>CM060953.1:157850778-158122934 GCA_030765055.1 Mantis religiosa | reverse complement strand
GAGAGAGAGAGAGAGAGAGAGAGAGAGAGAGAGAGGAAAACAAAACAAGAAAGAAATTAGGATAGCAGAAGAAAGTACGGATACTGAATCCATTTTAGATAAAATTGTGCAGCAGTTAGCAAATTTGTCTGTAGAATTAACACAAAAGATAGAATGCAGATCAGTTGAAACAAAAGGTACAAAATAATATGTCAGCACATACAGAAGACAGAATCAGACAGAAAGGAATCTAGAGTAGATGTATTAGCAAGTACTCTATGTCCATGACAAGAAGGCTAGAGGGGCATGAAGGGCAGAGGAGCTTGAACTGTTCATCAGTTCTGGTAATGGATCAGTTTACTATGAAATGAGTGTATGAGAGTGCATATGAGTCACCCATGCTGCCAGATCTAATGTTTGTTGCAGCGATAGGTATTATATATGTGTGAGCTATGTGACATTTGTGTATTTTAAATGAGCCTTCCATCCTTGTCATACTTGGAAGGTGAGCATAGACTCCGAGGAGACAGCAAAAAGTGATTACGTTGCGCATTCCTCTGGCTTGCCTTCTTTTCTTGGACAATCAGTAGTACATAAGAGAAAATTGAGTAAAGACATAAAATAATGCAGGGAAAATATGGAAAACAAAAGATAAAATGAATGTAGGTCAGCTAACACAAAGGTTTAGGTTGAATAGACATAGAAGTAGACATGATATTGCTAGGAAAGGAGTTTTAGTTAATTACCTAAATAAAACAAGGGCAAGAGAATGTTTTAAAGGATATGAAAGTAGAGGTAACTAAAGAATTAAGTTCAGAAAACCATAGCATGAGGAATAAAAAATCAAAAAGTAGTGAGAGTATAGAATGAGACAACAGAAGCTGTGATAGTTTTAGAAAATTAAGAGAAAGCAAATAGGATAGTACAGAATAGCCTCACTGAAGAAATAAATAATATTAATAATATGATTAAAACTATAGTACTGAAATGCAATCACAACATGGTGAATTTGATATATTTAGTGGTGAGATATTGTACAGATATTGCAAGAAAACTTGTAAACCATGATGTGTACACGCAAATATGCACGTACGCATGCAAACACACAATGAAAATAGCACTTTGTACACAAAGAGTACTTTCTTAAGGGGTTTGGAGGTTATTTCAGAATAAAAGATTATTTCAAATGAATGTAGGATAATTGTTATGAAAAAAATACTTTCAGGAATGCTTTAAAATGGTTGAGGTTAACGTTTAGCATCACACGAAACGCACAACTATTTCAGGAACATGTTCATAAGCAGATTTTGGGATTCAGGAAAGTGATATAGAGTAGAAGTAGAGCAGCAAGTAGATACTATGCCAAACAAGGTATTACAATATAGAGTATTTTTAAAAGTACCAAATAAAAGCAAACTAGTTAACCACAATTATCCGAATAATAACTATTAAGACAATTATACGGCCCTGTCCACAATACATTAGAAACAATGTAATTGTTGCTAAACCAATACATTTTGCACACATTATCAAATTACCAATTGAATTACAAACACCAACTGCACACAAGAGATAACCTCAAATAGGAATTCTAACAATGTACATGTGACAAAAGGAAAGAACTAATAAGTGGGATTTCCAAAGAAAAGTTATAGAAAAAAGTTTTCACAGTGTCCACAAGGAATTTTATGCCAGAAATAAATACTTAGACACAATATTCTCAGAAGACATATAAAAGATAGATAGGCAACATGTGACGAGATATATCTACTGCTAATCATATGAGAGGAAAGGATAGGAACAATCAGATTTTACAAAGATTACGTACAAAGAGGAAACATATAATCATAAAAGGAAACAGAAACAACTGATTGAAGCACACATTTTTCCCAAACTTCCAGTTTCCAACACAGCATAGGAACTTAAGTTATAAAGGTCTCAGGATAACAATCTAGCATTAGTACTACTAACCTAACGAGTAGATACTAATCATATTAGTGAGGTGGAAAACTACATACAAATAAATATAACTACCGAAAATATAGAAAATGATGCCAAATTATATCCATTCCACACAACTAAAGACTCAATCTTCCAAAATTAGACTTAAGAGTATGCATATATAAATAAATAAATCCTGTGTTTTGCTTGTTACTTATTTCAAGAGTTATTGAATATTTTAATGTAAGCCATTATAGTACCGATGCAAATGGAAGAAAGAAGGAAAGAAAGAGTACAGAATTAAACTTAGAACAGAAGCATGTCTAGAAGAATGGGAATTTAACTTCACTGTGTTAGCAATTGCACTCCGACCTGGGAAAATAACAGGAAATGATTTCCTATATAGTCGGCAGGCCAATCTATATTTGGAATACCATGAAATAAGGATAAAAGACAGAAATAAAACAATATAAAGATGTTAAAAGAAAATATTGGAGAAAACTATGAAGACTGTTACAACATACACAGAGAAAGACTTTCGAGAAAAATATAAATATATATGAATCTGAAGAAGTTAATTATTGAAGAATAGGAAAACGTGAAATGCAATGACTCCTAGGGAAATCGGTGTGAGAAGCTAATAAAACATTTAGGTACATATTTGCAGAGGTTAGTACAAACACTGCAAGTCCATAGAGAATATTGTTAATCTTAATCTTTTATAGATCATACCAGTGGATTCTCACCCTATGAGATCACGAAAAAAAGAAAGCTAAAATCTTGTTAGTGTTTCAGCAACTATAGATATGGAGTCTGAAGAAGTAAACAAAATGGAAAAATGTTTTGCAGCCTTCCGAAGAATATCATTTAAAGCAGAGAAAATACAGCAGATAAAGAAATAATGTAGAATAGAATGGATACTTTGTAAAGGTGAAGAAGTATTGTTTAAGCAATAATGCATCTCTTATGCCCTATGGAAAGTATATTGGAGAATGAATTTGCTATACAAGGACCTTATAGCATAGTTAAAATATTTGGTGAACACACTTATCAAGTACAAAATGAAGAAGGAAGAGTAACTGGGAGAGATCACAAGTGCTGAAGTAGAATCATAGCAAACAGCTAACCAAATAAAAAAACTGAAAAAGAAACAAGATACACACATGAAAGAAATAAGTTAGAAAAATTGTTAATACACAAGTATATATAAGTATAACCAAACAAGCTGTAAGAATCGTGAAAAATGCTACATAAGTCAAACTAAAAGAAATCTAAAAACCTGAGACAAAGAGCACTTTAGAAACATCTAAATGAAACAAGAAGATAAGTCAGCAGTAGCATTTCATTTTTGGAATGAAAATCATGACATTGATCCAAATCCAAAATTACTAAACAGAGTGATAAACCAAAATAAACTGACAACATGGGAGAACATTCATATGGAAAAATAAGGACCAAGTAATGAACTTTGAAATCCCACCAGTAGATAATTTGACAAAGAAGTTCATAGTTCCACTGCCAGAGAGAGGAGAGCAGACAACAGAGGCTAGTTGGAGAGAGGTTGAGGATGTAAGTGATGGTTTCCAAAACTATTCACTTGATAATATAAAAATGTATGTGACAAAGTGTCAATAAACCAACTATAAATAGTTTTGTTGATGAGGTTCATGTATTGTATATATTGCATCCTTTCTATAACATCTTTGAAAATCTAGCACATATAATTAATACTCATAGTCACAGGGAGCATAACTCGCTTTACATGCAAGAATCAACGGTACTGGGAGAGGTAAAGTGTACATGTTACTAGATCTGCTAAAATAGTAAAATGCTATGAATCAACTATTAAAGGGAATCTCCCATATTTATTCACACACACATTACCTTAGAAGTATACATTCGATGATCCTGGCCACTGTGGTAGGTGGAAGTCAGTTCTAAGCATATCCTTTCACTTTGCTCATCAGTCACTTACTGTCCAGACAAAGAACAATGCCAAGCCAACCAAGCTAACCATGCCGTGATTAAGTGATCACCCGAAACTTCTCAAAAAGACTGTTGTGAAGTAGTGAAGCTTCAAGGAGCCTTAGACTGACTGGCATGGTTGAATGAATAATTAATGCAGTATAAACTAAGATTCCCGCTCAAACAGCCATGCAATAACCCTCTGCAACTACAAATTAATACTAAGAATAATGAGTTCCATCTGCCACAATATTAACGTTTGCAACAAATAGCAATCTTATGAAGTTGTGTTATTAAGGAAGTGCTGAAAACATTTAGTGAAAAAAAAAGAAGATAAAACTGACTAAAGTCTGTGTCAAAAGTAAAAGCACCAAGAAATAATTTATCAATCACTGTTAGAAGTATAGTTAAAAGTTTTGTATAATAAAAAAAGTTTAAATTACTAAATCTTGATGTGTTACTTAAGATCAAATCTCACAGTTACTGAGTGCAAAAAAGAATCTGCATGCTATGACTGCAGCTATGTCAAGACTAAAAGAAAAACCCTGAAATTAGTCTTTGTTTTACGTGGACAATAGAAATAAAACTATGCATTTTAATTCAAAATTTCCAGTTCCAAAATGCAGAGAAGAGAAAATTTTCTGGCACCAGTGAAAATCTGCATTGTCTGCTCTAAGTACATGATGATTCAGTTGAAACATAACCATATTGCTGCTATCTGACATATCTAGAAGCGGAATGTGCTAATGATGGTACAAATACTGAGAAACCTATCAGATCTTCAGCAACAAACCCACGCAGGACACCATTACTACAGTTACCCAACAGACCACATCACTACAGGAGCAAGTCACCCAGCTCATCAAGGCCACTTCTATTCACCAGAAGCTTCTTAAAAAGTTAGAAGACAGCTGCACCACCAGCCACATCATGCAGAATAACATACTCCAATCCTTGGAGAAAATCCATCAAACGCAATACAATCTTCAGGTCGCCCTTGCAGATTCATTATATGACACAGAGCTATTCCAGCAGGATTTCAACAAATTACACCACAGCATAGACTCCTTACACACCAGCGTTAATAACTTCTAGATGGACTCTGCGACAGACACATCACACCAACCCCAACGCCGCTATGTGTCAATGCCCTCCAAAGCACCCCCGGTGCACGATAATTACAATAAATAAACTTAAAACCATTCTTTATCCCTTCTTTCCCTTTCAACCTTCTAATCCCACGCTACTAGACTGACTGTGGTCATGGTCATGAGCCTGGAAAGCCAACCTGACCTGCGCAGTTTAGCATCAACCGTAACTAACAGAGGTGCTTTTGCGGGACTCTGCCACTTTTCCTGATCTTCTCCCCTTCACACCCTGAACTTCTCTTGTTCACTTTTCTTTCTCTCCTCCTGTCCTCTTTCTCTTTTTTGTTAAAAGAAAAGTCATCCTTCACTGCATAGTTAAGTATAACAGACAGCATAACAGTACACCTCTAAACTTAAACAAAAGAGGTGGTTTATTTCCTATAGTGATCATGGCATCGAAAACAAGAATTATACTAGATCAACATGAGGGTGAAAGTGATTATGCTAGTGAAAGAGAAAAATTGAGTGTAAAGCAGATCATGAAGGTGTTCAAAGTAGGCAAAATTCAAATTTACAAGATTCTAAAAAAGAAAACGGAAATTCTGGTGCAGAGAAAATTGTGCTAATGGTAAAATAGAGAGAACTTAAGAAAACTGGAAACCAGGACATTAATGAAATAGTGTGGGAATGGTTTGTTAGTGTTAGAGCAAAAAAATCACCACATACGGGTCCTATGTTACAGGAACATACTAAAATGGTAGCTGAAGGACTGGGCAACACTGTATTCAAAGCATCTAATGGATGATTGAAGAGTTTTCGCAATAGAAATCAGATACATTTTAACAAACTTTGTGTTAATCAAATGAAACACTGAAACCATCACTGATTGGATTGCTAAATTATCTTCTCTTTAATTACAATCAAAGGAAACCAACCTGAAAACAAGCAAACAGTGACAAGACGTGATTATACATCTGTGCGTTACTGATTAACTTATTATGTTTAAAAGCTGAGAAATGCTCAGAGGGAAAATTGTCCAAGGAAAGATTGACTGTTTTCCTGTGTGGTTTTATACCAGGATGGAATAACCCCTTCGTTAAATGGAAACTTTTGAAAGTCCTGTTTGATTCTGCTGAAGACAGGTTTTAGTGTATTTTAAATACTGCCAAATAATATAACATACTTTACTTGCTGATCTCTTTTCTTTTTGTACATAAACAGCTGATAGTTGGCAATGCAAATACTAAATACTGTAGTAGCAGATCTAGTTTGACTGGTACAATGGAATGAAAGTTGGGGAAACCACTGTTCTTTATCATAAAAACCTTGCTTTATCCCAGCACTAGTCCAAGGCTGCTTCCAATGTACACAATCTTACCTTTCACCACCACTAATAAAAGGGGGAGAGGTAAAAACTAGATATACACTGGGAAGGAATGTTGCATCTTACCAAAATCAAATTTTGAAAACGTTAGTGTATTTATAAAAATAAAAATTGGAAATAAAATTGTTTCAAAACTAAACTGAATTAATTACAAGTGTGCGAACCATATACATGAAAATATTGCAATTATTGAAAAACATTATTAGTTGCAATAGCATTTTCAATTTCATATAAGGAAAAGAAGTAAATATTCAATGGAATTAGAAATAAAATATGCAAGAAAAATATTTCAATGAATATCACAATCCCCTCAAAATTACAAAATAATTTTTAAGTGTAGTTTTTGTATTTTTTCAAAACAGTAGGATAACATACATAACCCAATCTGCATTGTAAAATCCTAAGAAATGCATGACTAAGCTATGGCCACGCATTAGTCTCAATAAGCAATATAGTGTCCCAGTCAAGCCGGGGCTTGGAGAGTGTTTTATATCACAAACTGAAAGTGGTCACCACACCACAATCACTTATAAATAATTCCATGTAGCCCTCATAGAAAGGATTAATAAAGGAAGTAAATAATTCACAAAACACTACAGTAAAATACAATATTATAATTTTTATTGCCAGTGTGGCTTTGAAATGGCAAAAATTTGATATTAACATTTTGCAAAATAACCAGCCAAACAAAACAAATGTTCAGCAAAACAGTACTTTTGTTATTATCAACTTTATTATTAACTAATAAAAATCCCACTGCCAGGAGCAAGTTTCTCCTGGCCTCTTCTATAACTCTCGTCTTAACTAATGACATGAGTACTGACTGAAATATTTCATGTACAAAAAACACAATAATACAAGATCAAGTGTTGTTAAATGCCAGGTAACAGTGTAATATCCAAATGAGTCCGTGCACCTTCCTTACTTGAAATGAAACATGAGGAAATATAAGTTTTTGGGCGGGTGCTGTGATCTTAACATCTACAGAAATTGATATAAAACTGTACATAAGATAATTTGCCTACAGGAACTTAAAATCTGTTAAACACACACGCACATGTCCCAAAAATATATTTTTAAAAAGCACTAGATGAATGTGAAATAATATAAGAAAAATAAAAACTGACCAGATTTAGAAATGACAACACCTTGCACGGCGGCTGTGAACACAAAAAATGTATGCCTTTTTGGCAACACAGGTTGTTAGTGAAGACAGAGCCTGTAAAGGAAAATGTACACGGGGAAGGAAGAAGGGTGCATGCATTTCATTACAAAGCTCAAAGAGACATGGCACATCTTTACTGCCATTGTGAGATACAAGAAAAAAGTAAATAAAAAAATGGGCCTGCATTAGATCTTAGCAACATTGCATATACATGGCATAAAAGCAACAAAAATGTGCAAGCACATGATGCAAGTTGCAAAGAGTGCAGTGGATAGGTGCAGAATATGATAAGAAGAATGACAATTATAATTACTTACACATAAAGATACAAATAGCTTTCTTGCTCTCTCACTCTCACTTTAATCTTTACAGTTGCACACTTGACCCAGTATCGGCTGGGAAGGCGAGAAAAAATAATCCTTGCCACACGCCGACCTCCAACCATCAGTACTGGACAGATTAAGAATATGTATACAAAAATATTAACCGAATTTACATTTTTTGAAAGTGGGTGTTTGCTCTACTACAATCTTTTATTTTTATTTTCTTTTTATTTAGTTAAAACATTTGTATGTTGGAGTCAACAAGCTAACGGGTGCAGTCTGTGGCTCCAGAAACTATACTAATACTTCTTTATTTCCCCCATAAATTAGCGCTCTGTCTTTCAGTCCTTTCCATACCAGCCTATATAATAATAAAAAGAAAAAAAAAAAAAAAGAAAAAAAAATAGTTATCCCAAATTCTATCCAAGCTACCCTCCATAAGACTATCTATTCATCCTCTGTACATCATTTACAAACGGCTTTGGTTTATTATTTAAGAAAAAGGTGCTGAATGCTTTACAGCAGTGCAGCATTGCCAACATGTCCATGTATCAGCTCAGTCCTAAGTTCACAACCACCAGTACAAAAAATAATGCACATTTTTTTTCTTTTTTTAGTGACAGAACTCTCTCATATCTGCATTCAGAAAACAAAAATGCCATTCCCTCTACTGTGTTCATAGTGCAATTTGGTTTTCAATAGTTTCCCAAATATTTTTATTAACAATAATTTAGTTTATTAATGTGGCCATAGCAACTACCCACAAGTATTGTGTGTTCAGTGCTCGTGCTATACCATACCACTTTGTTCTGTCCATCTGTCAAGTAGAAGGGGCAAGTGCGTTATTTTTTTTATTAATATTATTATTTTTTTCCTTTTCTCATCAGCACAACATATAGAATAGTAATTAACAGTACAATGATCATTCAACAAACAGGGACTTTTGTACTTCATCATCACGTTAACAGACTTGGAGACGACAATGGAATACTGTGGCTGCTGCATCAGTTACCTGAAATTCAGTTCCAACAACTGGAAGACAAACTATGGCTCCCAATCTATCCTAAACTTACAAAATATAACAAACAGAAGTTTGCAAAATAAATAACAAATACTCTGTACCAAATCTTGGTTCTCAACATTTTTGCCTGTATGGTTTGAACACATATTTCAATCAAAAATATGCATGACTTTAATTTATCTAAGAAAAATTGTTGTGATAACTTAAGATTTTTACGTGTTGTGAGCAAAATAAATACTACTAATTTCAGCTCTTTCAACTTTTAACACCTTAGTGTTACAAACCATTCAGGAATTTATCACTTGCATGAAATGAAAGGATAACAACCACATTACTTATAACAGAAACACAGCTATAACAATAATAATTACATTAATATTATAAAATAAATAATCAATTAAAGTATACTAACACATTTTGTCTTTCCAAAACAGGAAGCAGGATGGTGACATATCTTAATTTAGATTTTGATAAAAGCATACTAAGGCCAAAAACAAGTATACTGGCCATTAACAATTAAGATCACAGACAAACATTTGCATTAGCAAGAGTATTGGCTACAACCACTGTTCTAATTCAAAGCCCACATTTGATCAGACAATTACCAATTCATGATATAATATGTGCTTATGTCCAGAGATAGTTTTCATTTGTGGAGAGGACAAAACATGTTAAAAAGCTTATGTACAAGAATTTTGTACTCTGATACCTTTGCCATATTCTCTTAATTCAATAAGGACGACTTTTGTATGTGCAACAGAAACACACAAACTGCCTGTTTAAGAATAACAATCATGTACAGTCCTATTCCATTTTTCATCAACACTGTGCATCTATCAACTACTACTAAAATTTAAACTAGCTAAGAATGCTCCTATTAATTACATTTTAGATTCTTTCTACAGTATATGTTGATCATTTGAAAATAAGTAATGATTTTTTTTTACAAAGACACATTGAAGGCCTGTCTTCTAAGGCACTATTCTTGTATTCTATCTGTTAATGTTTAGTGAGTCATAAAAATTGCAGTCAGAATAATTGGCGCAGTTTTTTCCAGTAGCAGACAGGCCCTTATTTTTGTTCAAGAATTTACTAATTAACCGGTTTTTTGCAGCTTCATGCTGCTATATTATAAAAATGTAGCTATCATCAGCCTAACAAATATCCTTGCAAGTTTCTGTACTGCATGAATATCAGATGCTCAGGAAAAAAATGAAACTGGGATAAATAAATAAAATTTAATTTACTTTAATTGTATCAAATAAGACAAAGAAAATGGATTTAAGTTTATTAGTTATTTACTGTGCTTCTCCTTCCCTCTCTCACTTTTCTCTGTTTAAAATGTCTGGCCAAGTTGGTTCATAAAAGTTCAGAATTCAAGTTATCTATATGCTGGAAAAGAACTCAGTGTAGTAAATGAAGCTGGTAATACAGCTTATAAAAACTCTTAATACTTTTTCCTTCATCTTTCATGATTTTAAAGGTTGTAACCAGTTTATCTCTAAACCTATTGGAAGTTGATGAGTCATTACTCAAAACAGTTAAAAGCCAGATTTAGGTAACTGAAAACTTCTGTTATGATAAAATTCATTCATGCCAGATCTAACGCACAAAAACAAACATACTGATTTAACTTTTCAAAAGTGTTTACAATAAAACAGTTGCAACTAAAAATACTTCAAAGGAAATGACTTATTTTTTTAACCTTCTGTTGCTATTACTGAAAATTAATTTCATAGATATATAAAGATATTATCGCTAAAGCTCTGTAAGATGCAACATGCAAGTTGCTCCAATTTCCTAATTATACTGCATTATGGTTATTGCAAATATTTTAAAAGGTGGACAGTTGAAAGACATTTATAATTCAGCCATTTAAAAATGTATTTTAAATATAATTATTTTATAATAATATTATTTTACTTTTTTCCCCCCCTCTATATGGTGGCGAAACCATTAACTCCATTGCATTTTTAAAGATTTTCATAACAATAATAATGTTTTGAACACCATTATCCATTTTGCTAGGGACACACAAACCCTAAGGCATGTAGTTTATCTTCAGACTGATAAATCAGCCGTAGCAAATCATTTTTGGCTATTTAAACATGAAATAAATCCAAAAGTTAAACTATTAAAACAATTAAATGTTCCGATAGATTTAATGGTTTGGGAAAAAATATTTATTTTAAAAAATAGAAGTTGCATAATGAATTTTGAAATATTGACAATGGATTCTGCCTTTAAGTTTGTTTCATTTTCAGAGTTCGGTAACATGTAAAAAAAGTATTGTTGCCTCTTGCGGCCAAAACTTGACAACAATGAAAATGAAAATAACTGAAGATGTAAGCGGGAGTTTACAAAACTATTTTTACACATTTTCTTGAAATTTTCATCAGTTTCCTTAAAGATAAGTGAAGTTATGTTCCAAATAATTATATTTTGTGTAGTATTTGTTGCTTTACTGCTGCTAGCTTATATTTTTTTTATGCTTCAATATATATGTTTATTTTTATAAGAGCTCGTCTGCATCATTAGGTCATTCACAGCAATTGCTAACATCTAATAAAATATTGAATTTATAAAAAGGGCTTTTTGTAAATGTACTGTCTTAAAAATTCAAGCAACAGTTAACACGCAAAACTAACTTTTAGTCCTAACTACAATGTGAGATTAGGTACTCGTATAATTAAATATTTCATTGAAAAAACCAACTACAAATAGTTTTTTCATTAAATTTGACATTATTGTTATTAAATTCCTCCAATCACACATAAATAGTTCATGTTTGTTATTATCTTCCACTCCTGTAATACGAATTCTGAACAAATGTTAAAAATTATGATAAGAATTTTGCAAGTTGCTAAATTTCATACTATGCTTGAAAACACAGATATAAAATGTTTGTATATTAGTGTATTAAAATCTACGTAATGTTTAACACACTAAACATTAATGGAAATTAATTGTTTTTTCTCACTGGCCATGTGTAGGCTTAAGTATAGAAGGATAGAGTCAGACTGAAAAATTCAATCTGACTCTCTTTCCATACACTAAACATTGATGTAAATAATTGTGTAACACTGTTAACTGTTGTATTTAAAATCTTGATAATCCTAAGAAGGATTAAAATAATTTATGTAATTTTAAAAACATTGCAAAACTGGCAATAATTGTGACGTCTGGACCTTTTAAAACAAACGTTCCTTAACGTAATTTTAACACAATTCCAAGCTCATAAAGATATAGAAAAATCAATTATATCTGCTATAAAATACGTCAATGGACAAAAGGTGTTACAAAAATGTGTTCCATCTATAGCATGGAAACACACCATAAAATTGTAACACTGAGCTTCCTTCCACCATGTATTTCAGTGAGTAACACTGACAACAAAATCTTTATTATTGTAGATTTCACTCCTAAAAGAATCCAACAAATCTACCTAATGGTTGTTCACACCAAGGTTTCTTGTTAATAATTTTAATAAAGACTGTTAGAATGTCCATAAGGGTTTATAAATCTTCTGTACAGGTATAAACTTTTATATTTGCCTTAAAAGTTTGAGACTGAGTTTGTGCTTATGCATTCTATCACTAAAGAAGGGTACTACTCCCCTTTATTTGTTCTGTAGATATGTGAAGTGACATTTATTACAAGAGGTTAGCACTGAAATATATATGAAAAATTAAGAATGTTATACAGCATAACTCCGGCTTTATCAAAATTATCCCTTTTGGTGGAATAGTTGGCATTATAATTAAAAGGTTGTGTACATGAAATTGCACATTTGATTTTAAGTTTAATTGCTCTATCCAGCTGCTTATGAGTAAAAGACCTGCCAGCTTTGGGAAGTACATTATGTTTTACTGTTATATTAAAAACTGGAACAAGCCACTTCCAAATTCTGCTCTAATTAAACCTCAGCATTCATAAACCATTTAATACGAGGGCTATCCAGAGAGTAGATTACGTTTTCGTCTGTTTCCGCTAGGGGCGGGGCTAGCGCGGCCATCTTGGGGTCAGAGCGTTGCGCAGCTCAATCGGCATCTAGCCGTGCTAGTGAGAGGTTCGTGCTGTGCTCCGTTCAGATACTGTGACGGTTTGAAATGTCTGCGTTAATTGAAAATCCCGCGAGCTACGAGGTGCGTGCAGTAATAAGGTTTCTGACTGCAAAAAACTGTAAACTGATAGAAATCTATCGGCAGCTTTGTGAAGTGTATGGGGACAACATTTTCACTGAAGGTGGAGTGCGTCAGTGGGTCATCAGATTTAAAAATGGCCAAACCAATGTTCACGACGAAGATCGAAGTGGGAGACCCAGCATAGTGACTGCCGAACTTGTCGATGCTAAAGTCCGTGAAAATCGAAGGTTCACAATTACGGAACTTTCTTTGAGTTTTCCACAAATTTCGCGAAGTTTATTGCACGAAATCATCAGCGAAAAGCTTGGTTACCACAAGCTTTGTGCAAGATGGATTCCAAAAATCTTGACAGAGGACCACCAAAATCAGCGAATGGCTGCAGCGTTGAACTTTTTGGACGTTTACCATAAGGATGGTGACTCTTTACTCGATCGCATCGTTACTGGTGACGAAACATGGGTGAAACACGTGAACTGTGAAACGAAATTGCAATCAATGCAGTGGGGGCACACAAGTTCTCCCCAAAAACCCAAGAAATGCATGCAAACAATGTCGGCAAGGAAGATGATGGCGACTGTTTTTTTGGGACAGAAAAGGTGTGATTTTGGTGGACTTACTGGAAAGAGGCACTACAATAAACTCTCAAAGGTATTGCCAAACTCTCCAAAAACTCAGAAGAGCCATTCAAAACAAGCGCAGAGGAATGTTGAGCTCTAAGATCTTGTTGATTCACGACAACGCCCGGCCCCACACGGCAAATGTCACTCGTGAAGTTCTTGAATCTTTTAAGTGGGAGTTGTTTCCTCATCCGCCGTACAGTCCCGACCTGGCACCGAGCGACTTCCACCTATTCCCAGCAATGAAGAAGTGGCTGGCTATGCAGCGTTTTGATGACGACGCACAGCTGCAAGAAGAGGTAACGAAGTGGTTGAAGGCGCAGGCGGCCGAATTTTTCGACGAAGGAATTTCCAAGCTCGTACATCGCTACGACAAATGCCTTAATTTGAATGGTGACTATGTCGAAAAGTAGTATTTGAGTGTGGCTTTTATCTGTATATAATAAAATTTGTTTCCTATACTTTGTTTACTTTTTATTCCAAAACGTAATCTACTTTCTGGATAGCCCTCGTATATAACTTAAATTTTTGAAAACCTCCTGTATAATGAATTGCAAGTCCAGATATTAGTGCTGTCATTTACAATTAATTCCATATGCCTTTCAAATATTTCACAGACTAGTGAAATCTAACAAAAACAATATTATCTTTATTATTCATTAACATTATAACTTGGATGTGAACTCACCATATGATAAATTTTCTTGCCTAAGCTAATACAACCATCTCACTTTATTGCGAATCAGAGAAAAGCGCAAGCATCAGAAATATACCTCCAACTAAAACAGAACCTTCATTCTGTACTAGTACATAATACATAATTGGATGCAAAATCAATAAAGAATGAAATGTACAAATATTTATTTTATTTTAAAACCCTTATTTACTCTTTTCAGGTACTGCATTCACAAAACATTTTCAATGACCATTTAAAAACGTGTTCTTGTGAAGCTAAGTAAAAGCTGTAATAAAATTCTAGCTTTTCTCAATTAGATTGTGCAACCAATTTCACTTAGATTATGGATGTCACCATTCAGCTTCTCGTTGCATGCTGGAAGAGTAAAGAAGGGAGGGAACTTCATTTAAGCAATAAGGTTGCTTGCCTCTCAATTTACAAAAACAACACTGATGCAGTAACCTCTGTATCCATGAAGCAACAATGAAAATTACTCATTATTATAATCACTGCAGACATAATTATAAAGTATTTTTCTTTTTGTTTTAACCACAGGTGAAAGCTCACAGAAAATGTGAAGATTTTGCCATGACAGAAGACAAAGACAAAAGAAGAGTGCATGTAAAAACCAGCTTCTGCAGTTCAGAGTTTTCCGTCATTCACTTCGATACTAAAAACTCTGCTATAAAAATGCTCACTGCATCTGACTTGCCTTTTATTATTTTCTACTACGGGGAGGGAAAATTATGAAAAATAAAAATTAATTCATATTAATGCACTTTGTAGAAGTCTCATTTTTTAAACAAATATCCATTGAACACGGTTTTACTTTTAACGTGTGGTTATTTAATAATAGGTAATACATAGCGTTGTCTTTTGAGCTACTGTGAACGGAACACTTCAATACCCCAGCTGTGATTTGCAATTTTAAAAATTTTTACGAGTCTGTTATTTAACTTTTCAGCAATGTTCCATCTGTCTTACTGATAAGCTGGCAGCAGCATGCTGACGATCCAGTCTATACTGCTGCACACTTATAACGCAACACACGCATACACAAAATAGCACCTCCTCATTGTTTTCTGTTCCCTTCTTCATCACATCACTCTGACAACAGCTTCTGAAGCAGAGATGACTTCTGATCACCGGGGCGTGGCGACTCCTCCATAGTATTCTGTAAACAAAATTAAAACAACTTAAGTTTATAGCAGTTATGAATCTTGCCAATGCTTTTGACATTAACAGGAGAAGCAGATCAAGCTGTTTGGTCCGGTTTACATAATACAAAATATAACCAAATATAACAATTTGTAACTTCACTTATCTTATAAGAAATGATATTCTTAAATATTTTCTTATAAATTGATAAACTTATTTAAAGTCTTTGGTTTTAATAAAGACTTTATAAATAAAAAAATTAAAAAATTTACATATCAAAAAGCTGTTAATGATATTTCTACCCTTAAAAACATAAAAGATGATTATAATTTTAAAAAATTTATTTACCATCCTTGGGTTAATAAACATTTTCAATTTTTTTTTTTAACGAGTTTGGTATAACTTTAGTTCCTCAAAATAAAAATAGTATTAAAATTATTAAATTTTAGATGAGTCTCGATAGTATTAAACATTTATTGCATTTCTCTAAAAAAGTTAAAATTCCTAAGAATAAAATAACTGGTATTTATCAATTTAATTGTTTCGATTGTGATAAAGTTTATATTGGAAAGATAAAATGTAATTTAGAAACCAGAACGAAAGAACATTTTTGTAACATTAAGTACAAACAGACTGATAAATCGGCCATAGCAGATCATTTTTGGTCATTTAATCATGAAATAAATCCAGAAGTTAAATTATTAAAACAATTAAATGGTCCAATTAATTTAATGGTTTGGGAAAATATATTTATTTTAGATAGATAGAGAGCCTTTATTGCCGTAAACTTTACAGTATAGCAACGTCATAAATTAAAACTTACCAAGCCACATTATAAAAGTCATTTATTGAATATAATGGGTTTGCCACCAATGTATGGCGTATAGTCCTTTTAAAACTTAAAATAGGGAGCTCTTAGTCTTTGTGGTAAAAAGTTTTATAGTTTAATTGAAACGACTATAAAACTATTCTGAATTTTAATGTGTCTAAATATATATATTCAAACAGTTACGTGTTGAGTTATGTATATTAGAGCAAAGTATAAAGCTATTAAGATTTACTTTAACATATAAAAGACAATACAATTTTCAGTCGAACTAATACTCAATGCTCCATTTATTGCTAGTATTTACCTAGAACGCGTTTCGTTAGGATCTTCCTAACATCATCAGCTGTTGTCAACTGTTTTCAAATTTGTTTTATTTTCAGATTTTAGTAGTACTAACAAGAACATATTAATATCTAGTGTTCGTAATGATGGCGACAGCTTTGTTGTTTACAGCTGAGGATGTGGAAGAATTTCCATGAAATCGCGATCCCAGGCAATTTATAAGTGTCATCATTTCTTATAAGATAAGTGAAGTTTTAAGCTACAAATTATTATATTTGTGTATATTTGTTTGCTTCACTGTTAATAGCTTCTTATTTTATGTACAAAATATAACATTTATTCTAACTTTCCTGTATGCTATTTTGAATTGATAACTACTCAACAGTATTTCCGTAAGAGCCTTCCAATCAGTTCCAGAGTAATGATGTAAAGAAAATACTTGATATCAAATTTTTACAATATTTTGGAGAAAAAAAATCCTACACAATATGAAATCAGGATACACCCGTGATTTTGCCTTTTGGGAATTTAAATGCCAAAATTTAACATTTAAATGGTTGTGTAAAGGTGTGTGTAAATAACATGTGAAATATTCAAATTTATTTTCATGAAATGCTTTCATATCATTTTGCATCTTTAAAATGTTTAGGATGCAAACTTTCATTGATTTATTTCAAATTTAACTGTATTTTAGAAAATTTATAATTTTTTCTATAGAAAGTTTAATGTGTTGCAAAACTTATCTGATTGAAGAGATGGTATATTGCAGTTTCATACTTCTAATATTTTCAAAAATAAACAAATATTCTGTTTGTTAATAAAGCTGTCAATCACCAGGATCTTATCAGTATGCCAGAATTTTGTCCCTCAGGAGAGTAAATTTATTGACATAAGGTTGTTACTCTTAAGTGCACTTAAAAACCATTGGTGCTGAACCTGTGATCTTGGGATCAGTAGACTGCACCATCCACTTAACCCATATTTTCATTCTGAGCATTTCACATGATACTTGATTTGCAATTTTTGAGGAGAAACTTAGTACTATATTATTCTTGTGACACCGACAAATTTTAAAGCTACTGTACCCATAAAATTTCTAGAATTAGTTCATATTGCATTTATTTTACAGTAAAACCTTGTTAATCTAGACATCTGGATAACCTGGACCAGTTTGGACCACAAAAAAAAAAAAGTCGTTTGGCATAGTAAATGACTTGTTTTACAGATGATAAATTGCTATTCTCAGTAGGTACATTCCTTGAATTCTCTTGCTAGCGGACAAATTCACTGCGCTCAACCCACCTGCTTGGGACTAGGTTGGAAGAGCATCTTTGATAAAGTCATGAAAATAGTTGTGGTCTGGTATGTGCAGCTGTGTGGAAAAATAAGTTAAGTGACATGGGAGTTAGCAGCTAAAGTAAACAGCTATTAATGAATGAATGAATTCCTGTAATTCCTTAAGTGGAACATAGGGCCTTTTGAAGCATGCAACCTCGAGGCCCGTAGGCAAAGAGTTGAGCATCAGAGGTTTCCTGATCGGAGAGATTTCGGGATGAGTGATCAGCCCAATGTCGGAAGTGAAAGTACGAGAGATGAAGTGATAGGAAAGATGATGATGAAGCAATCGGTAAAATGCTAACGGGGGAAACCGGAGGACCCGGAGCCATGTTGTCCACCACAAATCTCACATACGGTCACCTGGGATCAAACCCAGGCCACCTTGGTGAGAGCCAAGCGGTCTAACCTCTCAGCCATGGTGCAGCCTAAAGTAAACAGCTATTATAAGAGATAAAGAATTGAAGGGGATTTGGATTTGGGTGGATGAAACACAAAAGGAAAAGCAAAGAGATGAAGACTAAAACTTAATATTGAAAACTTAGAATGAAGAATGGGAAGTATGGAAGACAGAAACAGAAGATGCAACCTAGTGATTTCAGGGGTTTAAGAACAATGGAATGTATAAGTATATCAGGACTCACAAATCCACTACTAAAAAGATTAGAAATACATTTGAGAGGCTATGAGATTCGTGAAGTTCTCAAACATGTAAATGGCTCTAGAAGTGCTAAAATGGCAAGTAAAATTGGAAGGATCCACATTTATATCAACAAGGACTTAATGAATGCACAAAAAGTGCAGATGAAAGAGCTAATTGAACACAGAGGACAAGCAAAACCTGGTCAAGAGGGTACACATTACAAATTTCAAGCTGTTCACAATTGGGGAAACAAAATGACAGGCAAAGATGGGAACAGCAGCCACTGAACCAATAAGGACAGAGTAATAAGTAAGCAGTAATAGAAAATGGGTCACCCAATGCACTTATGAGGAAATGGCTGGTCAGCATTTTGTGGCATGTTGGACCTACTTACAACTGTGGTTCAAGAAAGGAAGCACAAGATAGTAGGAAAATATTGTAGATAGCAAAAAGAAATGAAGAAAAATGGGAAAGAGCCAAGATGGGAGATGATAAGAGTGGACAGTCTGGAGGTAGTGCCCTTCACTCCAAAAAAGAAAAGAGCAAATTTCATAATGCTATGGAAAAAGTGATACATAATATAATTATAGGCCAAAAGCGGAGAAAGAGGAAGGGAGAACTAAGGATGGAAAAAGAAAAAGAAGATATTTCACCAAAGTTAAGAATATATTGGATAAAGATAAAGCAAAGAAGAGATAATACATATGATTGAAGTGAGGTTATAATGAAACAGGCATAATGAATACTAATTTTTAGATGAGTCGTATTTATTACACATCTAAAAATTAATAATTAATTCGCTTCACTGTGGTGTTCCAATACAGTTAAATCTCAAGGCATAATGAAGATCAGTAAAGTATACAATGAAAACTGATTAAAAACAGTAACAAGATAAAAAATTAATAAATATAGAAAATAAAGTGAAACCGAATATAAAAATTAAAGGGGAGAATGGAAGTGGGGTAAGATTAGTGTAGTGAAAACCTAGAAAGTACAAATACATTTATATTGGTGAAAGGATAGAAGAGTTACCAAACACAGTATAACGAGAGAGTTTATTTGTGTGACACCCTAAGATAAATTGTAACTGTTACTCCAAAGAGAGGAAAGTTACAAGTATAAATGAACATAAGTGAAAAATAAATTTAAAAATATTCAAATATAATTTTACAGAATTCTTATCTTCTACTGCTAGCTCAAATCTCTTGCTTTTCTACATATTCAGCTCTTTACCTAATTTCAATAAACAACAATCATGTGATACAGTCCATCACAGGTCCCAGCACAAACCTATTGTGACTTTGTGGGTTCGTGGAATAAAAAGTCCAATTACACCACTCAACAATGTTCTTTATTTCCACCGACTTACAGTTAAACTCTTGCCAATTACACAGAATTACTTGCCGCACACAATTACAATTTACCAGTTCGTCCGTTACAATTTCCTTGTACCCGCGATTACATAAACTCCGATGCACATACCAGTTACGTACAGTCTTCCGTTGCACAATCTTCTCGTACATTAACACGTCACTGACTAACACTGCCTTCTTACACCAAGAACTGTCCTCAATCACACTAACCAACAAACTGACTGACTGACTCAACCAACAACTAACTCACTGACTCCGTCTGTCTGTAACCCTCTTTATATCGGAATATCGCCGGTTTCTAGTGACCAGGAGAATGTTCCAGTAAACGAAAGATCGAGAAACAGGTGTAGAGAAAAACAGGCGACACAGTCATTTTTTCCCCTGACCACAGCCTGTCACCACTACAAGACAAACGAGGAGGAGGTGTGGCTAACGCGGTCCTCCCCCCTGCCTTCCGTTCGCAGCTGGTTCACAGGGTGCTCCAGCGCTCCCGTTACACTGCTCCCTCCTCAAAGCTGTTCGCCTCAAACAGCCCCATCGTAGCGTGCGAGGCGGTCCAGGTGTACCACCAGCATCTGCTCGGAGTCTCAGCCAGAAGTAGCGCTGCCGTAGTTTGCGAATCATTCGGTTCGCTCCCAGGTGTCCTCCTGAAGTACCGGCGTGCACTTCCTCCAAGACTTCCGGGACCTTGCTCCGGGGAAGTACCAACTGTCCTCTCTGCGCCTTCCCATCGGGTGACTCCCATACCCGGAACAGCACGCCCTCTCTGGTCTTCAACGAGTCCCATTGGGCCCAGTGCGACTTGAAGGTGGCGCTCCTCGGTGCGATGTCCTCCCAGGTCGGTCTCGTCCCTGCGTCCACTTCCCTCAAGAGTGGCCCCAAGTCTGCGTCCGCCAGCTGCTCCCTCCTCAGGCCTGCGCTATCCCAGCCTTCAGCAGGCACTGCCACAACTACTCGGACTGCTGCGGCACGCTCCTCCTCTTCCACTCTTGTGTGCTCGTGGCCGTCCTGGATCTGCGATAGGACACCTCCAATGCAATGGTCGCTGGCGTCGGTGTCCACAATGAAGGCGCCACCCGGTTGTGGGAAACCCAAAATTGAAGCACTGCACAGGGTCCCCTTCGGGTGCTGGAAAGCGTCTTCGGCGTCCTCCGTCCACACATAAGGCCGGTTTTCCTCCGTCAGGCGGGTGAGGGGTTTTGCGATGTTGTCGGCCCTCACGCCGGCCAACCGTTCCTCAAACTTTGCGGCGAGAGCCTCGTTCGCCGCCTTCATTTCCGTTGTCAGTTCGGCCATCATTGAGGTCATTGTCGTGGCCAAGTTGTTGTTAGCCGTTTCCGTCTTCGCTGTTAATTCGGCCTTCATTTCTTCCATCTTCCCTATGATGTTGTCGTTTGCCGCTTCTGTTTTTGCAGCGAGGTTTTCATTTGCCGTCTTCATTTCTTTCAGTTCCGCCTTCATTTCCATCATCATCTCTAAAATTTTCTCCAATGCCGCGTCCATGGTTGTAATGTTCGGTGATGTTATCTTCCCGCTTCCTGACACCAGTGTGACTTTGTGGGTTCGTGGAATAAAAAGTCCAATTACACCACTCAACAATGTTCTTTATTTCCACCGACTTACAGTTAAACTCTTGCCAATTACACAGAATTACTTGCCGCACACAATTACAATTTACCAGTTCGTCCGTTACAATTTCCTTGTACTCGCGATTACATAAACTCCGATGCACATACCAGTTACGTACAGTCTTCCGTTGCACAATCTTCTGGTACATTAACACGTCACTGACTAACACTGCCTTCTTACACCAAGAACTGTCCTCAATCACACTAACCAACAAACTGACTGACTGACTCAACCAACAACTAACTCACTGACTCCGTCTGTCTGTAACCCTCTTTATATCGGAATATCGCCGGTTTCTAGTGACCAGGAGAATGTTCCAGTAAACGAAAGATCGAGAAACAGGTGTAGAGAAAAACAGGCGACACAGTCATTTTTTCCCCTGACCACAGCCTGTCACCACTACAAGACAAACGAGGAGGAGGTGTGGCTAACGCGGTCCTCCCCCCTGCCTTCCGTTCGCAGCTGGTTCACAGGGTGCTCCAGCGCTCCCGTTACACTATTAATTCTGATTCACCCACTATGTTGAAATATGATTAGATACTTCCAGTCTTTCCTAAACTACTTTCACTAGCAAATTAATTTATCCAGTACAGAAATAATTTAAAAGTAGAATGGAAATTAAAGTGTATATCACAAATTGCCAGTATTATATCAACATTGCAGGTGCAACAGAATTTTGATCTACAGGCACCTTTTTTCACATACCAGTAAACAAACTTGAATGCCATCATCCTGAACGGTATTTAACCCACAAGCCTGGGCATACATGGCCAGTGCTCGAACAACTGTACCATCCAGGGCAACAAAACATATCCAGAATTAGCAACAAATATTTACACTTTGATGCTGAAAGCCCACATGTTTTTGACTAGGTAATCAAGTTTGGTCAAACTGATTTTGTCTTAAGTTAGCCAATTTAAGAGCTAATAAGTCAAAGTCTCTTATTTCCTATTTTATTAACAAATATAATTTAGATTATACATGACAGTGTTCAATACAGTGTATCCATAAAACATAGTGGGGTTTTGAAGCTCCTTATGAATATGACTTTGAACTTCTTAAATACATGCTAAATTAAGAACGATGTGAAAAATTAGATTATTATTCATAAAGCATCTTCATGTGGGTTCCATTTGTTGCCTTATAGAAGCTGATCACATGCCTACATGTTATCCAGAGGGTTTAAGTTTGAAGCCATTGATTAAAAGAAGAAATAGATTATTAACTTCAGCAATAGAGAGTACAGACTGAGTTTGCCTACTTGTTTACAAGACAATTCCCATACATTAAGGATTAAACCAGAAAAGGTAAACAGGTGCATGTGAGTTTGAATCTAAAACTATATATGAGGTGCATCCAGAAAGAAAGTCCTTCGCGTCCAATGATGGCATCACCAGTTGGACAGGAATGTGCCTGAGTAGGAGGTATGTGGGAATAATGAAGTAAAGTTTCAGTCTTGTGACGGCAGTGGTCACTGTGCTGTGCTAGGAGAAAATGACTGATCTGATACTGTCTCTCACCAGCTGCAGTTTGTGCATTCATCCAATTTTTGCAAGCTAGAAAGCAATTTCCAGCAGAGATTCATCGCCAATTATGTCATGTATAAGGACATGACTTTATTTGCGACAATACGGTAAGTGATGGTGCAGGCAATTTGTGAAGGATGAACCAATATTCATGACAAAGACCATCCCTGGTGATGTCAGAAGTAATGGAAAGTGTGCAGCAAGAATTGTGCAGAACCGGCGCTTCTTAATTTCAAAACTCTCTTGTTAATTCCCCCCGATGTCTTACTCGCTTTTGCACAAAATTGTGTCTTGGTGGCTTGGTTTTCACATTGTGTGTGCAAGATGGGTGCCTAGGGAAATGACCACAGCACTGACATTCCTACAGTGATAAAGGTGATGAGTTTTTCGAAAATATTGTCACTGGGAATGAAACTTAGGTGTCACTCCAGAGACAAAACAATCAATCTATCTGTGAAGACCAAATTCAAGCAGACAATCTCTGTCAAAAAATCATGTGCACTGTATTCTGGGATCGACATGGTGTCCTCTTGTGCCAGTTGTTATCACAAAGAGAGACCATAAATGCTAATCAGTACCGCCAGATGTTGCAAAAACTAAGGAGGGTTCTCCAGAACAAGAAATCTGGGATGTTGACAAGAGGCATTATGCTATTTCATGACAATGCAAAACTCCATACAGTCAATACCACATGAAATGTATTTAATTAGTTTGGATGGCAGATCTTCAACCATGAAAATGTTTCCACAATTATGCTGAGGTGCAGAATGAAGCGGCTTTATAGCTCTGGATATTGGTGGCAGAATCCTATGACTTGGTCATACAATTTATGGTATACAGTTACGATAAATGCCTCAACAATGGTGGTGGCCATGTTGAAAAGTAGCCAGTGAATCTATGTAATTATTCCAATAAATATTTCTTACTTAGCAATGTTTTTGTTTTCTTTATTGGTTTTGGGACTTACTTTCTGGATGCACCTCACATTAAGAAATTTTTTACATATCCACTTAAATATTTGCATCAATGCAATTGGAACCGCTGAATTTGGAATGCTACACCAAACAGCTGTCAGCAAAAACCTACATAATTATTACTTATGTTTCTTACCATTATTGGATTTAGTTTTAATTTCCAATTCGTTCTACTTAAAGGTGCTGAGGAAGAAATCTGGAGTGAGTATATATGAGATGTATTTTAATTAAATAAACACATACATGATAATTTTAATAATGATGAAAAGAAGTACAACTTAAGATTAACCACTTAGCAAAATTTAGCATGGTTTTCTTCTCTTTCATTAATTACATATATACAATCTCAAGTCTCTATACTTTGAACAGTTTTGAGGTGTACTTCAATGCAGAATAAGCATGTTCCTATTCTGTGAGTTGCATATCTGAAACCCTACCTTAGCATTATGGAAACACTGTATAACAATTTTTAATTATATACATACTAAGCTCCTTAAGTGTAAGATTATATGAACATGCGTCAATTTAATAAAATTCTGTATAATGTTAAACTACTAGAATATTTAAATCATGTTAGTATTTGTAATTATAACAATGTAAACTACAAGACCTATTATACAAATATAACTATTTGTAACAAAAAAAACTTCACTTATCTTAAGAAAATGATGTCGATTTTTCTTATTACTTGAAGTTGAAATCGATTTCACGAACCCTATTTCACAAGACGTATGTTGCTAGAGTTTTATATATAAAAAAGTGTAAGATGAAATGTTCTATATAACATACATATTTAGGCTTTCACGGCCAGCGTTAATCCAATAGAATGTTGTTTCCAGGGTTGAAGGCCATGGTCTAGACGATGAAAACATATTTGATGTTTCGCCTGTAACTCCGTTGGACATCTTCAGAGATTCTAAGTCTTGTCTGTTCACAACTAGACTGAAGATGCCTGGCAGAGTTACGGGTGAAAAGTCAGATATGTTTTTATCGTCTAGACCATGGCTTTCAACCCTGGAAAAAACATTCTATTGGTTCTACATAACTCTCTTTTTTAACTAAGTAAATAATAGGAATAATTATCAGAGCCATTATAGAAATGAATAAGTGTAACCTTGACATATCTTTTCCGTATCTTTGTTTCTCCAAATTAATTGTTTTGGCTGCTTTGGTAGTAATAATAGTTATCTAAATAGAGGTAATTTTTTCATCTTCAGTTCTTGAATTTTCATTTTTCATCACCTGGCATCATAACCTCTTTTTAACAATTTTTCTGTCATCAGCTGTAAATCAAGACTTCTCTTTTAAGATTTTGACAGAAGTGTC
Source organism: Mantis religiosa (assembly GCA_030765055.1). Taxonomy (NCBI): domain Eukaryota; kingdom Metazoa; phylum Arthropoda; class Insecta; order Mantodea; family Mantidae; genus Mantis; species Mantis religiosa. The sequence goes on along the minus strand of CM060953.1, from coordinate 158,097,555 downwards.
AGGATTACTTGTAGCAAAGTTTAATAATGTCTTCATTAAACTAGACAAAACTTGGCACTGCTCAGTTGACTGCATACTTGTACCGTGCACACAATTTGTGTATTTTCACACAACATTGTAATTAATTTTAGGGCAAATAATGTGCCTTAAACTGAATGTAAAGCAATAATATTATTATGATGTTTTGCTCAACGATAAAGAAAAACAAAGAACTTTCTCATAATAATGGATATAACTTTTAGCACATATGAACAGAAGTTTTAAATTATGTTGCAATAAGCAAAATATGCTGGATGTATCATAACTTGTATTACAAGCTGAAACATTTAAAAGTAGTAAAGGGAACAAGAAAGCCTTAATAAACATGTATGAAACATTTGCTGCATATGTATGGTTAAGAGCTACCAATGATACAGTTAAAACACATCACTCAACTTCTGCTCAGAGAATTATATCTCTTGTACATGTATCCTATATAGGACATAATGGTCTAATTACACTCCACCTCTTTTATTTTGTAAACTGAGCACTTTAAAACATCTACTGCCCAAAGAGAAAAGAAAGGTTTGTGATGAATTTAGACAGGGTCAGCTCATAACCACGCAAACACAACTATCTTGCAGAGGCTCACTTTTGAACCACATTTACTCTAACCTTTCTGCCTATTCTGTACCTTCAATTATTTCATTTTCTTTCATAAATATTGATACATCCTGCATGTTTAAATAGAACGACAATTACTCTCATATATTCCCATGCACAATTCCATAACCATCCATGCAAATACATATACCCACATAAATGACAATGTTTATTTTAAAACTTTTAAATGAGAACTATGAAAGTTAGTCGAGAGGCGAGGGGGGGAGCATGCACTACACAATTAATGAGCAGCCTTACCCGTGAGGAAGAGGACAGCCCAGGTTGTGGTGACCCTGATCCCAAATCTGACCCGATGTTACCCCAAAGTTTCTGGCTATCACTGGCACCTGTACAGACAGCCCAACACACATAATGAGCACCACCATGCTTCACGCTACACAAATCACTGAAAAATACACTCTACAGATAGATAACACTGTGCAACACTCAACATTAGCAGACAACACAAGGAAAAGTGCATGTCGCCAGCTCTTGAGGCAATCATGATGCTGGCTTACAGGAAAAATACAACTGCAAGCAACCACGATATCTTATCTAACAGTGACCTAAATATTTTTCTGATTCATTACTAAACATAATGAGTTTTGAGCATTTTACCTATAATCTGAAAAAGTGAAGGAAGCACAAAGAAACCTCTATACAAAATATTTCCCAAGAATTAGTATATTGTTCCAGAAATGTCATAGTGTTATAAGCACCACTGCATGATATTTGTGAAATTGGCAACATTTATTCAACCTCTTTAGAGGTAAAGCAGCAATCAGCCAGAAATAGGAATGTCAGGATGCACCTTGATGAATACTTGAATAACTTATATAATATGAAAGGTGGCCACAGACTGATTTTTAAAAGAAGATGTATAACAACCATCAGCTTCTCCATGTACAGAGCTGAAATGTTGCCAAGAAACAGGTATTAAGTTATGAACCTCTTTTCAACCTCTCAATTCTAAGAACATATACAAGCACTCCAGTTTATCTAAAACAAGCCAAAACATGCAGAGGGAAACTATATTAGCCTAAATAGAGTCAACATGAAGAATTCAATGCCACGACAGGGATTTGAACCAAGGATCTCCTGATTTCTGTCCAGTCACTCTAACCGATTGAGCTACCATGGCCCACTTGCTGTCATAACATTAAATTCTCCATTTGACTCATATATTTCCCTGGTAGACCACTAGGGGCTCTCGCATCCGAGATACACCGTTTGTGGCAACTTACTATTGTAAGTACTTGAGTCCCAGGCTTCATCTTTAACTCTTATTATTTTAGTTAATTGATGGAAATTAATCATTTCTTCACACTAGCTGTTTATAGGCTAAGGTTTTGGATAGAGTCAACATGAAAAATTCAATGCCACGGCCGGGATTTGAACCATGGATATCCTGGTTTCCAACCAGTCTACCGGGGAAATATATGAGTCAAATGGAGAATTTAATGCAATGATGGCAAGTTGGCCATGGTAGCTCAATAGGTTAGAGCGACATAATGGAAACCAGGATATCCGTGGTTCAAATCCTGGCCGTGGCATTGAATTTTTCATGTTGACTCTATCTATCCAAAACCTTAGCCTATAAACAGCTAGTGTGAAGAAATCCATCAATTAACTAAAATATATTAGCCTACTTTAAGAACAAAAGTTATTTTTCTTAATATGAATTCAATGTTTTGTGGCATCTTCAGAGGTGTGGTTCTGAGTTTATATTGAAACGTTTATTGAAAGTAAATATTATAAAATAAATACATCTGTGAACAGGAATACCACTGCTTCCTTCAAGTTCTTGTTCTGCATTTCTCTTAAAAACAAAGCCCTTTAGCACTGAATCATCTGATCTTTGAAACATCAGATTTCTGCTATTTATTTTTGCAACTCAAATCCCAGATCATCAAGGACTTTGTTCAAATAGCTAATGCTTTCCTAAGATAGCTCTGCTCCTTTAAGAGAAGTAAGATGCTGTTAAGTAGTATGATGTTTCTTTTGGGTATTACCATAGATGTGTCTTCTTATGGAATCTAATTATTGAGAACTGCTTAAATGTGTGACTGGAGATACCCTTGGGCTCTCTTTCTCAGGAGTTAAAATTTGTGATGCATTTTGCAATAGACGTTTCTTTTTACAGATTCTAGAAATATCACTTCATTTATTTTAAGAGCATATGCAATTCTTTTCCTCATGGCTGAAGAGAATGACAGGTTCACTGTGAAGATGCACATTTTTCTTTTCCTGTTTAAATAATTCCCTAAGAGAACATTTAAATTATTTTACTTGCTTGTGCAATTTAACACCCTGAATGGAACTAGATCTTTATCTAGGGTATGAAATCTCTGTCATCTATCTCTATATCCACCAAATCTTTCTTCCATAATTTTGCATTTTAATATAAGGGTTTTAACAAAGTAGGCTAACATCGCACAATATCACTGTATGTCCAAGCAAGCACAGTATCAGACACATACTAAGAGATAAACTGAATTGAGGAGTACATAATTTACCAGTGTTACCAATGTGACAACATTTATTTATGTTACCTAGATATGGCCTTCCTCTTCCTTTGGTTAGCAATTGTTGCTTAAAAATCAGACTGTAGGAAATAAATGGTCTCCTCTTCTGAAGTATTTATTGAACAGTTTCTATTCTTCAAAATATATTTTCTGTTCTGATAAAATGATGCACTGCTGAAATTCTTCCACTGTTAGCCTCTTAAGGAGTCCTGTTAATCTGGCTTTCCCTAAATCTTCAAACTAAAAAGGGGGGGCATTACTTGGGTATTGACTGGAATGCAATACCTTCTCTAGCTACTCTGTACAGGGTAGAAGAAGTAAAAATAAATATCTCTACAGTGGTTTAACACAGCAAATTGACACTTTGTGTGTTACTTTTGCTAATGTTCTGCATAAATAGTAGTATAATTTTCCAATTGATAATAAAAGAACTGCAGATTTTAAAATTTTCACAAATGCATACTCTTAGGCTTGCTTGACCTTTACATAAAAGAACAACAAATTTTTATGGGACAAGAATCAAACAAGTATGAGGGTTACATATGTTTGGAGAAATTTATGTAACAGTGGTGTCCACATTAATTGATAAAACTATTTTCAGTTGGTTTTTCACACACATCACTTACATTTTAATTTTTGAGGGACTAGTTTCGAGAGATGTTGCTTCCATTTTCAACCTTGAAGATCCAATTATTGCCAGTTGTTATTGCCAACACTCTTCACTCTAGTGGTGGAACCATGAACTTCTTTATTCAAATTATCAACTGGTGGTATTTAAAGTTTGTAACTCAGTCTTTGTATCTCCATATTAAGATGTTCTCCATATCAGTTTGTTATAGTTTATCAGACCTTTCAATAATCTTGGATTTTGGCCATGGTTATGTTTTTCAATAATTTGATGAATTGAGGCAAATTACGCAGATTAACCTACTGTCTGATTTTAAAGAGAGATTCCTTAACTGTGCATCTTGTGTATCTTACATTGTCTTTACTGCTATCTACATGCATCATGCCTGTGCATATTCCTCCCTCTCTGCATCATATGCTGTTGTTTGCTGACAACAGCATGCCACTGCTGATCACGGACAGGAGAAACTCATGAGCACTTTTATTCCTTACATATCATGGACTTTTCTGTTATCAGTACTGTAGTACATGCTGTGTAGCACTTCTGCTATACAGTGATTTTCCAAATATCTACTATAGGCCTAGGGTAGAGACAGGGCATGTTGGGCCACCAAATTTATCTCAGGTACATATGAACATCACTGACTTTACATCCCTTTCAAAGGACGACATGCAGAAGACTTATATGCTCAAAAAAATCCATTACTCTTTTCTGTGTTTGAGCCCACTGCCAGAGAAGTAAACAGACTAATATGACAACATTATACCAAGAAGGATGACAATTCTCGTGTAAGTTTAATAAATTTGTAGCAGAAAATGTGGATCATAACAGAGAAATACAAAATATGAAAAAGTTGCTGGTACTGTAGAAGTAAGCACACAGTAGAATTAAATTTGCATTTGAATATTTTTACTCTTTATTAACATTTTGGTATAGTTTTCTTATTTCTGGAAGATCTTCATAATACTTCATATTTGATAAAATTTTAATTTTTTTTCTTCACAAATACACTGTATTTAAATCTATTCACACTCATTTACACATTTCCCATTCATTAATATTTTTATTAACAACAAACTGTTTACCAGATGAAGAGTGCTTTGCAGGAAAACTGCATATACTTCCATTTGTAAAGACGTCTGAGGGAAGAATTGATTGCAGGTCCAGGACATTGGAGAAAAATAATTTCTAATAATTTTGATTCAATGCTTCAAAAGGATCCATACTCGACTCAAATTAGTAAGATATCAAAAAATAGCAGCAGTAAAATATTAAATATTTGAGTTCCTTTGTATTTGTAGCACAATATTAATTATGCTTCTTTTACATCATGTGACGTGAAGCAATTATTTTCTTTGTAATATATATTAATAATGAAAATGTAAACTTTTCAGCTGAAAATAATTGGTATTCAAATATTTTGGGAATCTTTTTGTAATTAAAGACCAAAAGTAAATTTCATTAGATAAACTACGGTTAAAACAATAGCTCAGAAACCACATATGCTAGAAGAATAGGATGAAAGCTCAAACAATTTGTAATGAAAGTAAAGTGGTCTACCTATCGTTTCAAAAATTTAAAGAATAAGTATGAAGTAATGAAGCTAAAATTGAGAGAAATTTAATCACAAGCAGGCAACAAATAACAGGCTGCACTGTGATTACCAAATGAAGACAATTTAAAATGATCCTGCATTCACATTTACCTGAAAGTTTTAAAATATGTATGACTTAATAGACACTATCACACTTAGTCTGCGTCAATGGTAATCATCTCCTGCAGAATGAGCTGCCATGACTCACAAATCACTGGTCTCACTTAATCTTCCAGAAAACCTCAAAGAAACAAGTGTTTGATAATCCTATCTCATTGAGCTGAATGGAACAAACTTGCTTCAATAAAAAGTTGAAAACATAACTAAAATGCTTCATTTCAGTAACAAACGAGACATGAAATAGCACAAATTAAATTTAATGGCAACAATAATAGGCCTTTAGATTAACCCATAAATCCTAAATTCAAGGAAAGTCTCATGACTAGGAATTACTACAAGAAGAGCCCAAATATGTTCGAACAATGCTGCTAGTGTTGTACACTAACTAGGTTTAAGTCCAGTCAAAGTAAGCATGATTTCTTTTGTTCTCTTAGTGTAACCATTCCATGATGCTGAAAGAGGTAAGAATCAGTGTAATTTCTGGTATTTCATTTAAGTATTCCACATTTTTAAATATGGACAAAACTTAATTTGCAAATGTTATTTTTTCATAAAACAGTAATGTGAACCTCTCTAAATGGTTTATGGCAGAGGCAAAGATTTTTGGCATTTAATTAGCACTTAAAAATCCTGTTTTTCTTTTTTCATAACGCCCTTTCTATAGGAGTCGTTGTCACTTTAACTAACAACCAGATATTTTTCCTGAATATTTCTACATTGCAAATATTCTGGAATTTACACCAACATGCCCTGTATACCATTCCTACGTTAACAGAAATTATTTACATAGCGTATCCACCTCATTAATTTTGTTCAGCTATATGATATAAATAAGCTCCCTGTTTACAGATACCCACATCCACAAACACATTATATACAATACTTTAGCATGTCAGTTAAAGTATGCATACTTCATTCCAAACAAAAAAGAAGAAACACACACAATTTTGTTGTTGAGATTTTTAAAATAGAAGCATAGAACACAAATAGAACATATACACTAATAATGGGTATCATTCCTAAGAGTAATTCTGTAACAACTAGAGTTTATGAAGAATTATGTATAAATCAAGACATATCTACTATCACACAGCTTACAGATCACAAAGACTACAAAGGGAAAGAGCTTACAGCAACCTTTAACTACCATAAGTACACAAAACAGCATCTTCTTAATTCAAAGTAGTCCCAAATCACCCTACCTTATTTGCTATGCACTTAATGAAAGTATGTCATCAATGATAGAAACAAGAGGGTAGATGTATAAATTATGAAGTACCTAACAAGGGATGTGCCTTGGCTTGAACAGGTACTTCTGGTCCACAATTTCTTTTAGAAGCTTTATAAACTATTATGATTAGGATAATGAAAGCATCTTATTGTGGGATCTGGGGATCGTGGTGAACAAAAGAAAAAAGTATTAGCACAGGGGAAACAGTCAATACAGGTCATCACAGCATGTGTGAGCAAAATACCAGAAATGCAATACACAATTTTTGAAAAATAACCCTGAATAACTAAGAAGTTCATCAAATGTAATAGTACAAGCAGATTTATAGGGAGAGTGGGAGCTAAAATAGTAGAAAGAGTGGACAAATACTGGTTCAGAATAAATGAATTACAGGAAAATGATAAACTAAACAATGGATGGTTATAGGAGAAAAAAGGGGAAAAAAATGAAACTTGGATGCATAAGATATATACAAGGTGTGATCAAAAAGTTTCCGGAATGACGTCATGAATACTACACATAAGTTTGTTTTTCCATTCTGCACTGTCACCCTCGAAAAGGTCTCCTTGGGAGTTGATACACTTGTACCAGCGCTTCTTCTTTCAACATACCTTCTGCAATTCGTGATGGATGATACTAATGTCCTCAAAACAGTGTCCTCGCAGCTGCATTTTAAATTGTGATCAAAGAGAAAGGTATGCTGGTGCCAAATCTGGAGAATAGGCAGGATGCGGAACAGTATTCATTGTATTTTTATCAAAAAATTGGCAAACAGAAAGGGCTTTGTGCGTGGGTGCATTGTCATGATGCAGGAACCAGTCATCACTCCTTCGTTTCTCTGGCTGTTTGTGTCGCACATTCTCCCTTAATCTTTGCAGCACTTGTTTGTAGAACACTTGATTAACTGTTTGATTCTATGGCACAAATTCCTTATGTACAATGCCTTTAATGTCAAAAAACACAATCATCATTGACTTCACTTTGGATCGAACTTGTCTGGCCTTTATCGGGCGTGGAGATGAAGGACTCTTCCATTGTGAAGACTGTTGCTTCATTTCTGGATCATACCCACAAATCCATGTTTCATCACCAGTAATAATTTTCTCCATAAACTGTGGTCATTTCAAAGCTGTTGTTTAAAGATCTATACAGGAAATCACACGGCTTTCCTTTTGGTCATTTGAAAACAAGTGGGGCATGAACTTGGCGGCAATTCTTCTCATGTCCAAATGGTCTTTCAAAATGCTTTGAATACTTCCAAAGGAGAGTCCTAATGAGGCCTATCATTTAAGACCATTTCCCTCACCTCATTGATATTTTCATCTGTTTTCCTTGGACAATTGCCTCAAATGAACTGCATCTTTAATTGATGTCACACCACTTTTAAATTTCGAAAACCACTGAAATGCTTGAGTTCCGACCATAACGTCCTCCCCATTAGCTGTTCTTAACATTTCAAAGGCTTCTGTTCCAGTTTTACTGAGTAAAAAGCAAAATTTGATGTTCGTTCTTCGTAAACTAACATTTTTGCTGAAAAAAAAAAATCGCAGACATGCAAAAAACGTGTTCACTTCAGTGCTTATACCTCATCACAGGAAGGTCACAGAAAGTCACGTGACCTCTCACTTTTATCGGGAAGGAATGCTGCATGTACAGTATGGGTATGAAAGAAATCTCAGCATCAGCATTGTAGGAAGCCATTCCAGAAACTTTTTGATCACACCTCATATAACTCTGGAAGAAATAGGAATGAGGAAAACCTGGGCAGATGAAGCAATAAAAGTATGGGTTTCTGGAAAAAAAAATTAGAACTAGAGTCAAGCATATTCAAAAGCAAGAAATGTTAATCCATTTTAATGAAAAATGTCATTAATAGATTATATATATTTAAAAATAGAATGGTGGAGAGAAAAATATATCCAGGTATGTAACAGTACTAGAATGGGGTATCTATGGTCAAGGACAGATATAATGAATTTAAGTGGCTAAAGAGGGAGGAAAGGGAGGGAAATGCACTAAACGTAATAATTAGCGTTATATTCTGGAATGCAATGATATTGAAAAAGAGAGAAAGAACTTAATACTAGAGAAATGAAAAGATTTTCACACAAAAGTTAGGGAGATAATAAATTATTCATTCACTGTGTAACCTATAGTTTGCCTAATAATGAACATAAAAATTGTACATGAGGTTCCTCAACAAAATGCATAAAAAAATATTCTGCATAATGAGGCACATTTACCAAAAGCTATATTTGAATAAATCCTTAATTCACATTCTACAGATGAAAAATAAATGCCACTACAATCACACGATTTAATTCAGTGATGTGTGTGGGAGTATTGTATCTTGCTGCTTATCACAAGTACTGAAGTATAGGGTGATATAATGGAGAAGACACTTGTGAATAACCATGCCCTAATTTAGTATGGAAATTACTACAAAGAGACTTTATAAAGTCTACTTACTATAATTCTTGCATATTGTATATTTCATTGCTAGAAAAAAACATACATCCAAATACTGCATGTATTTGATTTTCAGTGAAATGATCATGCATTCAATATCTTTATCTACAAATAATTCATTCACTAATGTATCGCTGTCAATAGTCCATGCATCACACAGTTATTTTTGATCTTGTCGTAAAGAACACCTAAGAAAACGTATAGTTTCAATGTTTTGCCACTTGTACTAACCTCTATATATATATATTTGAAGGGCTGCCTTATATTTTCTTTTTTATTTTGGGCCAAAAGTTCTCTCCTGATGACAAATATAGGTTCCCCACCCTCCCATGGGTTTTCCTTTTCTGTTAATACTGAACCAGAAGTCCAAATTTACAGCTACATTGATCATAATAGAGAAATGCAGTGGGGCCATATTTGGAGACTTGCAGAATTTTGGTTTACTATTTCAATAAAATGGGCTCCAGGTTGACAAATACTTGAGATTCTTATATATCCCTGATTGGTATGAAAGTAGTGATGCGTCTGCAGTACATTTTGTATTCTTTCTTGGAATGAGCAATAAAGAGCTAAACATTTCAACTTTGTGTGCACAATTTTATTTATCTTGTTCTTTACTTGCCCAAAATTCCATTTTCCAATAATGGAACACATTTTTCTCTCTTTCCTTGCCATGTAAAATCAATACAGAATATGCCTTTTACCTTCAGTTCCAACTTAATGCCTTGCTTTCTCTAATTAAAGAACAATGTTCATTGCATAATTTTTGCTTTGCATAGTAAAATATTTTAATATAATACCTATTAAAAATATTACTTGTTTGTTTGTTGTGCTTTACATAGATGGAGGTCTCTTTATGGGCTTATGTACACATTTTACAAATGAAATCCTGTTCGAGCTGTCATGTCACCAAAGGGTAATTTATGAATGCAAACTTCATAGCAAGAAATGTGGACATGCAAACAATTGCAGTGAGATTATAGTGAGGTTCTGATACATTTCCTTTCCACCAATTCCTTACAGGATGATCCACAATAAACTGGAGCAGAAACCAAATTAAAACAGAATGCAAAAATATGTAAGCAAATGTGATTCATCGGAATTCTATCAAAGCAATACTGATGATGTGTCGTTTGTTTATAACTGATGAATGATGCCTGTTTACTTCTTTACTTACAACCAAACATGATGTAACTTTAAGTAACTTATACAGTTAACATCTTCTAAAATGCATGTCATAACATTTTTGCAAAATCAGTTGCAAAAATATCATCCTAATGCTTTTATTATGAATACCACACTGCTGCTTGTTTCAAGCATGAAACCAGAGAGAACTGCTTGAATTGTTACTACATAAAGGCAGCTAGCATAACATGAATACAATATGTCAATACCAGAAACATAAATATGAATGCCAAAACTTAACTTCGTCTGCTGATTTTGGATTTCAATAAGTTTTCTCTTAATTAAAATGTTTCCATTCCCAGTTTAAGTGAATCAGTCTTCCTGAATCTCTATGCAACATATAAACAAGTTACTAAAATTAGGCAAATGAGTCAACCTTGTATATACTTTTCTCCACTTACAAGTTTTTTGATGAAGACTAGTTTCTGGGAACCTCTTCCCTATCATCAGTTCTGTGGTTGACTGATGATGCATCCGGTGTCTGCATCTGGCTTGATGTCGTGCTGCCATCTAATGTCCGGGTAAGTTTGATGACGTCATCTACGGTGGGAATCTCAAAATTCATCAAGAGGTCCTGTTTCTTTGTAATAAATATGTTTTCCAATATTTGTAGTTCCAGAGGTTTCTTTGCCTGTTTGATCAGTTCTATTTCTTGTTTTATGTTGTGATTCTCAGACCAAAAGTGATGTGCTACGGCCGACTTGTCCATGTGTTTGAATTTAATATTTCTGAAGTGTTCTTTCATTCTTGTTCCTAGATTCCTTTTGGTCTTACCAATGTATATCTTGTCACAATCCTGGCAGCTCATTTGGTAAATGCCTGATGATTGAGTTTACGGTGTGCTATTTTTTAAAGGGTGGTTTAGTAAGTTGCAGATGTTGTGTTTGTTCTGAGGGGCTAATTTTATGTTGAAGCTCTTAAATATCTTTTCAAATTTTTTGAAGTATTTTGGATGAAATGTAAATTTGGCATATCTGGTGTTTGGGTTTTCTAGTTTTTTTAACGTGGTAATGACCTTTAAGCTTTTGTTTCTTTTTTGTCTGTAGATCAATTTTTTTTATGAAATTTGTGTTGTAGTTGTTCAATTCGGCAACCTGGTGTATGTGAGTGTACTCCTGTTCATATTCAGTTTTTGTTAGCGGAATGTTGATTAATCTGTGAACCAAACTATGGAATCCTGCATATTGATGTTGTACTGGGTTGAATGGATTACATTTAATGTAATTGTCAACATGTGTTGCTTTTCTGTATATTCCAAATTGTAATCCTGTTGGTGTTCTAATGATTTTCAAATCTAGAAAAGGTAGCCATTCCTCCTGCTCTACTTCAATGGTGAAAACTATGGATTTTTCTTGTAGGTTTAGCAACTTTATAGCATCCTCGGTTAGTCTTCTAGGAACTATAGCAAACACACCGTCGACATATCTATGCCAACATTTGAAAATATGTGGAAAGGCTTTAGTAATGCGTGTTTCAAAATTGCTCATGAACAGATCAGCTAGTAATGGTGAAAGAGGGTTACCCATGGCCAAGCCTGCTGTTTGTTGGAAGATTTTGCTGGAGAACGTGAAGCTGTTTTGTTCAATACATAAGATGGTTAATTTGATGTATTCCTCTATTTTATCATCCGCAACGTTGCTTTTGGATAACCAGCCTTTCATCAATTTTGGAATTTTTTATACTGGTATGCTCGTGAATAGAGATCTGATATCAAAGGATACCATCACCTCTTCAGTTTTTATAACTGTGTTTTCAATTTTCTTTACCAAATCAAATGAATTCTTTATGCTTAAAGATTCAAATTTCTCAAACTTGTTAAATTTTTCCACCAACCATTTTGCCAGTATGTAAGTCGGGGCATCTATATTGTTAATAATGGGTCGCATGCTGTTGTCTTGTGGATCTTTAAGTTGTTTCAATATTCTTAATGAGTAAGGACTATGATACAATGAAGCACAAAATTAATTACTCCAACCCCTATATATTGCTAGTTTTTGCCTAGAATTCATTTCGTTAGGACTTCCTAACATCCTCAACTAATGTCAACTGTTGAATTTTGATTTGGTGAACTCCCTGAAGGCAATAGGGGCACCACTATTCATAAAGAAATATGAAGGAAGACTATTAAATTTCAACACCACCTTTGAAGAGAATCCAAACTTCAAGTTCATCACGTTACCAATCTACCCCCATCGCCTCCAAGAAGTTCACCAAATCAAAATTCAGCAGTCGACATTAGCTGAGGATGTTAGGAAATCCTAACAAAATGCATTCTGGTTATACACAAGCAATATATGGAGTATATATTGCATATATACTTTAGTAACCCAAATTTGGTAGACAAAACTGTTAACAGACTCAACAAAGCTAAGAAAATAAAAGAAACCACCACCCTAGAACCTACAGGAGAAAAAGAGAAAAAACTTTTTAAAAAATTCACCTTCCACCCATAAGCCTATAACAAATTCCAAAAAACCTTCTCAAAACACAACATAACTCTTGCACCTCAAAATAGGTTTAATATCAGAAATTTGTTAAAAGGCCCTCCCAAAAATTCAATCACTACCAAAGAAAAACCAGGAATCTATGAGATCAAATGTGAAACTTGCCCTAAAATTTATATAGGAAAAACAAAAAGAAATATTAACATCAGAACTAAAGAACATATGAGAAACATTAAAAATGGTGAAACAGAAAAATCAGCAGTGGCTTTTCGTTTTTTGAATACTAGACATGACATCAATTTGGAAACATCTCTAATAAAATACGTTAATCACCCCATAGACCTTTCCGTATGGGAAAAAATCTTCATTAACAAAAATCGTCATAGAGTCATGAATTTTGAAACTCCACCACCGGACATCTTTGACAAGTACATCACGCCATCTATTGACAATACGGAGAAAGAAGAAACCACTACAACTTGCACTAGTCGAGTATCAGCTGAGGATAGGAGCAAGAGCTCGTGAAACATGTCCTGTGAATAAACAGTGTGAGTGAAGCAATGTGTCAATATATTCTCGATTCAATTTTGTACTATGGAGTACTAGCTCAACTCAAAAAATTATATCAAGCTGTTTCAAGCTACATCTCAGAAATACCTTTAGAGTAAGGTAGCATCTGCCTGGAGAGAGGCTGCCCCATAGAGGAAGATAGGCTTGCTGCCTGTAGCGTAAAGAGACCTGATTTAGATCTCTGATATAACACAAAGGGGATTATTTTCACCTGCTTGGAGTTCTGGTAGAGGATACCCTCAGCCTTGTGAGATCCTTGGTTACCGCCTGTGTTCCACTTGATAGAAACTCCAAGTGAACAGGGAGAGGTGGCATGCTGAATCCCATCCCTACACTCTTGTCTGCAAAGTCCTCTCAGATAGAGACAAAAGATGCAGCAGCCATATGGTACGTACTGACCCAATTGTGTTGTTGCACCATGAAATTAGTTTTATTTGTAAAGGTCAGAACAAATGTTAAAGCAAAAAGGCAACAATAGAGCTTGAGGGTCTAATGCACCATACAATATTCATCCTAGAGAACGAGTTTTAAGTTAGCTGTGTCCACAGTTTGACTACACATGTCCCCTGGGTAACGCTAAACAAGTAACATAACCAACATGCATCCCAACTCAATAAACCCCTACAGGTCTGGAAAACAAACAGTAGCTATTTTTAAAATGTAAACAGGTCATGACTGCCAAGCAAAAGCCTTATATTAACTAAAAATGCTACATTTTGACAATTGCAGGTTCTGCACAATCTGAATCCTATTACGGACAAGCAGCATATATTACAACACCATATCTTGGACAGAGAAAATAAGAAAAACAGTTTATTGGAATGCTAGAGAAAGTATTGCAAAATGACCAAGATTTTGCACGTCATTGGAAAAATAGATGATATTGTATACATCACAGGAAAGCATTAGGATTCATACCTGAGTCTACAGCATAAAAGGCATATTTTACACTTTGTTTTTAAAATAAATATTAAAGAAAACATTATTTATCAAATATATTTACGATATTTAAAATTCTCCCTTCTTAATGTTGCAAATGAAGCACCATGCTGTAATTTTGAGTATTTTTCATTACTTTTCCTAGGTATTAGAGGCAGTCAAACAAATATAGATTAAAAAACTATAAGTGTCACTGAAAATAAACTAACTCGATATACATTTAGTTAAATTCAGTTCCATTCTTCCAGAAGATTTCAGGATACTGATTCACAATCTTACTTAACTGCATTCATCCTCACCAGTCTTTTGACACCCAAGTCTCAGAGATGGCAAATGGAATGGTTGTAGTATTGATCAAAAAATCTTGGTCCATGAAGAAACATTGTCCCTTGTTTGTCTAAGAGCCTAAGGGAGGACACTATCCAGATCAAATTTGTGGCTTGGTTCAAAGGTAGATGCCACGCTTCTAAAAGGCAGTAGCCAACCAGTCTAAACCAATGTCCATAAAATGTTTCTCTTTGTAATCATATTACACAAAGTTCTGGTCTTTAGGAAAAGAGAGATGTGCTTCGCAGCCAAATCTTGAATTCAAAATTATGATCAAACAATTAAACAAGCTTTAGAGCACTGCAGTTGAAGAACACATTGTCTTTGTTGAAAACCATGCTTCCATTTCAAGTTTCATGCTTTTAACAACACAACTAAAGACATTTGTAGACAATTTGAGCCTTCTACCAGAATGAAATGAACTGACTTATCTCTCAGTAGGATAAATGTGTTAGTAATTAAGGCATGTTCACAATAACCCAGAAACTGAAAGCAAAACAACATACCATAGCATATCTTAATTTACAATAACTAAGAGCAGAATGTGAACAAAAAGATGACCTATTCAACAGAAAAATGGAAAGTTAACTTGCACATTTGAATGTCATTTATTTCTAATCGACCAATGATATTTTCCCATCAACTTCCCATTCAGCCAATGTAAAGCACATTTGCGGACAAAACTCAAGACAGTAAACATTTTCAAATTGCTGAACATTACCATTTCTAATTCTTCTTACAAAAGTGTCTTACAAAGCATCATTCTTTTATTATTAGCATACACTATAGTTATTTGTTGTCTTCACTGTTGTTTGCTGTTCTTCAGTGCTCAATAAATATGAATCCGAGGAAGTCAGGATGCACATTTGCTGGAATTTCTTTCTCTTGACTTTCCCAGCTTGCAACTTGAAAGAGCTCTACCAGCCTTTGACGTCACAGCTACCTCAAATAATTTCCTCGGTGAAACATGTGCCCCATATAATATGGATCTAATGTGAATGAGAATGAAAAAGCTCAACTCTTTGTTTTTTCTGGGACCTGGTACAGTTTTCCATTAAAATGGAAGCTCACATTGTAATACATTTTACTTGGTTATTCTCATTCTATTTCCATTTCTTCTCATTGGAAACCAGCATTTATATGGATACTTCTTTTGATGTAGTAAATGCTCACAGATCTTTTTGACACTTGATTTGCTTTCCATTTGTTTCCACTTGTTTACTCAATATGACCGAGGTCTAGCTAATATTTTATGAAATTATATAGGGAAGTGCCTCAGGTTTTATGTTACAAAGAAAAGACTATCAACAATAACAACACAATTTTGTTTTATTTAAATCTTATGTTTGTTTTGCAATAATTATGTTAGCATGCAGGAATGTCCATAAAATTATGTAGTGCCATCCTTCAATTACATACACCGTGTGAAAACAAAAGTTAGGTGCAACATTTCAGTGAAGAGGAAGAATGTTTGCCCCATAAGCTTTATTGAAGTAAGCCACTACCAACCTGTACTGGGCATCTCGAAGCTGAGCCCTAAAGCATCCAGGTCAGCTGGAGAAACCTGTTGAGTCAGCTGCAATTGTTGCTGCTGCTGTCTGGTTGCTCCATTGCCTGCCTGTTGTTGTGTTCGGGCACCCACCACTGCCCGTAGTTCCTGCCGTACATACTCCGATGAGATGCCATTGTTACCACCTGCAAGATGAAGAGTTATTAAAGCTCTCTAGTTCAAAAGTTCATTTCTTCAACTTGAATATAACTTAGCCATTTCTGCCTCAGTGAGAATCTTATCTTGCTGAAATTATTAGCAATTTGAACATTTAAGATTATAATTTTTGTGGATTTCAGTATCAAGAATTTATAAATGAATATATCTTTATGTTTTCACTAGTAATCACAATTACATAGAAAATGAAGCTAGTTACAGTGAAACAATAAATATTATACAAATATAACTATTTGTAACAAAAATTTTACTTAAGTGAAATTTTTTGGTACAAATAGTTATAATTGTATAATCAGAATTACATTTAAGTAAAATACCATCATGAATGACATTTATTACATACAGAGTATTATATTCTGAATATATGATTCGCCTAACAAGATACAAGTAATAGCAGCATAAATAGCATATAAATGCAATTTTGTTGTGCAACAGCAAATTTTTCTGGTTTCATATTGTACAGTCTTCAAACTATAATAAATCCCTATTGACTTACGTTCCACATGTAAGTGTAGGATATAAACACATTAACAAATATATTTTCTTGATTTGTCACCATTTCTTAACAGATTGGAAAGTGCAACTTTCATAACCTTTAACTAAACAGATCATTCAGATTATTAATGAATTCAAGTATGAATATGTGCTTTTGTACAGTACTGACATAATTAACATTTATTACAGTTTGCAATAAAAAAGTTTAAAAGATTTCAGTGTTTGCTAGAAACCATGCTGGAGACTTATAAATGTCAGTACTACATAGTAACACAATTAAATAGGCTATACCAATACCTTATATGTGTTTAACTCAATACACTTAATGAAACTGAAGCTTTAGTGGCATTTTGTGGGGGCCTGGAACAATAGTTACCATCATTCTTATGGAATGAGGGGAAATACTTTCCAACTAAAACCTTTAAAGCACTTTTGAGGAATGAGGCAAGAATATACTATAGAAGTTTCTTAGTAGATATTGAACTTTTTATTTTAAGAAATATGGGCTGCGCCATGGCCTTGCAGTTAGATTGACTCTCACCAAGGGACCTGGGTTTGATCCCAGGAGACTGCTAAGTGAGACTTGTTGTGGACAACATGGCACTGAGGTGTGTTTTCTCTGGGTCCTCCAGTTTTCCCCGCCAGCATACCACCAATTGCTCAATCATCATATTTCCTATCATTTCATCTCACTGCTCGAGTCTCACCAAGGCAGCCTGGGTTTGATCCCAGGTGACTGCAAAGTGAGATTTGTGGTGGACAACATAATGCTGGGGCATGTTTTCTCTGGGTCCTCCAGTTTCTCCCGCCAACTTTCCACCAATTGCTTAATCATCATCTTTCCTATTATTTCATCTTGTTCTTATTCGTCATCCACTTCCCTCACTCTTATACCAGACATCGGCTGATCACACAACCTGGATTCTCTCTCTCATTGATCCAGAGATTCCATTCCTCAATCTGCAGCCTATGGCCCTAAGGGTTAGAGGAACAAGAATACCCTCACACCAGGTAGTGGTATAAGAGGGAGTTACAGAAGAAGAAATATGATGGTAAGAGGTTTATAAGTTTAGGGAAGCAACAGTGCCTGCCTCGTTAGCGTAGATGGTAGCATGTCTGCCTCACGTTCAAGAGGTCCCGAGTTCAAATCTCGGTCAGAGCGAGTTACCTGGATAAGGTTTCTGTCCGGGGTTTTCCCTTATCCTTGAAGACGAATGTCGGGTAGCTCTAAGTTCCATGGACCCTGGACATTTGAGCATCATTTCACCCATTTCATTCACCGTCCGATATGACTTAACGTTGGAGGACGTAAAATTAAAAAAAAAAAGGGGGGGGGGAGAGTCGTAAGTTCTCAAAATATATTCGGGTACCTTTTTAGTTAGAGAATCAGTGAATATCAGTGAATCTTAGAATGAAAGAGACCATAGGTTCTTAGTGAAGAAGTGACGATAGTGATTAGTGTATTAAACCAACCCACTTATTTGCCCGGCTCGGTAGCGTGATGGTAGCATGTATGCCTCACGTTCAAAAGGTCCTGAGTTTGAATCTTGGTCAGGGTGAGTTGCCTGGATAAGGTTTTATCCAGGGTTTCCCTTATCCTGAAAGATGAATGTCGGATAACTCTAAGCTCTATGGACCCTGGGCTCATTTAAGCATCACTTCACCTATTCCATTCATCATCTGATATGACTTAACGTTAGAGGACGAAAAAAAAAAAAAACCCTTATTTTAAGTGGCCTTGGAATTAAATTTAAGATCTATTTTAACTGACAAAATGAAGTTTACAACTACTGTTTTATTACAAATTTTTTTTATTAATTATTCAACATTATACAACACATGTCCGTAAAATAACGTCTCCAATTTTATTTAATATAGAAAATATGTTCATTGTCAATGAATGTTACATTGATGGAAAGGAGGAACTTACAGCTATTTTTCAACGTAATCACCATTGCGATCGATGCACTTTTGCATGCACTGTGGCAGTTTTTGTATACCCTTGTCATAGCACTCTACCGCCAAGTTGTGCAGTTAGCACTCAACCTCGTTTTTCAAATCATCGCCGGTCTGGAAATGTGTTCCACAGAGGTGTGACTTTTACTCAGGAAACAGATGATAATCACTAGGTGCTAAGTCTGGAGGATGTCCCATCCGAACTGGACCAGGAGATCAGTTGTTGCATGTGCAGTACACACACCTTGCGATAATGCAAATGTTCAGTCAAAATCTGGTCAATCGTAGTTTGATTTCAGTGATAAGTTCGCACCACTCGCGAACTGTCACATGCTGATCTTTAAGCATTTCTTGCTCCACTTTTGCAATTGTTTCGGCTGAAACCGAAGGCCGATCAGAACGCTGTTTGTCATGGATGTCTGTATGCCCGTCTTTGAACTCTCTGACCCACTTTCACATGTTTTTGACATCCATACACTGTGGCCCATAGACTTCGCATAACTGACGATGAATTTAGGTGGGGGCAGTGCCCTTGGCACACAACTCGCACTTGGCGGTGGAAGTGATAGGAAGCTCCATCGCAAAGGGCTGACCAGCCAAGACTAATGATTACTACAGGTTCATTGTGGTGGGGATTTGAAGGGATGAAACCAAGCTACACGCCAGTGTTGCCGGATCTCGCGTAATAGTGTTCCTCACGGCTCCAGCACCTTGGAGACTTTATTTTATGGACATGCCTCGTACTTTCACCCTATACAATTTATTCAAGCCTTATTAAGTAATACTGCTATTTAACCTTGCATCTTATTAGGCAATAAATCTTGATTCTGATTTCAATTTCTTTAAATTAAATCTTTGAGAGAATTTAAGAAGATTAAAGATCTACATCATCATTTTTCATTTAGTATGTGGGACTTTTGCACTTTTGTATTCATTTTTCTATTATAAGAAACACTAATTTAATATTTTCTGCATGATAGCTGAGTTTCACATTTCTTACTATGTAAATCTTTCCTAACATCTAACCTAATCATGCACAAACATTAATCTTGTTGTGCTTCCACCCACTGCTCCAATCTGCTTTAAAAGCTATTTAATAATGCAAAACTTTATGTACCCAGATAACAATTAAGTGTGCAGAACTATTATGGCAGTTTTGATTTTCATTTAAGAAGTTTAGCATATGTGCAAGTAAGAATTGGAGGCAGTGCTGCCAGCTTTACAAACTGCTTTCATTATATGTATATAAAGTAACCCTCTGAAGGGGTAATAACACAATAATACTTAACAGTTGACTGTTATGTCTAATTTTTTAATGCTGTTTGTCTACATGTATTTGTTAACATTATACAATATATATGTACTGAGTACATTCATGCTTCTGCTCTAAATGCAACATCCTCTTTAGCATTGAACAATTTAAGGCTTATATCGACATTTAACTGTATTGGAACACCACAGTGAAGCGAAAAATTATTAAATTTTAGATGAGTCGTATTTTTTACACATCTGCTTCACTTTCGTACCTATTTTGAGGTACGAAAGTGAAGCAGATGTGTAAAAAATACGACTCATCTAAAATTTAATAATTTAAGGCTTATTTGAGATTTATCTATAAGTACTGTCAACTGTTCAAATCCTTATGTTTTTATGAAATTTATTTTGCTTTATTTGCAGAATAAAGCAGCATATTTTTTTACTGCAAATTTATATATTGTAAATACATTTTTTTTTGACAAAACCTATAAACATATAAACTAATATGCTGAAATCTCTGCCTAACATTACTAGATTAATGCTCTAAGAGCTCTCAAACCTACAAATCCAGCCTTCCACATTGTGTTTTTTCCTAACTAAATTGCTGTGATGACTACACTATGATAAACTTAGCATATATTCATGCATATCCAAGCAACAAAATATGAAAAATGAGCTGCAGTAAATTCATGCAAGTGCAGCGTCTTTTTGTCTTACATCCCCAAACATAGAACCCAATGTCTACCGTTTGCTTGTTACACCTGCCATTACTTAGACTAACCTTCCAATTTTGTTTGAATCTCCTGATGTATGACTAAGTTGTCATTCTGTTTTTAACATATTAAAAATTTAAACACATAAATCCCCTTGTTTAAAAACTGCATGCAAACGAACAAATATCACAGATATTTGTAAGCCCACTAATTCAGCTACATTTTTAGTTACAAACATAAGAAGAAAACATAAAAAATTGCAACAAATATGATAAGCAATGAAATACTAATTTCAGATTTCTGCTGCATTAGAAGAGGAAATAACATCAGTTTTCTTTTACACAGAATGAATGAATCACCTCTAAAAAGAAAATGTATAAAGTAAAAGCTCTGATTCAAAGATTTCCCACATTTTCTTGCCCA
Organism: Mantis religiosa; assembly: GCA_030765055.1. NCBI lineage: Eukaryota > Metazoa > Arthropoda > Insecta > Mantodea > Mantidae > Mantis > Mantis religiosa. The sequence goes on along the minus strand of CM060953.1, from coordinate 158,076,311 downwards.
TATAAACACAACAAGCATATCATACAGAGAACAATGATAAAGCTTCTGCTACATGTCACGAAATCTACTCAAGTTTGAGCTTACAAGTGCAAAGAATATATGATTTCATTAGTGATGGCACTAACATGGCCTCTGCACTTGCAGTCTTGAAGTCAGATTTCTTATAAGGACACTTATTTTACAATACATTGTGTTTATTCAAAGACTATTTTAAATAGGGAAAGTGAAACTGCTCACTTTGTTTACTAGTATAATGTAAATTCTCAAGGAGATAAAATGTTATTGCAATGTAGATAAACACTGAGATTTTATACAGGAGAAAATTAGATAACACATTTATGGGGCTTATGTTAACAATAATTTTACATTTCTGGAGGAATTTAGTAACAGTAACGTCCGAATTAACTGATAAAACTATTTGTAGTCAGTTTTTCATACATCACTTACAACTGATTTTTTGAGGAACTAGTTTCAGGAACTGTTGCTTCTATTTTAAACCATGAAGGCCCAAATGTTGTCTGTTGTTATTACCTGTGTGGTGGAATTACAAACTTCTTTATCAAATTATCGACAATGGGATCTCAAAGTTTAATACTTGACCTTTATAACATCTTACATGGAGATATAAAGACAGAAAATAAACTTTTAATTCCCCCTGTTGATCATTGGGTTCATAATTTCACCACCAGAGAGAAGACTGCAGGGGAGAAAAAAACAGCTGAGCCTTCAAGTTTGAAAATGGGACCGATGGCTTCTGAAACTAGTCCCTCAAAAAATTAAAATGTAAGTGAGTTAGTGTGAAAAACCAACTGCAAAGTTTTAACAAATAATAATTTTCCAAAAATGAGTACAATTAGCAGTGTTAACAGATTATGCCTCTAAAACAGTAGTCCTTCTATCCTGTATTATAACTTCTATACAAGATTTACCAAACTGGTAATATGTATTCTGTTTATTATTTAATGTAAGGTATTAAAACTGTATTTCTCTTAATGGCTAATTTTAAGGTTGCAGGTTCTGGTCCTATCAGACATGTTTTTGTTGGATGGGAACTAATGTCACTGTACATTAACTCTGACACAGTACACAATGCAGGCCTTTTTTGACATCCTCGCAACCTGAAAATTTACAAGTTTGGTCACGGCATGAGAATACACCTCCATGGTGTTGGGTGTGTCTGCCCTCACATTCAAGAGATTTTTTTTGAGTTTGCATCTTGGTTACAGCAGGTTACTCAGATAAGTTTTATTTTTTTGGGCCATTTCTTTATCTTGCAAAGATGAATATTCGGATAACTAATTCTGTGGATTCGGACTCATTGGAGCATCATTTCACCCGTTTTTCATTTCTAGCTTTGTTGGCACACCAAAAAGCTTTAAAACAAAAAAGAACATGTAATGCCAGTCGAACTATACTTACAGAATGTTTCCGCTTCTAGGAAATACCCCACAATATTTTACTATGTTAGTAAACTACTCAAAATGGTGCAGCACCTTAAAATACTAAATAAATGTGATTGATTTTCAACATTGTTCTTCAGTTATTACTGTTTTAAAGGTTATGTAAATAAATTAACCCCAAGATGTGAATCAAGATAAATCTATGAACCCACTGATTCACAATTCCTTGAGTATAAGTGTTAAAAGAAATTTCAGATTGGGTCTTACTGTTTTCATATATGTCTTTGCTGTATTCAATAACTGGATTTCCATTGAAGGAAGTAATAAATGATCCAAAGGACTTAAGCCCAAAGCATTTCAGGAAAATCCTTATAGTACATTAAAATCTAATAAATCCATAACACAAATTGAATGGTAGTACCTTACAAGTGCTGCAGAAAATGTCCATAAAATAGACAACGATTATTAATTTATAAAAGAAAAATGCTACTTTATCTTAATGACTGTCAACAAAGTAAGTAAAATTGCTATCTAACCTGGTTCATACTTCAGCTTAAACTAACAATGTTCAACAATTGTGACAATGAAAAGCAAGTCTTTATTTATAGGATAATCACCTGCAGTATTTAGGTTTATATTTACGATGAAGAATTCTAGGCATTTCATTCAATAACATGCATGGAGAACAAAAAGAAAATATGTGTTAACAGAGTTGAGTTAAAGCTTCTTAACGGAATCTGAATTTCAATGGTGAGGCCCCTGTACAACAATGTGATCACCAAACACTGACTTCTAGTTTTACCTCGTTACCTTATCACAACTAGTACATGAAATGTGATAGCAAACAAAAACTCTCCAGGCTTTAGTCCCTAGTCCAAAAATATTGTTGAAAAAATACTTTTACTTTGTTTCATTTGGTACATCATACCATGTCAAGCACTGGCCCTCAAACATTAAGCAAATGGTGCAAAGCAGCTTAATAGCAAAAGAGTTTTCTTGTGCTTCATAGTTTTCTTGAACATAAAAGAACTGAACACAGCCCCATTTATGACATGCAAAACATGTAACTCACAGATTTTCTAAAATTTAAAATGGTTGATATTCATATTACTGTATTTTAGGTATGTGCTATTACAGTTTTAACATTTACATCATTTAGGGTCATTACATTATATCACTGCCGTGTTAACAGTGTTTTGTTCTGAATTCTGACATGTTGAGAAAACTGGAATGGAGCCTCCCTTGCACTAAGAGATATTTTGTACATATCCTACACACTTGACACTGACCAAAATAATTAATTAGTGATTTGATTTCAAACAATCAGAATGTGTACATTGCACACATTGCTAGCAAACAAAGATGAAAAAAGCCATTAAGTTAGGTAATTATATAAATCCAAATCCTAACACAGAAAACACTTGGGAATATCATTCTTAATCTCTCTTGATTATTTGTATGATCTGGCTCTTTATATTACGAGCATGTAAAATGGTAATACTGAACAAATACTAAATGCCATCTTTAAAGAAAAATTGCTCACTAGAAAACATGTGCATCAAGGTATAATATTGTAGATAACGTTCCATGCACAACCCAGTAGTGACAACTAAATAATATCCACCATCTTCCATCATTTAGTGCATGTTTCAGCATCCAACTATATAGTAAATCATAGCTGGCTTGTATTCGAATATTCTACTGTGAATTTTCTGTGCAGCATAGTAGTTTAAAGTCATGTCAGAATAAATATCTGTTTTGAATTCCGAAGTAATGTAAGCAATTGACATTTACAGTGTGCATATCAAGCAGGCACTGGTTCTCAAAGAATTTAGTCATTAGAATGCATATCTGTTTTGAATTTGGATATAAGCATTTGATGTTTCTTCTGCAGACATCAAGCAGGCACTAGCTCTCAAAGTATCTAACATTAAATTCTAATCGTAAGAAGCCTGTGCATGGTGTTTGAAGTACTATAAGAGCAATTTGGAAGTGTGACATGTGTGTGATATGTGGGAGTTACAGTTGCACACATTTACCAAAGAAATAATACATGCTCTTATTATGTTAATTGATGAGCCGTGTATAGGCTAAGGTTTGAATAGATAGAGTCTGGTTTAAAAATTCAATGCCATAGCCAGGTTTCAAACCCCTGATCTTCCACTGAAAGATCTGTTTAATATTTGATAACAATTACAATATAGAAAAAGTATTTATCCTAGTTATGCATATTTTTTATGGAGTTTCTGGTCTTCAAAGATGACATTTAATATTCACAAAGTATATCATGATTTTGGACTGTAAGAGAGTCTTTGCATGAGTAGTTTTAAAAATAATTACCAACTCAAGTGTAGGTTTTAAACATGAATTAGCTTAAAATCATCTTTTTTCCTAAATTATAAGAGGATTTAGTTAGTCAGTGCAAGTTTGAGTGCAAATTTTGATTTTTAAAAGTAATGCAGAGGTATTAGAAGGAAACTAGAGATTAACCATTCCTACACAATCCTTTCAGAACATGAAATGATAAATTACGCTACAAATTTCCGGAGTAATCCCTGAAGTATTTCATCAACTTTTCCAACTAATTCAAACCACAAACCTCTTGAGATAATCCAGAAAATTCATTACACTCCTTGAAGCTCAATTCTGGCAAGAAATGCTAAATTTAAATCAGGGAATACAGTAGAAGTAATATATTCAGTATACTGTGGAAGGTAATATGGAAAATGTAAGTGTAGATCAAACTCCCCAAGTTTAGATGCAGTTTAAGCGTTCATGGCATCCATTTATTAACAAATACTACATTTTAAATTCAAAAATTTGATTAATGGCTCACAAATTATACATGAAATAAAAGACATTTTAATAAAAGGGCTAAAAGAACTAAAATATACAATTATTACATTATGTAGTACTTGCACCAAGAGATGGTGCAATGATTATTTTGTTTCAAAGTAAGATTAATAACAAACGTAAGGCTAAAGCAACAAATTAATTTCTCTTTGTCCAGGGATAACACTGTCCTATAGGAGTGATACTTAATAATGACCCTAATCCAAGTTTAGCTCCCTACATGCATCTATGCTACTGAGGTTTCATTACCTCTGCAGTTAAATAGAGTAACACTTTTTTAATATTCGTTGATGTTATAATTTACATACCATTGTTTCAAGGCATGTGGTACAGCCAGTTTTTAAAAAGGCATATATCAAATATGTAATATTCTGACATGACTCATAGTCAAGGAGCATAAATAATATAAGTATTTAAAAATTAATTCCAATAATATTAGGTCAGTTGCAAAAATGTTTACTCCATTTGCCAACTTTTGATAACAGTATATATACTAGTTGACTCATTTTCTCTATGCTTTTGTAAATAGAAACGGCCTCTTGCAATATCTTAAAGCTGAAATGTTTCCTCAAGGAGGATCTGAACAGTTTTAAATAAGAAAACAAAATAAGAATTTCCAAAGTGGAATTAATTTTCCTAGAGGGTCATAATAAATAGGAAAAAGCTTCAAAACTTGGTGATAAAATATAAAAATTATGTGAACAACTTAATCAGTGAAACTTCAATTATATGCAATATAAACATACAGTACTAACTGAAGTTAGTAAATGACATAGAGCGTTACAACCCATCTAATTGCACACAGTTGTATTAATTACAATGCTGTTACTTATCTATCATCCATATATAAAAATAAAAGGTATATTTGTCACTAGCTGATTGCCACTGATTTAACTGTTTAATTACTTACGGATGGTTTCCCTTTATCTTCTACCTGAACACTTAGTAATTTTTTGAATAACTAAATAAATCATAGTTTATATTTTTGCAAAGATGTTCATGAGATAAAGACAACAGTTACAGATTATTTAATGCCATGCAGAACTTCTATTACTATATATTCAGGTCATTTTTACATTATGACAACAAAAATACTTAGTTCCATCAATACGCTATAACTTTCTTCATCAGTATAATATAACCTCTTTTGATTATATATTTGGAGTGACTGGTAAAACAAGTCAGATCACACAAATAGTAAATGGAGAAACGAATGTGCAACTGATTTTATAAATATGGTTATGATTGCTGTGTGTGTTTTTTTAAAAATAATATCTAAGTAAGCTGATACAAGAACAGAAATTTATTACATTATTTTGATAATCCTTCATGCTTTTATATTTTTTGCAAGTTAGTTTATCATTTTTGTATATGATGTACTGAAGTCTTCATTTCATTGGAACGCAAGTCATTTGTCGTGCTGATACCCATGACTTACCCACACTTATCATGCACACACATGGATATTCTGGAGCAAGAGTAGCAAGAGAAAAGCCAACAAACATAACACAAATACAAGCAGCACAAAAATCATATTCTGGTGACACACACAGGAATTTGGTTGGTTAATCACACATAAGGAATAAGTGAGGAAGGACCTTTTGGGAGGAAGCCAAGTGTCATGCAAACCAGAAGACGGGACCAAGCGACGTGACGGGCGACTTACCACCCGGCTGGTGATTGGCACGGCCCCGCTCGCTGGCCCCATATATTTGTATACCAGTCTGTTCGAAACAAAACTGGGAGTCTGCGATGGGAGGCGAGGGCTGATGATAGAGCATGTGGTGCGGGTGAGGGTGATGAGGGTGCGGATGGTGGGGGTGATGGAGGTGGTCCGGATAGGGCATGGGGTGGTGGGGAGGTATTGGGGACAACAGCGGTTCCTGTTTCAGTCCATAATGCCCCCGCGGGGAACTAACTCCACCTGTAACAGGGATGGGGCAAGAGACGTGTCAGTCAGTCTCAGACAGGACACGACTTGTCACCTGCAGCCTCCATCTGGAATCGTCCCTCGGTGTCCGTCCAACCACAGATGTCATGAGGGGCAATGCTGCAGCATGCAGGGGGGGATGGGAGCAACAAAATACAACACTGTCTCTTGATTCTCAAACTCTCATACTTGACATACTTCCTAACCAAGAATATCAAATCTATTTAGTCACTATTTTTTTAAAGTATGTGTTTGCATGACATAAAATATAAAAGTTGCTGTTAAAGCAATTCCTCTTCTTAATTTAATAAATAATACTCTCATATACATGAGTAAGCAAGTATTTCTACTTTAGACAGTATATAATTTAGTTTGATACGCATTTCCTTTGTTAAGATCCTAGTTTCTTTTGCATTAAAATTCTGCTGCAAACTGCTGAATATTTATTAGTTTGCTATCTTTCAGAAATCATGCCTAAATATGTAGGAAACTTTTAAACTGGAAAAAACAATTGTGTGGAATTACTGAAATCCTGTGTGGAACATATAATTAATAATAATTAATTAATAAATAAATAATAATTAATAATAAAAACAGCACATTTTTACTCTTGTCATTAGTTCCTGATAAAGGGCATGAAGTGTAAAATGGCCAAAAGCTTAAGTTTTATAGATTTAACACTGCTGGTTACCCATGAAGTAGCTTTAGTAACAGTTGCTGTGAAAGTTCAAGTCTTACAACTTAATCTGTGTTAGCTATTAAAAACAGAAGCTCTACAAACAGTGAAGTTTTCTTCATGTTGACTTAGTTAAGGTTTGTGTCAAGCCATCCTTAAGTCATATGAGGATAACTGGTATTGTTATCCTCACTCTTGCCCATACATACTCTGAAATAAAAGTCCTCATAGTTCATCTCTGGAGCAGCTGGAAGGAGATTCATCAAAGACCAAGAAAGATATTGCAGATGGTGTCAAAGGTGATATCACCCACGGATATGGCATTACTTTTCTGGTGTATATATAGCAAGTAAAATTGCTAAATTATGCATATAATAGTTTTGAAGTGTTCAAAATGACTTTGTTCATCTAATTTAACTATATCACCTTTTGCCACTCACCCATCAAAAACTTAATTTCGGTATTTATCAACAAAATTTATATTCTGAAAAAATATATTTATGATGCATTTAACAGAATACAAGAGGGGGAATAAGAAAGCCTTTAGTACCTAGATATGATACTATTTCACAAATAATCCATTGAGTTACTAAAGAAAACCAGCTAAAAAGAAGGCCTTTGGAAAATTTGCTTGCTGAAATTAAATTTGAAGTTAATATTTTAATCATATTACTTGTCTAAGAGTTAAAATTTACTATGCAGTAGGAAAGAATAATTATCTAGTATGAAAAGTAATAATTTCCCAATGAGAGACTTGACAAATGCCAAAATGCTGAGTGCATGAATAATACTATTATCCAGTTATGAACAATATTTTGGCAAAACTACAAATAAATTCCATGAAACAAACTACCCTATTAAATAAATTGCAGAATAATGTGACATATGGCTAAGATTTGTATATATATATAAATTGTTCAGGTTATCACAAGATTCTGAGGAAACCTCATGTAACTTCAGAGAGTCCAAAGAACAGAATAGAGAGATCTTGATTCTTTAAAAAATGGATGAAACATAAAATTGTAGAATTAATACTGGAAGACATACACTTACATGTGTGTAAACCCCAGTTATTCTAAGTTTCTATGGACTTGATATTCAATTATGATTTAGTTTATTTGTATTGGAGTTGCAAGTTTTAAACTAGCAATTTTGTAACCTTGTTAGAAAAATATTGGTGGATCTGATACTTCAAACCATATAAAGGTTAGTGGAATTTTTCAACAATATAAACCATATACAAAAAAACTGAGGACATTAATAATATGCAACTGACAAGTTTATGCTTTAAGTGTCAGATAAAACACTGTAATCAATAATTGAGATAGAAGGAGAGAACACAAGGTTTTAATGCTTAAGTATTCATTATAGAATTTTAGAATAATTAGCTGGTTGCTACAACTGTTGCAATTGGTAGACATAATAATGTAATGTCCTAGCTGTATTCATGTCTGCAAATAATTTACTGTACTGAAATGCAAAAATGGATAGTTATAATGTGTTTATAATGCACAGAACTCTATAACCAATAATGCCACATGAAAATCAGTTTCACTAGAACAAACTTAAGTAACAGCCAGTCTCTCAGATTAAGGACCCATCATTTAACAGATATTTTACACACTTACCACAACTGTCCGCTAACTATCACAGTCTTTGTGCTCTTTTAAATATATTCTCTGAACCTCAACTTAACACTAAAATGTTTACATTACTTTGCTTCAGGTTTATTTTCTGATAAATTTGATACTCTTTTATTGAATTCATGAATGAATTTAGTCCTACTTTCAATGCAAAGATGCTGGTAGGAGAAACTGATTTGGGAACATGTTTACAGTGATATAAAATATGCCCTCTCTCTAATCTTTGCTTTAAAATAAATTGTTTAATAAAGTTTGAGAATCATGAGACGGACAACAAAATCAAACTGGAAAATCAAATAATACTTGTTGCTGTGGCGTGAGCAGGCAGCTCTGCTCTCCTCTACTAGGTGGGAGCAAAAACACACTCAAAATGGGTGCCAGGGGACGTGCAGCATAACCTTCTGGCTACTGGGGTAAAGATCAAATTAAAACTTAAAGATAACAATCATAGTAATGTATCATTATGATAAAAACTCTTCAACAGCGTCTAGCTACTGTAAGGAAGTTTCAACTACATACTACAAAACCTTAACAATAGCATAATCAAAAAACATTTTTAGTTTCTGAAAATAGCACAGCAAACTCGACAGACAAGAAATAATGGGGCAAGGGAGCTCTTATGCTTCATGCTTTACTCGCACCTTGGTCACATAAGCTTCAGGGTAAATTATAATATACATTAGGCTTGTATTATGTAACACCAAATTCTAATCAGAATACAATTTTCCAACCATCCTAATCAAAAATATAAAAAGGGGAAGTCCAGAGGTTAGACAGTACAGCCTCCATTTTTTACACTCAGCATTTTCAATCAGGATAAAATAAACAATTAGCACATAAACCAGGTTCCTTGTACTTTTTAGTGCCTTAGAAAATATTCTAATGTACAGTCCAGCCAAATTTTCTTTTCCAAAATGGCTTTAGTCTTGTTTAGTCTACAGTTCCACTTGCTGGCTGCTGTTTCAAAAATCTGGTTTGTCTCATGTGGTAGTGCAACGAAAAAAAGTGGAACATGGTGAGGATTACAAATAACTTCAGTAATTATTAAATTATAGATGAGTCATATTTATTACACATTAGCTTCACTAATGTACCTATATTGAGGACCTATTTCGCGAACTATTGTTCGCATCATCAGCTCTAAAGTTAAATTTCGATAAACTTCAGTAATGTTAATTTCTGCAGTGAATTCCACTTGAGGATTGTCTGTTTCAATAAAGAGCATGAGATGAACGGAAATACTACATCTCATAGCTGTTGCCATTAGGTAAACAGGCTGTACTGGAAGTGTTCTGCTTGGCTTTTCAGACCCAAATGGGAATGTTGCTAGACTAGGGAGATACTACATGCCAAATATCCTATTAATTCTCTATTGTATTAGATCTAACACACAATCTGTACTATATACTTTACTGCTTTGCCTCTTTAGATTCTTATAGAAATGCACAGCATTTTTTCTCTGTATCTACAGCTCTTTGGCGTAAGCTTTTGGATACTCTCAACTTCTTGTGAAGGAGCTTATGGAGAACATCTTAATCTGTCTTTAAGCACTTGTAGGCTTATGACACCATTCATTACAAAAATGTTCTTTAAAATCTTCATATGGTTTAAACATAACATTTAAATGCCATGCTGCAGCCATAAAACTTTACTTTGAAGAACCACTAATCCAAAATGTTTTCACAATACGCTTTGGTCTTGCAAAGAATACTGATCACATTCATTACTCTCCTGATGACATCACTCACTTCTATAATTGCTTGAACATTAAATACTGCCTTGCCTTCTTAGTGCCACTAGTTGGACTATGGCACAATGTTGTCATCTTATTTTATTTCTACCACAGTACACAAAGACAAACTGCAAACATAATTCTTTGAATGCTAGTAAAGAATATTGAACAATCTTGGAGTGGGACATTGAATGTTGAGATTTTCTATACTGATAGTAGATTATGTTATGGAAGATTCTACTGCATAAATTTCACCCTTACACACAATCTTTGGATTACAATGAAATTCCCTTGTAGTGCAGTTTATTTTCTTAACTAACATTATTAAGAGTACTGTGCATATAAGGTTCAGCAAGAGAGTGTAACCTGGTTCAAAAAATCCTCTCTTCCACTGTATGTACTGATGACATCAAGAAACTTTCGGAGACTAATATATACTGTCAAGTTCATTCAATACAAAAACAACTGAAGTTGTCAAGAAACACAAATGGTGTAATGCCTGTCTACCTCTGGACTTTTAACCAAGGCTAACAAATAAGAGCTAAGAAGTACTTTTTTTTTCTTCCTGTAACTAAGTTACAGCATGCATTACCTGGTAGCTGAGTAGTTGCTGAAGGTGCACTGATGGTGCGTTGAAGTCGAAGCTGCTGCTGGAACTGGCCCGTGGACTGGTAATTCGCCCCTGCAGTGGGAGAGGCTGGTGGGGGGAATTCTGGAGGGTATGGTGACTGGCGGGGTCCCCCTGGCGCACCTGGACTGGGTAATGAGCGCACAGGGGCACCAGACTGACTGCGTTGAGTGGCAAATTGCCTAACGTTGGCACCACCACTACCGCCAGTGTAGCCACCAGCTCCCTATAAAAAAGAAAAGGTATGCTTTAATGGTTCTGCTTCACGTTCACATCTTGCCTTGTAACATGTATATTTTTCAGATCCAAGGCAATCTCAGGTGAAACTGACAGCAAGCAGATAAAAAATTTGATGTGTGTTTGGAGGAATTTAGTAACAGTGACGTCAAAATTAATATAAAAATTATTTGTGGTTGGTTTATTGACACTCGTCACTTACTTTTTCATATATTTATGAGAGACTAGTTTCAAAGGCCCTGGCCTCCATTTTCAATGGAGGCCAGGGCCTTTGAAACTAGTCTCTCATAAATATATGAAAAAGTAAGTGACGAGTGTCAATAAACCAACCACAAATAATTTTTATAGATGAAAAATTTGTTTCCCTTCTCCCCATTCTTTTTTCTGCTCCCGTATACTGTGATTCTTTGGCGAATATATTTGTGAAACGGATCAATCAGGCATAAACTTGAAAATCTAGTCACTATAAAAAACGTTTGCACAAAGTTAATATTCTACTTGAAAGGAAGTGAATGTACTTACAGTGAGCTGTGCATTGAGCATGGGATTCTGCTGCTGCTGCAGGCTGAGTCTTGATGCCGCTGCTTGTGACCAGCTGCTGACTGCAACCTGCTGCTGCGCCGATGACTGACTCAGACTTACACCTCCCTGTTGGTATGGCTGAGCCTAAAACCATAATGTTTACTTTCATTACACATATGTTTATTGCCACATGCTTCTATACACTTTTACAGTATTCTGATATAAATCTTTAATTCTGACTTTACCAGAAAAAAGTTTCTGATTTGGTTAACTCAAACTCAACTGTCAAAGAACAGTGCTTAAAAAAACAGATAGTGAAAATAAAAAGGAATAAGACCATCAGTGTGAAGTACAGCATAAAAAATATCTAATTATAGTAGAACTTTGTTTACCCAGATTAACTGGGACCAGGGCCAATATGAGTTAATGAAAATCCCAGTTATCCAGAGAATGACGGAAAAACGATAAAAAACATATACACATTACAGAAATATTTTTAATGGAGTTTATAAATTACTATCAGCACACTTTCAGCCTAAAGCACATATTCTGTACATCTGTAATAACCTATGTATTTGCACTGTATACAATGTAGCTACAAACTAGTTGGCAGTAAAAAAGGTAGCGAACTCCTGCTGTCTGAGTGCTTATGAGCAGTGCAATTCCGCATCTGCTTTAACATTAGAAGTTAAAGTTAATTTGGCAATGTTTTGGCTCCTCCAAATAAAACATCAATTTCTCTATGTTTGCTACTGCTTGTCATGGGTCATAACCACAGCTGGTTCATCAACACTGTCTGAATCTGAATACTTTTCATTTTCATATTTAGCAACACTGCATGATACAATAACGCCTTCCCCTGTAATCGGCTTATAACCTCCGTCATTGTCAATTTTTAACCAATTGCCAATGCCTTCTTCACTATTCTCTGAACAGGCATTGATATTGATCTTTTTTAAAATATCTATAAAATCCGTTTTCTTCAATCTTTCCTTTATGGGGGGGAAGGGCAACACACACCAGGACATAACTCTTTCCATGACTATCAAAGTTTCTCTTCCAACATGGGCTCAAGCAGGTGGGGGAGTGCAACAAATTCATCTATTGGCAAGAGAATTTCAGTACTGTACCTACTGAGAATAGCAATTTTTTGTCTGTAAAAAAAGTTTTCATTTACTACGCTAAACAAAAAAAATTTTTTTTCCAGGACTGGTCCAGGTTAATGAGGTTTTACTGTATATTGTGACAATTATATGCATTAAGTATTACTGTTCTATCATTGTTCTTTGCATCAGACTCTAAACTGGGCATGAAAGACTTCTTAATTTTGCTCAGATGCCTCCTTATCAGGCTTGAGGTTCTTTTACAGGTGTAAATATATGACACAGTCCCCACTAGTTTTACTTCCTTTGGAAGGAAGTCATGCTAAAGATTTTTACACCTACAAATATCCACTGCCCTCCGCTGGAACTTTTTGCATAAACTTCACGGGTGGATTGCTTCATTGTACACTGTTACATTACCTTTGCTATATGATGCATAAGATTGGAGAAGCTAGTACATTTTGATGAATTCTTTTAGGTCCTAAAAGATAGATATTTACTAAATTGGCTAAGGAACATTGTAGAATTCTTAACTGTACACAATTTTCCATACCACAGATATTCAGAAGCCAAGCTGCACGCTTCTCTTGAGTTGCAGAGTAAGGTGTGATATGTAGAGTTAAATCATTAAACCCCAGGTCTTGACAATATTACAGATCATTTAACTGTAAAAATTGAGATATTTATTACTCTATTTAATGCCAGAACTTACTGCGATATGTTTTGGAGACTTGTCTCCATTATTCACTACTGCACTGCCTCCTAGATGATGTTTTGGCTGGATGTAGTGTAGGATGAGATCTTTTTCTATGGGGCATCAAATTTTAATAAATTGTGCTTATTTTTGTGTAAGAATAGTCTTTTCGAAATGCAGTGTCTTGTGGGATTTCAAAGGAACTTTAAAAGCTAAGATTTCTCTTTCAGTTGATCTGTGGATCAAAAATGTTCTGCAACTGCTCTCTTCACTACATGTTTTCTTGCTATCTTCATAAACAATTCCATAAGGACCAGAAGTTTTCTTATATGTATTTTGTCCTTTGTGTTGCTTTTAACTACACTTTTCAAGCAATGCATTTTCATAAATTTCTGGAAGGCCCATCCATGGAATGTGAATTTTTAAAACTTTTTTTATGTTTATTTATTCATTCTTTTTTCAATTCCTTTACCTTCCTGTAAATTTTTAAGTTTTCAGTATATGGAAAATATTTAAACACAATTTTGAATGAGAAAATATGACTACAAATGCTGTTATGTTCTCACTTAAAAAAAGATATCTTGTTTTAAAACAATTATAACAAATATTTGTACTTGTCTTATGGTATAATTATACATATTTTGGACACACAAAATTAACAGTGCTGCAAATTAATTTACTTCTTGCTAAAGTCAGCTTTATCTAAACTCCATGAAACAAAAGATAACTTAAGTTACACATGCGACACTCATGTTCTGAAATTCTTATGTGAAAGCTCTGCTTAAAATGTCTCATTACCTCAAATGTATGCTAATATAATCAAAGGTTTACACAATATATACCTAACTTCAGCAGAGCAAGTTCTTACTCAGTGTGTGTTTACAAGTACACATCTTAACTAATACTAATGACTATAGCTGGAAGAATTTATTTACTTGATGCAAAACAGAGTTTTAATGCCAATTCAGAGAGTTAATCTTTCTCTCTATAAAATGTACATCACCTGAGAGATACGAGGAGAGAGCTGAGACTGCTGAAACGAAGGAAGTCCTCCAGGAGGGTGTGGTGAGAGGCGAGCCTGGGCTGCTTGTTGACTACTAGGAAAACTATTTAAGCCCGCCCTGTAACAAACATCAAACCTATTCTTAGAGACATTAAAATCTTGTTTTTCACAATACACAGGTTGTCAGCAAATTCATTACAGTAAACAAATTGGTCATAAAAAGCTAATATGGCGACGGAAGTCTGAATGTTCTTTACTCATAATAATTTAACAGCTACAGAATACAAGATGAATAAGCGAATGTAAATCATTGAAAAATTCTATACAATCAATGAACATACACTTACTTTTGCCAATTTGTTTTTCTCCCTAAATATGTTTAATGGCCATTGCATACATCCTCAGCTGTGCATCAACTTGAAAGTTAATTTAGTATTGGAATGTGTTGGAGACTTTACTTCAAAATCTTTCCAGATATAAAAAAAAATACAAAAGATACTATCATGCTACTCTATAGTGTATCCTATTATAAACAAAATGTAATGGCATGGGAAAAGACAAGTATAGGGAAAAGAGCTTCAGAGTCCTTTCCCTAAAGGTTTGAGTGAAATTTGTTGTGTTTGTACCTATTATTGCATCTCCTCCCAATCTTATGTATCTCTCAAACACTATTATCTTAAAGCATTTAGGAAGTTAAGTAATTTGGCTGCTTATTTTTATTGCTCCATGGATTTGTTGACTTTCTAAACAATTGGGATTTATACCAGTTACATAATGACAATACGAAATATAACACACCAAATAGTAGCAAAAAATTGCGTTTGTGAGCATGGATCATTCTGTGATAAAGCAATGAGTTTTCTTCTACTTCTCTAAAAAATGATCTTTTTAACCAGTTAGATCACATTGGCCTATGAATGAAATGGGTAAAATGATGCTCTAATGGGCCTGGAATCTATGCATAAGTTACTGGATATAATTTCAGGATAAGAAAAACCTCCAGAAAAAAGTAAACCTTGTCTAGGCAATGCACACTAACCAACATCAACCATGATTTGAAGTTAGAACCTCTTGAATGTGAAGCAGACACGTTACTCCCACACCACAGAAGCAGTAACCTTTACTTTTTTTTTTTTTTTTATTTATCCAGAATTATTGAACCCTATTTTACACAGTGGTATATTAGGGTTAGAGTTTTACATAAAAATATACAATTTTAACAGAAATATTTTAAATACAGAAGGAAGAAATTATGTTTTAATCTGATGCATATTAATTTAAACTATTTCAGACATTTAAACAGTGAGTTTATGAACATCATGAAGTACTTATACTGTTGTGACTTCATTAGCAAAGATGTGAGTGGAGCAGAAAATTCAGTTACTAGAGAGTCTAGCTTGAATATTAATTCTTGTCTTTCTCTCCAGAAAATGGTAACCTTTATTACCATTACACATAAATATTAAATACTGGAGAACATACCCAACAGGAGAAAATCCTTGTTGCTGCGGTTGAGTGCCAGGCTGCGGCTGTCCTTGAGAAGCAGCAGCCTGGCCAAGAGGGGAAGTGAGCTGCGAGTGAGGTGAGTAGGGTTGCCGCTGCCCTGGCGAGATCTGCGCTGCTCCCATTTGGCCCCCATAATTGGGTGATAGCTGGGAGTCAGGAACACTTGAAGATCGCTGCAAGCAATTATCATTTAAACTTTCTCCTCAGGAAGGATGAGAAAGAATACAATTTTAACACTGCTTTCCAAAATTATTTGTGAGAAACTTATGGCTTAAATGAACATACATATGTGAATTCAAAGAAGCCCCAACACACAAAACTTAAAAGGATCACAAAAACTGGTTAAAATATGAACTTTTCCAAAATGAAAGTACATGAGGTTAGAACTATTTATTTACTTTTATTTTATGAGGATTTTACACACTGATTGCTGTATTTCATTGCATAACTGTAGCATTTTTTATTTTTTTTAAATTATTTTTAATAAAAGCTACATTGTGCAATTATTAAGTGAGGATTTAAGACTGAACCAATTAGATTCATGATGGGCTAACCACCATCTTGGTAAGCTCATGGCATCAATGATATCTTCAAAAATGACATAGATGACCTTAGGAACATGCCTCAGCACTGAGATTCCAAATATGCTGCATACCCTCTACCCACACCTGAACTTAAAAAGACTAACATTACTCTAGATTACAATAGCAGCAAGTTATTTTTCAATATATCTTAATAATGAACACCTATAATATTAATGTGACAGTTGTGCAGTGAAATGCGTATCTTCCTGATTTCTTTTCTATAAGAACGATTATGTGATGGCAATTATTATGCAATGAAATATAGTGTTTATCACTTCCCCAGATTGTCTTTTATCATGAATATGAATTCATCATGATGATAAAATGAATAACATTTCATGAAAGCATATCTTAAGCTTAGTGATACCGTACAAGTACTTTTTCTGCTGTTGTTTGGAAAATATGATAATTCTTAGCACAAATAAACAAACTTCATTAAAACAAAGAGAAGTTTAATTGTCAAATTACTGCAAGTGTATAAAACAATAAGTAGATAAGTAAAATTATATTGACTAATACTTTTACATATAATGGAAGAATTATGGCATACAAGGGGTAGTCATAAGGTTTTAATTATCACCTTGAAAAAATAATGTTATGTAATTAATTCTTCGTTAGTTTGTAGGTACATGTCTGAAGTCCTGGTACACATTTAAATTCCGTGTCACATCACTGCAGCACGTTGCTAGAGGACCCAAAATAAAAAATAATGCAAACCATTGATAATGTGGAGTATTGCGCATTAATGTGTTCCCTGTATTTGAAGGAGATCAATGCTGCACCAATCCATGCTGAGTTGGTGGAAGTGTATAGCAAATGTGCACCATCATATGACAGTGATCAGGAGGCGCAGACACTTTCAGTGTGGTCAAACAAGTCTGGATGACGAAGACGAAGCAGCAGACCATCTCTCTGTGAAGAACTGGGGGATTTCAAGCTGTGTTGCTGACAGATTATGCTTAGAAGGGGTAAACCATCAGAGCAGCATTATACCAAAATCTCCTGACGAGTTTAAGGGAGGCTACAAGCATAAAATGTAGCGGGAATCTGTCCAAGTTAGTCCTACTTCACGACAATGCCCCAGGTCATTCTGTACAGGACACAGTCACACATGCTACTTCTTTAGGCTATCAAATTTTGCCTCAGCACTTGTATTACACTGATATGGCACCCAGTGACTTCTTCCTCTTTCCTTGAATGAAGAAACCATTGCGTTGCACGAATTTCCAAAATGACAAGGTGATTTGAGGTGGAATGTTTCCTGAACAGCAAAAATGCCAACTTCTACAACCAAGGGCTCCATCAAGTCATTCATCATTGGGAAAAATGTGTCATGTTGAAGGATGAATATGTAGAGGACTAATAGCATTACCAAGTTTCATGGTCTCAGCTTCATTTTTGCGAGGTAATAATTAAAACTTTATGACTACCCTCATATAAAATAGAATTACTTTGGACACTGACCTGCAAGGATACATTAGGAGCCACAGTGTTGTTGAGCAGGCTCTCAATGTTTTGCAGACCGGAGGGAAGTTGATCAGCAGCTGGTGCATTAGATGTCATGAGTACCTGTTGCTGCTGTTGTTGCTGCAGGAGTCGCTGCTTCTGCTGCTGAATTGTGTTGTGATGCAGTATCTTTCGCTGTTGCAGCAGCATTTGCTAAAAAAATGTTGCATGATAATTCCTTCTTTACATATTGATCCTGGGTTATCTTGTACTAGTTAAGTTTACCCACAATTACATGCATAGCCTTTTAAACCTATGACTATTTAATCAATTGTGTTTAGTTTTCATCCATATTCTTTATGAAATTATAGTACAATGATCCAGCAATTTTTAGTGGCAAACTCTCCCTTTTGAAAAAACTAAATTAATGAAGTCCCATAACACTTCTAGTAACACATGAAATGTTTATGAAATACTGAAAGGTGCTGCATTTCGAATCTTTTTCTAACAGTTTTCCTGGTTTCAAAAATGTTGTATAGCCAATAGCATATCTAAGCAACGGAACAATAAATATTGTGTAGTTTTCAAATTATACTCATAGAAGAAAATGTTAGAACCTCTGTACCTTTCATTTAGAATACATAGTTATGTAATAATGTACAAATCCCTGACATTAATATATAATAAAACAGATAAAACTGTAAATAGCAAGATTCTGCATTCCCAGGAAACCAAGTTAAACCATATGAAATCAAATAATCTGTAATTATTGAGAAAATTGATCTCTGTTGTAATGTTATGCTGGCCACACTGCTCTTTCTTTATATTCTTATTTAGTAAACATTCAATATGAATTCAGTTACATAAAAATCAGTGGAAACAAGTTTTTAATGAATAGTTATTTAAATATTTTGCAATAAATATTACATTGTTATATGCAAATCAAATGCCTTTTGTTTTGCTATATCTTGTGTATTTTAAGTTACTAAATCATGGATCTAAGTGAATTATATGAAATGAAGTATTCAAAACATTTGTTCTTGTTTTTACTATTTCTTACTCCATGTCAATTTATTTACAAAAGAGGTTGCAATGAACATATTGCTCTAGGTAGGGCCTGTCCTATGTAATTAAGGCATTAAGCAAAATACATAGAATAAATGAATAAAAAAGTAGGTATTCAAGTATGGAAAAAAAACAAATATACACCCGTAAAGAGACTGTGGCCTAAATATGCAATAACTGGAACAATATTACACAGGAATATAATGTATTAGGTATGAAATGCAATTTCGACACAATTTAATAAGAAATGCAGCATAAATATTTTTATTTCTTAAGATTGGGTGCCCTATACTTGAAAATAAACAACAAGAGATCTTACTTATACAAAAGTTCAACTATTGACTGTTATGTACTCATACTATGAATAATTGCATTTTTATTGACATCACTGTCACAAACCGATTTTGATTCACCTTGATTTGCCAATATACCATGCCATGTCTTTGCTTGAATGTATCAAACCAACCTTTAAAGCAGAAAAGCATATATCTAGTTTGCTTGCAATTTCTCCTGGTTTCCTTGCATGACTGGTACTGACACACGAGACAGCTGAATCCATTGGTTAAGAATTTCTTCATCATTGTCAGATTTAATGCTTCTTATTTCTTCCCTTACAACAATCACTTGGAGCACTGTTAAAAGCTTCCTTAATTTTTAGTAATGTTATATAGACTACAGATTTTGGCAAAATACTTTTGATTAATGAATTTGCATCATACTTCTGAAGAATTTATAATTCCTTGTTTACAGAAAAAAAAATTATGCTCTATCACTTTGTGCCTGCATTACAACTCACATACAATGAACAAAATACAAAGAAAGACTAAGGAAGTACACTAAAAGCATGTCATTTGAAAATATTATTTCCTTTCACGAAAAGCTATCATTAAGCATCTCATGGTACAGACTGGAGGGTTTTCCAGATAAAATACATGAGATGCAATGACCGCTCAGTACAATCACACAAACTATTTTCTAAACACTACACATTTTGCAAACTGGTGGATGCATCTAGCATTATGAGATGGTGCAGTCTTGTTGGAAGATGGAAAGAAAAAGCTATTTTTCAACTTGGTCTGGTTGAGGGACTTTAGAGATGGTATTTTTTGTAGATTTCAGTATTTGTCTTCACGCTTCCCCCCCCTCCAAAATGAACCCTTGTTGCACCCTCACAGGATACCTCCAACCATATCAATACAGGTGATGAGTGATAGCTCATATACCTTTTTACAATGTATCATTTTCTTTGCTCAATTTCTCAATATCAAAATGTTCTCATCTGTAAAGAGAATGTTTTTGTGTCCATGCATGCGGCAAAGGAGGTTCCATCTTTATATGAAATGCTTGAGAAGTGCTTTGCTTCATAAGCCAAGGTCAAATGTAACAAATCTTCTTTTAAACCTATTTTTGTGTGTAAATTATCATTGAAAGGCACCTTGCTTTTGGCACTTTTGCACTACTTGCAAAGGCTTCTTTGCAAGTATGTGCTTTTATGACTCAACCATACGTATTCTAATTTCCAGGCTGTGTAAATCCTTTTTAGTCTTTTAGTGAACTAGAAAATAAGGAATTAAAACCTGCCTCCTATGGAGAGCAATGTTCATCACTTAGTCCAAATGTAATTTCAAAATATACCAACAAACAACTTTATCACCCATACAAATTTTAGCAACTTGAGTAAATTTGGCCATCCTGTATATATTATAATCAACACCAACTCCAATACTCAGACCATAATACGAGAATCGATTGTAGGAAAAATGGCGGCGCTCGTAGCCCAGCTTGTTATGTTGTGGTTATATCTACAGAGTAAAGTGTGTGTTTGTTTACTTTGTGTGTTTGAAGAATTAATGTAATTCATATTACAGTGGCAATTAGTGACTAACGAGTTAGTTTATAGTTAAGTATTTAACATAAAGTGATAACGTTTACCTAAATATATACTGTGAAGTATTGTCGAAATGCGTCGTTGTTGTGTTCCCAGCTGCAATCTAATTATGGTAGTGCACCTCACACGACATTTAAATTTGCGAAGGAAAAATCGTAATGGGATAAGTGGATCAGGATCATACATCGTAAAGATTTTAAAATAAATGACAAAACTGCAGTTTGTATTCATCATTTTGAACAGTGCTTTGAGGTTAAGGAAGACATATTTCCCGTAAATGATGGTGAACCAATTCGTGCCCTTCGAAAAGTACAAAAATTAATAGATGATGCCTACCCCACGATTTTTAAGAATCAGCCATCCCATCACACATTAAAGCTCAACCAGAAAATACGAAATCCTGAAGAATGCATCCAAGACATTTTACAGAGTGTGAAGATAATTTTAATATTTGGTGTGCACAAGATGTTATTGACAGTTTTGAACCGAAGTGGTGAGGCGATTTTAACCCATTGATAGGCATTATTAAAGACGATTAGTTACGTTCTTTTCAATAACATTCAAGATCCCAGCTTCACTGATGTTCCTTCACTTAATAAGTTTCAAAGTATTTCATAACCTAGAAGGAATATTATGAGCCTGCCAGTGGAAAATTTTAAATGAATCGTGCAGTGTGAGGGAACTTGACACCTTCAAACGTGACAGTTGGAGTAAGCTGGACAATCTGGTGAGTTCTCTTAAATGTTATAGTATAAGCAGTATGTCCTTACCAGAAAAGGTTACCATGTAAACAATGTAAAAGAAACTTTAGTACTTGCTACAGACGATAAGATGATACAGTCCAATAAGATAAAGTTTGCTGTGTTTAATGCTTATGAGTTGTCATGCCTTATAAATTAAATTTTGATTGGAAGTATAAGGTGGAAAATGCATAGTACTGGTCGTGCTACTATATAATGTTATAAGCTCTTAGGATTTGTCATGATGCTCTTTATTTATGTTATTACACATTTTAGTTGAAAGTATAAAGTGATAAATGCTTAGGAGTTACCTCGCTGCTCCGTAATATGGATTATATTATGTCCATTGTGTATAGTTTCCTATTCTACGTAACCAGAGTCGCTGGGCTTCGACGGGCGCCATCTTGGAATCTGTATTATGGTCTGAGTATTGGAGTTGGTGTTGTTATAATACAGAAACATACCTGGTTAGTCGTGAGTGTAGTGGTACCCATGGTATACTGCGTTCCCGCTGCTGCAGCTGTCCTCATGTTCAGTTGATTTGTAGCCTGCTGTAGATTGAACCGGGGACGCTGTTGGTATGTAGGAGGTGGAGGAAAGCCCCCTGGTTGTGACAATGTCGTTGTTGATGTATAGGCAGGTGGTGTCCCTGGGAGTGATATAGTTGGTGACGACGGACTCTTCACAGCAGACTCACATTGCATCAGCTTCATTTGAATTGCATTTATCATCATTTTCTCATTCATATCTTGCTGCTGATAGTTGCTACTTGTGGGCGACTCCATAGCATCCAGCAACAGCATTGCTGCATCTAGTAAAAGAAACCAAAACAATTAGGGTTTCTTTATTCCCTTTACCTTTGCTTTTAGTCTATGTTTGAGCCATTTCATACCATTTCGAAGAGCAAGCAAATTTTTGTATTATTTATTACTTTATTTATCTTTCTACAGAAAAATAAAACTGTATTTATTGATTTCTAGTCCCAAATTTGCCAGTTTTATAGTGTATAATGATTAAATTTGGAATAGCCATATATTCTGACCACTTAAAAGTTCCAGAATGTTTTACTGCATAATACACCTGAAAGTTCAACTTGAAGATGGAAGTGATTGTACTGTATATTAAGATGTCAATACACAAGAAAAACAAGTGTAGATTTTAGTTAATTGATGGATTTCTTGTAGATTTCTTATAAATCTTATATAAGGTGAAAATTGCATTTTTGCATCAGTATAAATGATTGAATTATAATGAGGTTCAAAAAGAAAACATGACAGAACAATCTAGGTGCTACTAGTTATACAAAACTGCCATTCTCATTTATACCTTATTTGCAAATAAGTGGATTACACAGATAAATAGTCTTGGCTTTTGGAGGATTATCTACCCCGTGAACAATGTTTTAAGTGATACCAGCTTCCCTGTACGACTTGCAGGCATTAACGGTAACCGTATAGCTTTTACACCAGCCTTAGCTGAATTACAGCCACCCAAAATTATCTAAATTACAACTTTCTTTTCCTGATTAATAATTCCACCAACAGTGTACAAGGGCAGTTGCACCTGAGTCTGCAGCCGCTGAGGAGAACATGCTACTGCCCTTCTACCTCTACCTAATTTTTCACCTGCCACCCTGCAATGTTCACATCTCGCCACTTCACGGTTAAGCCCTTTCCAGGGCAGCTACACAACTGACCCACCTTGGGCTGTTCCTCAGTCTGCCAACCTCCGAAGAAGAAGAAGAAGAGGATGAATAGTCTTGTACAGTTCCTTATTATTTGAAATGAATCTAATTATTTGTACAACTTTACATAATATTTTTATAACTTTTTAATTTATCTAACCTATGTACTAATTGTTATCTACCTTGTTGCAACTTCGGCTTCCATGGCATCTAGACCTTTTCACTGCATCACATAGCTCTTGTCCCTTCCCCTTTATTTTAATTGTCCCCTTTGTGTTCTTTTCTTGTACTCCTTACCTTCCTTGGCCATTTTTATTTTGCTTTCTGTAATAACTCACCTATAATACTAATCTTCCTTTGTGATTTTCTTTTTAACATTTGTATAGATACGATTTTTTCCATGCTTTCTCTCAGACTTTTTCTCTCCATTGCTCTAATTCCTTGGAATCTATCATATAATGTGTTATATTTAATTTTTCATGAACACTTCACATGTTCCTTTCTCGCCTTCTCTTATTCCTCTTAGGAATAAGAAGTTGTCAACAAAACAGCCCTTCTCTTTCTTGTCTGTTACATTGGTATACTGCTCCCTCCCTCCATACTTTCTTTTTTTTTATTTAAAATGTTAACCCCATTACATTTTATTAACTTCCACGTATTTTTCTGCCTTTCTGTCTTCTATTCTGATTTTTGCTAGTTTATCTTTTCTGTTGTTTCATATATAACTATAAGATTCCTTCCTCTCTTAACTAAACCTATACCACAATTTTATTGTTCTCGCTATTAATTTTCCTATCCCTATTGTTCTTACTAGTTCTACTAAAGCTACTTCCTTTGTTGCTGATCTTGATAACCTTAATACTTCTTTACAAATCATTCTGTACATATGATATACCTCTTTGTTTACATCTGTAAACCCCCCCCCCCCCCATCTCAACTGCCTAAAGCATTCTTCATTCTGTTAGTTCCTACTACATTCTTTCCAACCATTTGGTTGTCATTTCTAGCCCGTACTACATATTCTTATTCCTGTCATTGCAGTTCTTCCTTTTGTTTTTATTTTTCTACCAGGTGTTTCCTATTTTCCATTACTATTCAGCCTCACTCCTAAGTATTCAAATTATTGAGCACTTTTAAATTATTTTCCCTTTTAGTGCCCACTTTTCTTGTTTCCTTTTTTGAAAATTAATACTTTCAACTTGCTTACGTTTATTCTAATCCCCCATTCTTCACAGATATTCTGTACTTTTTTACTGCCCGTTGTAATCCAACAATCTTCCAAATATAATTAAGTCATTTGCATAGAACAGCCTATGAATTTCGTTACATTTTAATTACTTATGATGCATGAACTGTATTTCTCATTAAAACTGTGGACCTTATTATATTTATTAATTCCTTTGAAATTTATATTTTATAAATAGACATTTCACCAAGTATTTACTGTATTATAAAACAGAACATTAGAAATTAGCATTAAACTGCAATTACATGAAATAAATTAAAAAAATTACTTGGATTCAATTAATACTTTCAGAATTATGTTAATAAAAGAATGTAAATTTAATTAAAATATAATCATATATGAAATTACTAAACGATATAAAATTTAATAATACAAGGGGCGTCTAGAAAGTAAGTTCTGTTTCAATTTATCTCCACTGCAGCGCTGTGATCGCAGTTCCGCACATGCGTGGTAGATGCTCTGTATCAAGGAGAAGAAACGTGCGCCATTGTGAGATTGCTGTCAGCCACGTACGCTTTGTTGTGCTTGTTTACAATGTTGGTGTTGATTGAAAATCCAGCCGCTTAGGAAATCAGATCTGTGATTCGTTTTCTGAATGCTAGGAAAGTGAAACCAATTGAAATTTATCGGCAAGTGATACAATGGTAAGACGATGGGTCCGACAGTTCAATGAAGGACGTAGTGAAGTGCACGATGAAGCACGAAGTAGGTGTCCATCTTTGGTTACAGAAGAACTGGTTCACGTGATTGATGACAAGATCCAGGAAAACTGCAAGTTTACAATTAGTGCTCTTGCTATGGAATTTCCCCAAATCTCACGATCACTAGTTCATGAAATTGTTACCGAAAAACTGAAATTTCGTAAACTTTGCTTACATTGGGTGCTAAAGACTGTTACTGAGCAACTCAAAACAAAACGGATGAGTAGTGCACTTCAGTTTTTGACCCTACAGGGATTTGATGGGACGTGTTTGACCACCCCCCTCCCCCGTACAGCCCTGACCTCGCTCCTAGCAACTTTCATCTGTTTTTGCATCTCAAATCTTTCCTTGGCAGTCAACACTCCAACGACAAAGAGCTGAAAGAAAATGTTTCCAACTGCTTGAAGACACAGGCGGAAAAATTCAAGTTTGTGCCTCGCTATGACAAATGCCTACAAAATTTCGGCAGTTATGTGGAAAAGTAGTTTAAGAGTTGTAGAATTTTGTGCAATAAATAATTTTTCTGTATCTGTACACAATTTAATTTTATTACCAAACAGAACTTGCTTTCTGGATGTACCTTATATTTAAAATTTCATGGTCAAATTTCGGGCAGTATGCTCACCTGGTATCATGTTATCAGGCACAAAGTCTATCACCTGGTCCAGCAGGTCAGACAGCACTGGATCTGATGACTGACTATCCCCCCAGATGCTAGTACTATCACCAGATACAGCAGCTGTGGCTGTGGATACGGGTGGATTACTAGGAGCAAATGCTGTAAGCTGCAGTTTCTGTGCATGATGTTGGTCAGAATGACTGAGAGAAATGAATCCACCACTACTTCGCTGTTGCTGTTGTTGCTGCTGCTGTTGCTGATGCTGCTGCTGCTGTTGTTGCTGCATATGTCTAACCTGTTGCTGTTGTAGTGTAGGTCGCGTTGATACTACTGAAGTTGTTGAGGACGGAGGCTGCAGGCTTCCTCCCGACCAGCCTAATTAACAAAAATTATTTTCAATAAATCTCATACCTTGGAAGAGCAGCTTCCTGAGAAAAATTGTCTACCGTTTCATGCCTGCAACATCCTATTTACTTTCCATGGTAATATCTGGGTGCAAATCACCTGGCATCATATGGACCTAGTGGTGGAATCAATGACAACAGAAATTTGCTTGATCACAGAAAGCACAACTATGGTATATGTCAGTGGCATGAAAGGAAACTTAACTCTAAACAATCACTTATTTTGGTAAAGGCCCACAAAAAAGTGCAAGTTAATAAAACTTCACTTTTACTATCATAGTTATTTCCAGGCCATCAACTATGTTTATAATGCATGATATGTTTATAATGCTTATGAAATGATTATTATGTAACAGCAAACCCCTGGTGTTCTATTTTTATGTAGAAAAGCAACGTTAATAAGAGAATAATGTCTTTCTAGATTCAATATCATATTCCTCCTCTACATAAAAGTAATATGCCACTAATGTTCTATTCTATATTTTCGTTATACTCTATATTGATATACTGAGAACATTTTGTATAAAATGTTCTGTTCGCCAAAACAAATCAAGAAAAAATGCTGTTAGTAATTAACTAGAATTTCTACTCATTTATATGTAATATAATTTTAAATTTTGGTTTTACAATTGGCCATTTTGGGAACCAATTTGTAGTACTTTATATTATATTTAATACTATATCTTATGATTTGTGCCAGGTTGTGTTGTTTGTGCTGTGACCACTTTGTAACACAAAAGTTTGACAATGAACTTTTAATTTTCCCCAGCTTAACTGCAGTCGATGAACAACAAATATATCTTAGACGTGGTCTTGGATTGATGTTTTTGTTTCTCATAAATTAGCAAAATGATAACACTTGTATTTTTTTTTAAATAATTTACGTCCTTTAACTTTTTTTAAGCCATATCGGACGATGAATGGAGTGGGTGAAATGATGCTTAAACGGGCCCAGGGTCCATGGAGCTTAGAGTTACCTGACATTCGTCTTTCAGGATTAGGGAAAACCGCCCAAAAAAACCTTATTCTGGTAACTCACCCTGACCGAGATTCGAACACTTGTATTATTATAAAGATTATTTAACTTCACAAACACAAGTAATAATAAAATAAACAAAATACAAGTTTCCACAACTTCTTGAAAAACACGTCTTCCTTGCTCAGATAGAAAATCTCTAATGGCATTTTCCGAATGTTGATTCTGTCCCCCTAGTAACCACTCTAACCTCAGTTATATCTCAATTCTTCTGTCTTTAAATGTATGTCTCTTGCTTTTCTTCCATAAGTAACTATATTTTTACTTAAGTACACAAACATTTTAACATGTTCTAAACCTTAAACAAACATTTCAAAATCTATAAACCACTTTTGTTTGGGAAATGTAATGTTTAGTGTTTAACGTCCACTTTTACTACATACGGCAGCACAGGTGGTGACACTGATGATACATGAGATAAAGATGGAGCACCAGTGGAATGAGATGGCTGTGGAAACGGGAGATCCCAGAGAAAATCTGCCTCAACGTCGTGTTGTCCACCACAAATCTCACTTTGCTGTCACCTGGGATCAAACCCAGGCTGCCTACTTCTGTTTGGGGCCTACCATAAACAACGGTTTCACCTTGTAATCACATTTTTATGAAATATTTATTGTACAAACCAAGTTAATGAAAACTGGCTCTTAATTTTACAAGCCAAAGATAAAAAAAGGTTTCTTCTGTAATGCAGCTGCATAGCACACTCTTACAACATCTCGTTTTCCAGCCTCTCCTTCCTGTAGTTATAACTTACCTCCTGGTCTTTGCTTGGAAGGATCCACGACTCGAGGCAGCTTCTCTTGTGGTGTCGCTGTGATAATATGAGCTGGAATGGGTGGGATGGTAGTTGGCTGTGATGGCTGCTTTGCCAACAATGATGCCAACATCTTGTTTTTCTCCCACAGTTTACTGTTTCCACTGGTTGATATTGTGGGACCTGAGGAACTAACCTGTAAAAGAACAGTTTTAAGTGAGCAAGTTTCTTAGCATATATTTTATATATAATTGTCACATTAACAAATAGACTGGTCCAATAAAATCATTTATGAATACAACTGATGTTTAAGAATAAAATGCTGCTGAGTCATCAATTATGCAACTGGTTGAATGTCCATTCTGTGTACTTTACACAGTATCGTCTACCAAAGCTGTCACTGTTACCTTGGGATGGATGTCCACAGGCCGTTTACTCGATGGCTCATCACCCTCTTCGCTAGGGCGTTTGCGTGTCCCAATGATGGACAGCACATCTGTATTGGACGGAGGCGAAGGTGTGGGGTTTGGGAAGCCAAGAGACTTGAGCAGAGGGTCCTCCTGCTGCTGCTGAGTTTGTGGTGCTGATGACATTGTACTGGCAGACCCATCCTTACGCTCTTCATCCTGCTTCTTGAGTAACAGCTGCTGCAACAGTTCATTCTGCTTCTGTTGCTCCAAGTCATCATCGTCACTCTTCTCATTCAACAGCTGCAAAATAAGACTCAACTTCTGTAAAGTTTCCCCATTAACATTCTTTAATATTTCCGCAATATCTAAAATACATAAAAGCAATGTCATGTAGATAGTGTACTAATTCCTTATTGAAACTTAACTCAGTAATAAACTTATGGATTCAGATTAGGCTAAAAATTTACTTTTTCTACCATGTACAATAGGTAGAGAAGATATTGCATTTTACCCAGAAGTTCTATTTGAATATTGCACTGGAAATATACATTTTGAGGTCCTATGAATAACATTAAAAGAAAAGCAAATGTAGAAAAAGGTCTCTGTATGTGTGTGTGTGTGTGTGTGTGTGTGTGTGTGTGTGTGTGTGTATGCCTCAGAAAGAGAGAGAGAGAGAGAGAGAGAGAGAGAGAGAGAGAGAGAGAGAGAGAGAGAGAGAGAGAGAGAGAGAGAGAGAGAGAGAGAGAGAGAGAGAGAAACACTTTAGCTCAAAAATGAAAGGTTTGTTAAATACCAAACTTGGTAAATAAATTCCAGCATCTTCCTAGGATGTGTTTCCAACATTTTCAAAAAATGCCCCTGCCACAAACTATTAAAGGAAATGTTATCAAAAATTGCTCATGATATTGATTAAAATACCATTGTTTAACATATTTTTATAAAAACATGAAATGTATAGTGAATTTTCTGTGAATAGCCTCAGAAATTCTGCTCGTTTTGGAGGGTTTTTGTATAACTGGTAAACTGTAATAGACAAAAAATCGTATTACACAAAACCTTTAGATCTCATTATGGCACTCAATTTCTTTTATTTTTTTAAATAGAGATAATCATTTTCAAGAATTTCTTTGTTATTTGTTTTAATTTTCAAATACTTACACTTTCCTCAAACAAGAATTCATTATTCATTTTTTTTATGTCTGATTATGCAAACATGGAAATTGTGCAAACTGAATGTAATATTAAAGCCATCAGATAGTGACCAGCTCTTTAACCTACTGTATTCCCCAATTCCTACTGTACCTATACGGGAATATATAATAAAATAGCCTTTCTACAAAGTTTACCTTGATTAAAATGAAGTAGATAGAAGAAAAAGTGCTTTTAAGAATATTTGTACAAGAGTACAGAAAAGACATATGAGAAAGTCATACAATTTTCTTCTTGTACTTCTTAACAGCCTACTGTTTCCTTTTTCTAACCACAGCAATAAACTTGGCGACAACTCAACACACAGATTTAGATGTGAAGATATAGGAAGCATTTGAGACACAACATTCACATAGTGAGCATAGTTTTAATGCTCCTTGTGAGTTAAAATAGCTGTTATTTTTCATTTTTTTCCCTTTGTAGATACATGTTTATCATTAATGAATTGGCAGAGAAGAATATGAACCATTTCAAAAGATGATTTTGTAAATTTTCTCTCTCTTTCTCCAGCTTTGTGCAAAGGTCTTCTTCATGATTCAAAAAATGTGAAAAAGTATCTGCAAAAATGTTACATGATTAAAAACAAATTTGTCCTGATTGACTCAAAATAAAACAAAATGAAATTATAGCTGAGATAACTGAAGGAACATCCTTAAAGGTTTTATAGTATACTGTTACAATTGTTTAAAGCTCCTGTAAAAAAAACCTGGTAAATGTTTAATTAATTTATTTGCATATAATTCATAATCTAATTCAGTGCTAGAAATTACAATGCCATCTTGCAACTACGAGGGCCGTTCAGAAAGTAACCTCCGGCTGATTGCAAAAAATTCACCAAGTTAAATAAAAATATTTTAATATATACATCTTACAACTATATCTTTGCACTATTTTTCTACATAGTCTCCATAACGATTGAGGCACTTATCGTATCTGTTCACAAGCTTTGAAATTCCTTCTGCATAAAAATCACCCGCTTGTACCTGGAGCCAGCCTGTGACCGCATCTTTGAGCTCTTCGTCGTCATCAAACCGCTGGGACCCAAGCCATGTCTTCATATGCATGAAGAGGTGATAATCGCTTGGCGCCAAATCTGGGCTGTAAGGTGGATGGTTGACAACGTCCCACTTGAAGGACTCAAGAAGGGCTGTTGTTCTGCGAGCAGAGTGAGGACGGGCGTTATCGTGCAAAAAAACCGATACCAGAAGCTCACGATGAATAGCTGCTGCAGAATATCCTTTGGCTGTAAAAAAACCTTATAACAGCACGCACTTCACATTTGGCGGGGTTTTCTATTGCAGCACACATTTCAAACGGCCACAAACACTAAACTAGCGCAGATACGACGTTCACTCAACCACGGCTTGATGCCGACTGACCTACTGAGTGCGTGAATGCACCGATGGCGTCGCTACTCCCCCCACTACCCGCACTGTGACCGATCGGAGGTTACTTTCTGAACGGCTCTCGTATTTTAAGGTAAGGCAGTTTAACTGTATTGGGTATTTTTTCCTGAACTTTGCTATTAGAATCTAATTCTTTTATTTGGTTAAAAAATTAAATTTGTGGCATTACAGATGTCATAGGCCTTTAACTACTGTCTGCCAACCTCATACCAATGTATAAAAGGAGAGCTGGACAATCAGTTATTATAAGGAGATAATGTGGTCAGCACCTTGCTTCCTTGAGCCAGACCATTGGTTTTCATAACCTACAAATTACTACCTTCAATAGCTCCTCAAATACACCACTTGCTGAGGAAACACTGCCCTGTACATGGACTGAAAAATCTACATTTACATGGGTGGACTCAAACCTACATACCTTTTATAAAGCCCTGGGGGAAAACTATTGCACCTTGCATATTTTAAATATTTAATATTGAAGAGATTTCAATATATGCATTTGTATTAATAAAATTAATATTTTCGTAATTAATTTTGTATTTACTGTAATAAAGAAAATGTTAATTTTATGGCAGAAAAGTTATTCTGAGTGAGGGTAAAGAGATAAACTTCCAATTAAAGATATTTTGAACCAAGTAATACATTTTCATTTTAAAAGTATGTAACTGGAATCAATGTGCAAAATCATTATATAATTTTTAAAGCTATAATCTATTGTCCATTCCAAACCAGAGTGCTTATGATTGTAAAAAAAATTCTTTGTGGTATTGACATGAAAACAGTTTGCAAACCTGCTCTTCTAACAGCTGTTGTGTTCCTCTTGCACCATATGCTTGCTACATATGCATCACCTTCGAAAACTGTTTCAGAGATAAAAAGGCGCCCTGCATGGAAAATCATAATTCAAATGGAAACTGAAGTAACAGTATTATAAGCACACGGAAATGTATACTTCAATTATGCTACTCGTGATCCTCAGGCAAAAATGTAACACCCAAATCTGAATCCACTGAAAATGACTCGGATGCCTTATTGGAATCAGTCTGTTTATGTATTTCCTGCACATTTTTTGTCATGCTTTTCGCTGAAATGCCTGTAAACTTGGATGCCATTTTCCTAACATGTACTCTCAAATGGCAGATACTTAACTAACAGTAAGTCAAACACATTAACTATTATTCATTTTCCATGATTTTTAATGGTTTGCCATGTTTTTGTTTCATGATTGACATGCACCTTGCTTTGACATTAGAAATCAAACACTGATCAATGAAATAACAATATTTGACCTGAACTTAGCATACGTGTGCTAGCTTATTATGTATGACAGTTTTCACATTTTCTACTTTTGCAAAGCATTTATTCAGTGCTCATATAGCACTTCAGGAAATTCATTGCTGCATTTCTCTTACATGTGCAAGAGAACAGCAGTTATTCATATGGCTGGTAATTTGCAGGGGATACTTCCAGCATTAATACAATTGCAGACAGCTATACAAAATGATATTTTATAATATCTTAAAAGTTATTATGTATCCATTGTCTTTAGCAATGAATTCTTATAGCTGCAATAAAATATTCACGTCTATATCTTATAAACACAAGCTTTTGTTTACATTAGTGGGAACTCTGGTGTGTAGGACAACAGATTTGAAATCCATACAGGATTAGTAAAATTTGTTCATTTGTATAATTCATTTAAAATATTTTTAAAATCAATTATGATTAACACAATTTAAAAGTAAAAAATTTTAGAGACATAAAGTAATTCTCACCAGTTAAGTCACAATGGATTAAACCAAAAAAATAATTTATCATCAGTGAGAATAAGGCATGAATGTACATAACATATATAAAATATACTGCTACATTAACAGACAAATAATGAGAAAAGGAAAGAAAATATTTACCCTGAGCAGCATATTGTTGCTACTTGACACCTTCGGTGGTTCTGAAGCAGGGCGGGATGCAATTCCTCGACTACTACCCTCTTCTCCTCGACCCACTTCATCTTTATCTTCTTGGTTCAATAGTCCTTTAAGAATTCGGTGTTCATTACTTCTAGACTCATCCCCCTCACTCCCTTCATCTGTCCCACCAGTACTGGGCCTCTTATTGGTGAGGAGGTTGCGTAAACGGCCAAGCTCACCCGTGGGCTGTTGTGAAGACGTACTCTCCTCTTCCTTACTTTGGTCTTTGGCCTGATCATCCAGACTTCCAAATCCTGGAGTCTGATCCTGAAGTGGGCTGAATGGGAAAGAGTTAGCAAATGGGTTAGCTGGTGTGGTGGCTCGGTTGTTGTTCGTCCCGGCAGGGCTGGGCTGAGAGTAAGGGTTGTTAAGGGGGCTTGGAGAATTGGGACTGTAGCCTGGAATGCTGGGAGGTCGCGGCGTTGGCGTGGACACAGGGGTTAGACTCTGCCGTGAGTCTGGCCTCTCTCCCCAGCCTGCCGAAGGAGTTTGGGGAGCCCCCGTGCTGCTGTTCTCCCCAGGACCTAGATCCCACGTTGATGTGGGAAAGAAGTCAAAGTCATTCAGGTTCAGCTCATTACTGCTGAGTGTGTAGGTGGCATAACTTGAGGGTGTCTGTAGCGTGATGGTGTTGTCCGAGCTTAACGTGCCGAACCCACTCGAGCTGACATTACCTCCGCTGCTGGACCGAGGTGTGGTGGCTGTCGTACTTGCCCCGCTGGTCTGCCCGTTGACGGAAGATCCACCCATTAAGGGACCACCCACTGCATTGCTATTGCCATTGCTTGAGCTCTGTCCCGCTGTCGCCACCTGGTTGCCTCCTCGTGGAGAGTGTGTCTGGGAGTTTGACAGGTGTCCGCATTCTGCCGGTGCGATCTCATTGTCGCTGCAGGCATACAAGGTTATGACACACACTGGGGAGGAGCACATCGCGACTTTCAAGCAATATAACCCTAATTCTAACATCATTTTTTTTTTTAATTTAGAAACAAAGTTAATTGTAGTTTTAAGATAAAAGTATTTTTATGCGCTTTTATCATCCATCTTTTATTAATTCTCTTTTGTGTTAAGATTAAACACAAAAGATGAAAGTTTAAGAAACATTCACCTTTTTGTTTAGCCTTCATCAATCGGCAAAAGAAATTAAAAATATTTAAAGCAAGATTATTTTTATGATTTTAGGAAAAATGTTTAATTTTAGACATTAGCATAGTGATAGAAATTGAAAGCATTATTTGCAAGTTTGGCAAATGAGAGTTGTGATCAAGATGTGACAGTGGAAAAAGGCTGCTGTACCTATATTTATGTGCCATGTTCTGACTATTCTAGAAAGGATGGGATGGAATGGAGAATGGCTCAGGTAGAAATGTGCAGTGTACATGCAGGTAAAACAATCAGCCAGCCTTCACCCCCACTACAACCCAACCACCACCAGGACTGGGTGCATCAAGCAGTTTTGTAAAAGCTGGTCAGTGAATATGTGATGGAAATCAGACTGTGTAATACAAGTGCAAGCTGAATAACTTAATCCACTGTGACATAAAATATTTAATATTATATGGAAAACAAAGTATGATACACATAAATGGATAAAGCTAGAGAACTTAACAAACATGCAAAAGTAAAGCAGTATATATTTGAGAACTGCAATGGCAGCATAACTGGAAACAATGCTGTGGTCATAACATAAACTAAATATTTTTGTAGAAAAGTACCAAATGATAACTTGTTAATTTGTTTTTACTATAATTATTGTTGTGAATAATATGCTTGCTTGATTAATTTTTTTGGAATTTATGAAAAACCAATTTGAATGGGCAATGGCATTCCTGAATATGTACCTTTTCTTGAACAAATGGGAAGCAACTAATGTCTTCTAGGAGACAAACTTAGCAGGTAGTTCAAAGCCTAATATCATATTACATAAATTCTTAATCTGCAATGTAATGCAGACAATGGCTGTATATCACTCACCAGTTATTTCTGGTTCTAAATAGTTGTACTAAATTACTCTCTTTGATAAGACAATTTAAAATATTGGAATTATAATTTATAAACTACTCTCTATTGAAAGATTTTATTGTATAAAACGTAACCCAGGGTGTGACAGCCTATATAGGACCAGGACTTGCCAACCCGACTGCTGGCCTCACGCCCACATATGCAAGGTAGAGGTGGACGATCATCCAACTGATACAGGGAGGAGATGTGGTCAGCATCTCGGCATCTCTCAGCCGGAATGTTGGCTTCCATGACCAGGGCTGCTTAAGCTCCTCGTAAGCTCCTCAATTTCCTCACGATGCTGAGTGGGCATTGGTCCTATACCCAGGACTTAAAATCTGCACCCCAGGGGTGGGATTGATCCTGTGCCACTTTCCATGGCAGGGAGCCAAGGCAGGATGCCTTAAACCACTATGCCAAGGCGTAGGACAGTTTATTGTATAGGCTTTCCAAATAATTTAATTCAGAAATTATTGAAAGAAACTGAAGTTAAACTATATACAGTGTAAGATGTTGCACAACACACAAAATGGTACCAATATTTGCCCATTTTGTTTTCTTCTCCTGATTTAGGGTACATAAATAACATTTTACATAAGCTCCTCAGAATCAATTGGCAATTGAAAATAATTACAGAAGCTCTCTTCTAAATGAGGAACTCTCCAATTCTAACTGGCCTACAAGAAAGGTTATTTTATGAGTATGACAACTACCCTCTTTCATCCAGTGAAACAAATATAATTCTGTGCTAAAATTAAAACTGATGTGTCTAAACTTGGTTAGTTCTAGATTTTTGCATATATTGGTAATAATTAGTGGCAGAACAAATCTGATGTTCATAGTATCTGATCATTTTATAATATTAATTCTATTAGATAACCTCAGCTATTAACTTCTAATTATAAATTTCAGATTTAAGTAATATTTATTAGCTCATTAGCTCATTTCAATGCTGACAAAATTGATATATATTTATTTCCCTTACAAAATACATAATTATTTACATACATTAAATAAAAATATATGATAATAAAAAATCTTCTCTTATGCCACAACTGATGTGTCCAATTTTGAACTTTTGTGACCAAACCTTGAAAACGCATTAAATGCATACACTCCATTCCCATTCTTACATACTTCTTCCCTTGAAGGTAAAATTTGAACCTAATCAGCTGAATAGTTTAACTAATTATGCTTAAGGTTTGGCTTTTCACCACAGATTAAGAGTAGTATTGTGTAATTGTATCATAAACCTAATTGTTACTACTTCTAATTTCATTATTTTGATTAATCCAATGTATTTAAGCTATCTATGACTATTTTTCTTTTTGGTACTTTCAATGAATATCAAGACATTACTTCCCTGAGAATAATGTAGGCAATTTTACACCCTTACATTTAATGTTATATATAAATCATGCAAGCATTTTACTCCCTAATGCTTTTACATGCAAACTTATTGTTTACTGTAACTGTTGTCTTATTATTGTGAAGTTTCTCATCCCGGTAGTTTATATTTTTCATCCAAAAACATTGAAAACAATGACATGTAAAGGCAAAACTAACAAGCTGCAAATCTGAATTTTTTCATGCAAATTGTAAGACATTTTGAATACATTTTTGTTTATGGTCCATTAATTACACTCAGCAGTCTTTATATTTAAGATCTTTGCTGTACTTAATTTTCAGCAGTTCAGTATGTTCTGAAACATGCAGAATGCACAACAGCGACAAACATGAAATTGTGTTTGAGCTTTGTATATATTTGTAAATGTAATTGATTCTCTCATTAAAAAATGTGTAAATACTTATATTCAATTTTAGGTAAAGTATGACATTATTAAAACAGCTTTTTCTAAAGCTAACTACAAAGCACAAACACAGAAAGCAGAAGACACAAACTTAATAAAAAATGGGATGGGAAAGGAAAAGTTTTGCAACTTCAAAACTGTTGCTTTTGTTATTGAATTTAAGATCCCCCCCCCCCCCACTTCGGCAAGTAAATTTGTTTCCAAACTTTTGTGTTAATTATCATCACTACAGAAGTTTAATACAATATTATCAATAATACGTCAAGATTCAGTGCAGTAAAAACATTGCAATTGCAGTTCTCTTGCCCAGTAAAGCCTGAAGTCAAATTATAGAAACCATAAAACGAAAATTAAATAAAACTTTGGCACTTATTTATCTGGAAATGAATGTTTTGCATTTCTTTTCTATGAATCTGAAAGTAACTATTTTATTCTCAGCAAAACAACTAAACTAGCACTTATTTTGAAAAAGAACATAACCTAGTGTGTTATTATCTAGAAGTCGATCCTCAAATAAGTACTACATAATACAACCTTATGCTATTTACACCAGAAATTCTGTCATATTTTAAAGAACACATGGTGAAAAAAAAATAGGTTGCAATTTTCTTTAATGCCCTTTTAAACAACTCGGCTTTATAGAGATGATGAATGAAAGCATGAAATGATTACCAAATGAGTCTTAAGTCCAGAAGGACGAGTTTATTAGACATTTGTCTGTGAGAATAAAGTTGAAATTCCAGGAAAACCATATCCAGGCATTCAATATTACTGAGATTCAAATTTTGGACCTCTATGCTGAAGAGTAAAAATTGTTTTATGTGATTTTTAAAGG
This sequence comes from Mantis religiosa, assembly GCA_030765055.1. Taxonomy (NCBI): domain Eukaryota; kingdom Metazoa; phylum Arthropoda; class Insecta; order Mantodea; family Mantidae; genus Mantis; species Mantis religiosa. The sequence goes on along the minus strand of CM060953.1, from coordinate 158,038,575 downwards.
TGTTGTACAATGAATTTGATCTGAGGGACCAAAGTCTTCAAAGAACACAACTTTACTTTGGACCCACACAACAAATTCAGTGAAAAATACCTTTTGAAATCACATAATACAAAGGAGACACCCGCAGACAAAAAATCAGGTGTGTAAACTGCAGAAGCTACGACAACTTTTACATTGGGAAAACTAAAAGGAATTTGAACATTAAGCTTCCACAGCATTTTAGAAAAATCAAGAACAAAGAAATAGACAAATCGGCAGTAGCATACTATTTTTAGAATGATAATCATGATATAAGAGTCCAACTGCATTAACCATGTGAGAAAAATTCATGAAGAAATATGAAGGAAAACTATTCAATTTCAACACCACCTATGAAGAGAACCCAAATTTCAAGTTCAAGATACCAATCCCTTAAGGACTTCATCAAATCAAAATTCAATAGCCATCATTAGCTGAGAATGTTAACATGTCCTAATGAAATAATTTCTAGGTGAACACTAGCAATATATGGAGCATTTAGTATTAGTTTGATTCAAAATTATATTACATGCTGCAACTTTGAATACAATACATATGTTATTAAATGATTGATCAATTCTTCTTTGCCATTACCTCTCAAAGTAATTTAAGTTTGTGTAGACCTAAGGATGAGCCTAAGGATTTCTTCAGATCAGATTAAAATTAACACCCAATTTCCAGAAAACCATTTAACTGCTAATTATAAATAAAAGCATCAGCCGCAAGTATGCGTCAGAGAAATTCATGCATGACCTAGAGCATGTTCTGATTTTATTACAAAAGTAAAAGCAACAGCATTTCTCTTTGAAAGAAAACAAAGAAAGAAAGAAAAAATAAAAACTGCAATGTCTGGAATATTGCCAGAAAGTTTTTGCTGCAGTAGCATGCAGTAAAAGAAATATAACCCTCTTAAAATAGCTAAGCTGGAAGGAAAAATGGCATGAGTTATGGACTTTCTTGGGACCAGTACTATTTTCAGATGCAGAGAATTGCTTTTAAGTTGTTCTGAAGTGAGTTAGGTGCAACAGAACAAGAACCACATTTCAAAAAGTAATAATATAAACAAAACCGAGATCGAAAAGTTTGTTAACTTGAGCTCTGGGGACTTTTCTGCTGTGCAATTCTGTGTTTTCATTCTTTCTCCATCTGCTTTATTATACAATTACTTGACATGTTTTTAACAACAAAAATCATGCATGTTTTCAAAATATTTATGGCAATTTTCAAGTTTCCTCTTACTGAGTTGTACACATCTTAAAACTATTTCTTCCATTCTGAAAGCATTATCTACATTGATTCCTTGAAATTATCACCTATGACAAAATGCTTGAAATCAGAAACTTTTTCACGAAGAAACACATGTAAAGCATTTGGTGACTAGTCGGGATTGTAAGGTTGATGCTCATTCAGTGGCTAGGCACATTCATTTGGCAATTTGAGCATCCTCTACAGTTTCTCCTCACCAACTAGAACACCTTTTCTATTTATTTTTTAATGTGATAATTGAGTTTAATTACTTTTACTTTAATTACTTCTTGACTGTAATGTGACATTAATGATGCTGGAAACTAGAGAGAAAGCTAATTAAAGATTAGCAAAATCCAATCACAATAAATATTTTGAAAATATTGTCACATCTTTTAAAAAAATCTCAGAACTTGTTATAAATATTCCTGGTATTTGTACAAAGTGAGCAAATAGGTTGTAAGTGCTATTTCTTCAATGCTATTAACTTCTTATTTTTATGTTTTCATTTTGAAGTAAAGGAAACCAGAAATCAAGAAGTATCTACAATCAAACAATAATTTAAACTAGAAAATTCTGAACACATATACTCTCTAAACCAAAACTTGACTAAAAGAATATGAAATGTTTTCTGATTTCCTTCTGTAACAATGGGTTGAGCAAAATCAAAACACTACTGTGCAAGATATAAGACTTACCCTATGATTGAGTGTGTGGCCATAATGAAATCTGGTTCCTGAGCAAGAGTTCCATTTGACTTGAAAAGTTTGGATTTCGTCTGCACATGAACATACTTGTCAGGATTGGTGACACGTAGCCTATAAGGAGCTGATGTGCTGTTTCCTGTATGGAGAGCTTCTTTGAGGTGATTTGTTAGCTTCTGCAGATCGTGTTGATGACAAAGCTCTTGAATTATAGAGCCCATTAGATCCTGGAAAAATTAAAAAGAAAAACTGTTAGCATAAGAAGTAAAATAAAATACCAAGCTTTATGCAATTTAAAAGGCAAAAGACAACAGTATATACTAAATTAAAGAAATCTACATATAAGATACACTTCAATACTTAAAATAAAAATGTGTACATGTCCACAATAATTCAATTACAAGTACAGGCTTTTTTTTCTTTTAGTTTTATAACCCCCTTTAATGTCTTTGGTCATATTAGGGACTTAATTGAAAAAGAAGTAATGTTGTGAGTGCTTGCTTAACTTCAGGGCCTCCTAAATTTTTTAACATTCAATACTCTCATATTTACACTTCCAGACCCTGTGAGGGATAGGAAATTATACTGGTTAAAGAAACAGTCTTTGCCTCAACTGGAAATTGAATCTGGGACCCTGGAGATGAGAAACCAAAATGTTGACCATTTGACCACAGAGGCTGTCAAAAGTTAAAATTATATTTCATGTACCTCTTTGTCAAACTGGCAATAGAAACTTGGATACCCATATACCATATTTTTAAATTTTATCCTGTGGAAGGTCATGCAAATTATTTTCTTTAAAAATAAACTAAGAATTACATTAAATTTCAAACTGACATTTTACTGCATACACTTAAAATTGTACAGTGGAATGTTTAGGCATCTAACTCTATTTTAATGGGAGAAGTTAGATTTTAAATAGAAATTTGGGAAGAAAAGAATATCAGAAAAGTGGTCAAGAGCTTTGTCAAAAACCAGAGTTATTAAAGTGGCTTATAAACTGCTCTGAAAACATGAGTTTCTCTATGGAATAATATTGTGAACAAACGCAATTCAGTTCTTTTTCATCCAAAATAAAAAAAGATTGTTTCAAGCCTTAATGAATAAAACACCACCTCAGCTTCCTTTCATTTTAAAAATTATGGGGACTTTTGCCATACAAGTGTTTAAGGAACAAAAACGCATACCCACATTTGTCCTTAAAGGTAATTATTTTTTTTTTTTTTAGAAACTTACTGATAAATGTAATATTTACAATTACAGAAAACATGAGATCATTAGTTCTTTTTAATTGGTAAACAATTATAAATATTTTATACATTCAAGATATTTTTATTAAGTTCAAATTCAGATAGAAATATTAAAGAATGAACTGTTTTACACTTTACCTTATTAAGGTACTGAGAATATGTTGAGGAAACACCACTGGTATCAATACCAATGATCTTGCCGCTTACATCCAACTTGGTTGTAAACTGCTCAAATGGTACACCCTGTGGCTTTTCGTTTTGAGGAATCCTCCGGGCCACACACATAAGGCAAGGCCCCACTTCAGCTGATTCTGAGGTAACATCACCTCCTTCTGTCTTTTCACCAGGATAAGGAAGTAGTGTGGATGAGATCTGCAGGTAACAGAAATTAATATTACATGGTAGCAGTTTACAAACTTAACTATCATCATGTCACTCAACATTTTCCACTGAATCTGGTCCTAATGAATCAAGTACACCCTGTTAAGATGTAAATTATATATTACTCCATAAAAATAAATACCTATATCATGTCATAAATGCAAATTATCCACATAAGTGTTTCTATGCCTTATTATATGCATGATAAAAAAAGACTGGGGGCAATCCATTACAAATGGGACCTTCTTTCTGATAACCAGACAAGCTGTAGTAGAGATTTGTAGCTCTGAGAGCTGATGACTGGCAGTAATCAATGATCAAGAAGTGCATCCACTCATTGTACAGCACACAGAATTTCTTAAAAAAGAAAAAACTGGATGCATATTACTATCAAACACATGAACTCTTTAAAAGTACACTTGTTTGGATGAGTTGGCAGTGTAATAAACTGTGATATTACATAAATCAGTTTGTCACTGAGCAACATAGCAAATTGTTTTCCTTGGTACTTTTAACCAGCAGAGTAGCAAGTATGATCTTTCTGTAGAGTGAACCTGTTTATATACTGAATTTACTTTTAAAACTAAAAAGTTAGCAACTATCTTAAGCAAAATATACAAATACAGATTACAGAGATGCTGAATTACAGACCAAGACGATAAAGAAATGAAGACAACACAGATCCAATGAATGGACATACCAATAATTATAGTAACAAAAATTGAAGACAAATTGAAAAGCCCAAATTCTGAAGAAAGAGTACAAGGAAGATGAAATGTAGAAGAAAAACTTCCCGCACATTTACTACTGCCTTAGCAACCATAAAAAAGTTATTATCAAGCAGAATCTGATACTAGAGTGAACATATGCAAACTATCAGTAAGCTTTGATGTTAAAGCTCAGTTAGGTTTCATGTATATTTGCCAATGGGACACATGAGGATCATTTGATTTGTATATCAAGTATGCTTCAAATTTGGATCAATTGCAGCTGCCTAACTACCAAGTTTTATCTGATTAAGTTTATCATATTCATTTTAATGTCTCAACATTATTTTGCCTTCTTCTTAGTGAATGGAACACTTAATGAATGTTCCAACCTGAACGGAACAGAAACTTACTTTTTTTTCCTTCTGTGGTACAAATAAAATACTGCATTAGATATTCATAAACATATTTAGTATAGCTATTAGTACTTCATAAGTAAATTTTATGGGCATATTTCTTGATTATCATTATTTTATATTTGAAATAACAAAATAAATCTCATACAATAAATTCTCATCATATAATTGCACTATATGATTTTAAATTTCCGTCATTCACTCTAGCTCTACACAATAATTATGCTTGTGAACCAATGAAACAGGTTCATAAACACGTTTGTAGTAGAAACATTCAAGTACAAATGAATGTAAACACATCCAATGTTATATAGAATAAAAAGAAGTATTTCAGAAAGTGGAGTGCCATTGTTACTAAACTTAGGCAGAAGAGTCAACCTTGTATACACTTTTCAACTACAGAACTGAGGATAGGGAAGAAGTTCTTCATTAAAAAACTTTTAGGTGAAGAAAAGTGTATACAAGATTGACTCAAATGCCTAATTTTAGTAACATCCAATTATATTCCTCTAATGGCAGAAATACTTCAAGTAGCTAAGAATACTCATTTTTTTTTATTTTCACTTTGCTTTGCTAAACCACAAAAAATAATCATCTGTTGCAGTAAAAACTATGTAACTGATTTTGCATACTTCAGATTATTGAACTAGGTAAGGGATACCTTCACTTTTAGACAACAGACGAAGATTGTGTAAAATATGAGATCTGAACTCTTAAATAATGTGTTTAACTTATATATTTTGCAGTCAAATTTCAAGAGCAAACCATTTTTCTGCTGTTATCAGTGAGTATTTTCACTCTGAATCTATTTCATTCAGATGATTTGAAACATACCTGCATTGTTTCATATTTGGAAACTCTTTGTTGCTTCTCTTCCATTGTCTCGTCTTGATTATCGGGAGGCTTTATGAGGAAACGACAGTTAAAGCTCCGGTTTCTATTTGGACTGGGTTCTGAAGTCCAGCCTATTGACATGGGCAAGAGACTGGCACTGAAACGTGCATGATCTCCTAGGTGAATGATATTGTAAATACTTTGCCCAAGAACATCCTCCTTTGTGTACTTGATGAACTGGCACACATTCTCTGTCACGTATTCCACCTTGCCCTCCGTGTTCACCACAAACAAGAAGCCCTCCAGGGCCTGAAACAAAACAAAAAAATAGTTTGACGTCTATCTTATGTCAGCCAGTGTACCAAAGGTAACAGAAATGCCAACATCCCAGGCAACATAAAGATGTGAAAAGAAGGGCATATCCATCAGGAGAAGGGTTATCTAAGGATCCCAGGACACATAGATTTCCTTGCTTAATTTTCAAGGACAACAACGTCTGCTCTGTTTCACCAGACAACAGCCTTTCCTAGCTCATTTTGAGAAACCGAAAGTGTTGGTTAAAGAATATGTTCTTCAGATAAACTAATTGATGTTGTACTCTGTATCTACAAGATATTAAGTATGAAACTTGTCTTTGTTTTTCCTTCCCTCTACACCCAGTGCAATCGAATCTCCAACACCGGTTTTTTGTTACATGTTATACATATTATATTACAATCGTCATAAGAAAAGAGCTCTGGTAGCAATGTTCCAATTAGTATTAGCTGTTTACAAATTTATTTTTGTTCCCTTGAATGAGTGTGGTACTGCACAATGTTCAATCCTTTATGCACATTCACCACTATCAAGAATGGTGCAGTATACTTCCCTTATGAGGAGGTTGTAATCACATCCAGGACTGCCTATATAAGTTTTGGGCCTCCAGCATGTCAATGTGGTAAGCACTTATCTTAGTTTGTCACAAACTCTGTATGATATGAAAAATAATAAGAATTTAGATAGTGCACAGAAAAACTAGTGTAAACCTATAAGTTAGAAAAATCACATACATTTTATGCTCAGGCATATTGCATTACTTTAGTACAGGAGCAGCTAAATGCAATTTCTACCAAAAATCCATGGATCAGCAACATGTATAAGATTCTAACCAGATGTGCTATACAAATGAAATTTAGGGGAAGCAGCAGAAGGAACCAAATGGCCGTCAAGACCCATTTTTACCATTCCTGATTTTATGCATTAAAACCCAGGCACCCTGACAAACACTATATCACTCATGTTTCAAATGTGTTTATACTGGACTACTCTGACTTTATTGCACTAATATGTAACAGAAGGTAATAAGAGTACATCATTTTGGTGCTGTTGGATGATCAGCTTTTTTGCTTAACTGTTGCAAATATTCCAGCATTTCTATCAAAGCTACAAGTACAAATGTGTATTACGTTTACTGGATAGAGCAGAAAAAAGTAATGATTCTGACTTCCAAGAATAATAGTTAATAAAACACATTTTTTTGTGTTAAACAATTAGTACAATTTCTCCACTTCTCTCTTGCTTTCTACATTCAAACAGGTATGATAATGTAAAAGGTTTCTTCAAGACTCTCAGATCGCAGTTGTATTTGACCTTGAGGAAGTAGAGCATTCTCAGGGTCATCCAACCATTTCGTAACAATTTGTTGTTTCCAACTGAATCCTTGTTTGTGGAAAGCATTTGTACAACATGCTGACTATTTGCAAACAAGTTTCCAATGTCAATCTTAGAAAAGGAGCAGAATAGCTGTCATACGGGCTGCTTGCAAAATTAGTAAACAATTTGCCACCGTAGATGTATTTAGCAGAATAAAACAAAAGTTTGCTTCCAAAAATAATAGTGGAGAGTGTGTCTTACATCGTCTTCCAGAGTCAATGCAAGTGTACAGATGTTCTATGGGCACAAGCAAGTGCAACCATTGGAGTAAGAAACTTTACCTTATATACTCGGAAATGTTTTATGAGATGCTACAAATAAAATGTCACAGCATAAGAACAATCCTTGTTAAAGCAATGAGCATATCAAGGTTGGAAGTCTTCAAAGAAGCACACTGTGCGCAACTGTGCAGAAGCAACTGTTAAATAAACAACTGCTATCAATAGAAAGAAAGGACCTACTAAGATCTCAATCCCACAGTTAAACTGAAACCAGCAGGAGTAGAAAGAAAAAGAAACTCATCATTCCGTTTTTCAGTGTATAATGTGATACCTGTAATGCAGATAAACTAGATTGTCTTTTAAAACAAGAGGTATAAAACCATTATTTGTACAAAGGGGCCACAAATAAAGCTCCTGAAAGAGGTGCAACTCAAAATTGTTTTACCTAAAATACGAGGGTGGTCTGAAAAGTTTCCGACCTCAACATGAAGATGGCAGCAATCGTAAATAAAAGTTAGTGAATTTTGTTGTTTGTCTGTTAACAGCTACTCAGCAAAGTTTGAGCCATTTTGTACACTCAGTTGTTATGTAACAGTTGTTTAAGTGAGTTGATGTGAATGTTTTTATGAAAATGGACAAAATCGAGTATCGAGCTGTAATTAAATATGGTAGGCAATACGCTTACACAAATCAAGGATTAGTTGGATTCTGTGTAAGGGGACTCTGCACCATCATTTACAACAGTGAAATTTTGGGCAGCTGAATTTAAATGTGGTCATAAGAGCTTGGGAGACGAACGTTTTGGACGTCCAAAAATTGCAACTACCAACGAAAACATTACCAAAGTCCAAAAATTGCAACTACCGCCGAAAACATTGCCAAAGTTCAACAAATGATGTCAGACAACCGTCAAATTAAAGTGAGAGAGATAGCAGAGGCTATGAACATGTCAAAAGAACGTGTTTGTCACATATTATATCAACATTTAGGCATAAGAAAGCTGTCCCCACATTGGGTGCTGCGTTTGCTCATGTTGGACCAAAAATGTGTTCAAATGAACATTTCCAACGCTCTGTTGGTGCAGTTTAGGAGCAATAAATCTGAGTTTTGGCATCAATTATTACTGCAGATGAAACTTGGATATACCACTATACGCCCAAAACAAAAATACAGTCCAAACAATGGACTGCAAAGAGGGAATGGGCTCCAAAAAAAGCAAAAACTGTTTTTTTTTTGGCTGGGAAAATGATGGCAACTGTTTTTTTGGGATAGTCATGAATTATTTCAATCGATTATCTTCAAAAAGGAAAAACCACTACAGGAGTATACTACGCATTATTACTTGACAAGCTGTATGCAGAACTTGCGGAAAAACAGCAGCATTTGCAGAAAAAGAAAATCCTGTTTTACCAAGACAAAGCACAGTCTCACACCTCAGCAGTTGCAATGGTGAAAATCCACGAATTACAGTTTGAACTGCTAGACCACCCGCCTTACTGACCAGATCTAGCCCCAAGCTACTTCTTTTTGTTCCCCTCATCTGAAAATCGCGCTCGGAGGGCAGAGATTTTCGTCAAATGAAGAGGCAATCACCTTCATGAATAAATTTTTTTGCAGAGAAAAATGCTGACTTCTATTTGGACGTGTTACAGAGATGGGAGCATCGCTAGAAGAAGTGTGTAGAGTTACAAGGAGAATAAACTGAAAAATAAAAAAGAAATTCTGAAAAAATATCTTATATCTTTATTAGGTCGGAAACTTTTCAGATCACCCTCGTAAAATATACCATGTGTTTAAAATGCATTCACGCGAGGATGGGGGCAAAAAGGGAAGAGAAGCTATTTCTAGACCTTCATAGCACATACTTAATGGAGGATTTTTCATACTATATAGCATGAATTGGGAGGGGGGGGGGGGGCAGTAGTCTAGTGGTTACAGCAGTAGACTGCAAGCCAGGGGGTTGCAGATTTGATTCCCAATGGCATAATTGGAATTTATTCCCTGGTATAATCCTTCGCACTATTGCCCTGGGGTTCACTGGGCCTCGTGGGGCTGAAAACCTTACAGGTCCTGTAAGCCTATATCTACACAGATGGGTGCCATAGCCACCCGTCGTCCCAGCATAGGCTGCTTAAGGTCTCTAATGGGGTACCTTTTTACCTACCTTTTATATAGTGTGAATGTTTCATGCTTTTAATGTTTTGCAAGGCAATGCAATAAATATTTGCTGTACAATTAGTATCAATGTAAAAACAACACTGATCGCAAACAAGGTGCTTATAGGATCACAAATGAACACCTATTTTATTCTCATTTATGACAGGGCAAAATACAATTTTGATAGGATTTAAGGTAACAGCATAAAAAAAATTCAACAAAAATAATCTCAAAACAAACTTCATTACTTAAGATATAATAAGGCTTCTAATAACTTTGTTTCATTCTTTTCTTCAAAACTGATCATTTCATAGAAATGTATATGTTGCTGTGATGACTAACTTACCTCCAGGAGTAAGGGGCCAAAAACCTCGTTGGCTAAGATGGTGGGCTTGGAGGAGGAGACCTCTCCCTGTTGTACAGCAGCATCACTGCTTGAGCCCTCCTGCTGCTTTATGTGTTGAATCTGCCACAAAACACAAAATGTCAGCTACTCTATCAACATTTTGAGTAAAATAAATGTGTGTGAATCATTTAAAAAAAAAAAAGCACACATATACCTATTTCCCTAGTGTATCAAGTAACCAATCTATCTAACCTCAATTTTATCATATCAATGTGAAATTATTTTTTCTTAGTATTGTCAACCATGATGTCGTTTGAATTTCAAAATTCAGATTTCAAATAACAATAACATTAAAATACTAGACCAGAAGTGCACTTTTAAAATAATTCCTAATTTTTTATAAGTGTGCATATAGATATATTACTGGATTATCATTACTTCATTTTATCCCTGATATAGCGAAAATAAATGCCTCCAGTAAATTCCAAAATTAAGAAATACTGAAAGAAAGAAAAAAATTACTTGGAAATACTGCCAAGTTAGTGTGACTGAAAAAGGATTCACTAAGACAGCAGGTTTTTGCACTGATGATTAATAATAATAATAATAATAATAATAATAATAATAATAATAATAATAATAATAATAATAATAATAATAATAATAATAATAATAATAATAATAATAATAATAATAATAATAATAATAATAATAATAATAATACATTTAAATTATCTTTAATTCAATCAATATTCTTTAAGATGTGAACTAGACAATACTGAAATCCAGGTTCACTATTTTCTCCTTTGCTCTATTTTCTAAACAATCAAATTTTACGTCTTTTTTAGTATAGGTGCTTAAAGTTCTTACTATTATAAGAAATTTTCCTCAATAATAAATAAAACTGACTCAAAGAGACAAAATGAGATTTTTATTGTGCTTTCAATAAAAATAAAATTGAATGAACACTCTTGTGTATTACAAGAATTAAAACCAAAATCTAAAAGTAATCAGAGCAGAATGAGGTTGATAATTTTAGGACAAATGTTGACACAAAGATTTAGATGTCATGAAGCTATACCTACCCTGTGTACAGTTTCCTTGAGGATGGCGCACTTGTCGGGTTTGACGGACAGAGAGCTCATGTCAGCAAGGCTGGCAGAAATCAGCTCGGCCAGCTCTTCAATGTAGATGTTTTCTTGCTCCCTGCGCCGCTTCTCATTACGACACTTATTACTGCAACATTCCAAATCATTCACTTAAGTGATCTGTAGCTTATTTTTTTTTTTTTTTTTTTAGTACACCTTTGAGTTTGTTTCATTTAATATATATCATATGAAAAAAATATATGTTTTAACTGTATACTGTAAACACTTAATAAGTTTTAAGAAATATTTCAGATTTCTAAGCAATAACATGCCACAGTGGTGATATAGTTAAAATCCTGCCAAATACTGGCTAGCTAAGGTTAGACCTTTTATTAGAATCACTATCAACTGACATCAGCTCTTTGTGACTGCCTCTCATGCCATGCCTTTTTTAGCTCAGATTCAGATTTATTCACCAAGAAAATTCATACAAAATATGGGCTTCGTCCAAATATGCTAAGAGAAACATTATCATATTTACCACATACAAAGTTTAAGATACCCAAAATTTGCCTTAATGACAAAAGGAAATCTCGGAAAAAAATTTCTCATATGATGGTCTACTTAAAGAACATAAAATAAACGAAAACTTGTGCAATGGGCTTTGTTCAGTCACAAAATATACAATGCATAACATAACACCATCACTGCAATAAAACACAAATGGGCACCTAGCCATACATACAAAGGTAGTTCTGAAATATCATCTAAACATAATACTATTCATATAAACTTCACTTTGAGCAAATAAATGTTTACCTAAAACTGGCTTGGAATTAGTCAGGATGCATTACATGTAGAATATGGAAACGGTCTAGCTCTTGATGGCATAGGTAATGTTTAATAATGATGATAATAATAATAATAATAATAATAATAATAATAATAATAATAATAATAATAATAATAATAATAATAATAATAATAATAATAATAATAATAATAATAATAATAATAATAATAATAATAATAATAATAATAATAATAATAATAATAATAATAATAATAATAATAATAATAATAACAACAACAATTTGTGCATAAAAGAGAATAACTTAATCTTTTAAAACATGCTACATTGATAGCCTGCTGAGGTAAACTTACACCTGGTGAAAGAGCACATGTAAACAATATTTCAAATTTTAAAACATTGTTTCGATTGATTGATAGTAGGCACTACAGGCCATGTAGGCACTACAGGCCATGTAGGCACTTGGTCTCCTTAACCACCCTCTTCCATTCTACTCGGTCCTCTGCTTTTCTTCTCCAGCCTTTAACCCCCAACTTTCTCAAGTCATCTTCTACATCACCTACCCATCTTTTCCTGGGTCTTCCTCTTCTTCTGCCATCCAGTTCTCTTATGAATATCTTCTTAACTACACTGGTTTCCAGTATTATCTGCACATAGCCAATCCACCCTATTCTTCTTTGTTTAATTTTCACCACTATATCTAATTGTCCAATTAGGCACTGTAACTCCAAGTTAGTCTGCATTCTCCATCCGTCCAAGTCCCTTATTACTCAAAATATATTTCTCAATATCTTCCTTTCCCACCATAATAATCAATGTTCTTCTCTGATTGTCTAACACCCAGCTTTCTGAACCATACATTATTATTGGTCTCAGTACAGTTGTATATATTTTAATTTTAGTATTCCTATTTTATTTAATTGAAAAAAACTATTTGTGGTTTCTGACACTTAGCCACTTACATTTTTATATTATTGAGGGACTAGTTTCGGAAGCCATTGCCTCCATTTTCAACCTCTTTCTAAATGATGTCTGTTGTCGTCTGCTATTTTCTCTCTGGCAGTGGAACTATAAACTTCTTTGTCAAATTATCTACTGGTGGGACTTCAAAGTTCCAGATGAAGTTAAATGTTTTGCTTCACTGAGGTGTTCTAATAAAGTAAAATTTCAATTTACGCCCCATATACTTTATTACTCCTATATTCGAGTTTTGTAAGCTTCTATTGGTTTTGCATTGCAATAAAATTCAATGAGAAAGGCACCTTTTAATGCCAATATCACAGTTTTGAACAAAACTGTAAGGAGTAGTTTCTGAAAAGGAATTTACTCAAAGATGTTTATGGCAGGGAAATTCCATGAAAACACTTGCCTTCCATTTTTAATATAAGTTGTACTTGCATACAAATTTTTACATGTGTCCAATTTCTCTCTGTCTTCCCTTACAAAGCTAAACATGTATTATTTGCATAACACCAGAACAGCTAAGGCAGTCAATTCAACCACCTTTTTAATATTTCAATATTATTAGTGTGTAATTTTCACTGTTTATCATAGTATGTTCAAGTTGTTCCTTTCAGAGCAATAATTACTTACTCGCTATTTAAAACACAATTACGAATGAATGATCAACAGCCCTCAATAATCTATAGGATGGATTGAAATTTCTAGAACATGTTTCAACATTAATTTGACAATTCTTCTGAGAAGTGACTTTTTTTTTTTTAAATTTACTGAAAACTTTCTATACCTATACAAATTATGTTTAGTTTAGATAACAAAGATGAAATTATTCAAAAGAATAGTAAACATGTATTGAGGTTGCAGTCCAGTGACTGTCCTCATTTAAACTGTTTTGAGATCATTTCAAATTAGTAAATCCGCGTGTTGTTTTCACTTTAATCTTCTCCGTGCTCGTTCTTGTGGCATGTGTGTCTCAGAATTTCATTTTCATATTCACCGAAGGAAGTGAAGAGGCGTGTGCAGCAGGACTGAAGAGTATCTTCTATTACACAAATAAAATATTTAGTAAATATTCTCCACTTAACTTAAGAAGCCGATGACAATACTTCTAGTATGTTTTTGCGAAATTAATTTCGTGGACATTTGCCCACATCTTCAGTCAAACACAATTCGTTGTCAAGGATACTATGTATTTACATATTACCAATATCTGAAGACGAAACAAACCTAAAAGCAGAATCAATTGCCGGTATGTCAAAATTCATTTTTGGTCATTTAACCATGAAATAAATCCCGAAGTTAAATTACTAAAACAATTAAATGTTCCCATAGATTTAATGGTTTGGGAAAAAATATTTATTCTAAAAAATAATAATCGCGTAATGAATTTTGACATACCGGCAATTGATTCTGTTTTTAGGTTTGTTTCGTCTTCAGATGTTGGTAATACGTAAATACATAGTATCGTTGACAACGAAGTGTGTATCTTCTATTGTTGGAGTAAGCAGATCTTTGTATAACGTTGAAATGCGAATGTACCAAGGTGCATTCCCTATCAGGCGCAAAACCCGATTTTCTAAAGTCTGTATTCTGTTGATTTGCATTTTGTACGCTGAACTCCAAATTGAACAGCCATATACCCCAATAGGTCTCATTAGCAAGCTTTTTGAAGATAAGGGCAAAGGAGAAATATCTCATATTAGAAATTTCAGTTGAGCAATAAACATGACAAACAGAATGCTCTGATGAACAAATGCTGGATTATTACAATAAAATTTCTAAGGATTAACTCAGTTTTGGTTAGAAAGTGAGAGTATTGCATCAAAAAAAGATTTATGATCCATCCAATTGGTTCCTGCAAATAGCATTCAGAAAATGAAGATGAAATATCGTCAATTACACAGAAATGAAGACTGGAGATAATTTTATTTGTATAAGCCTATGTTATATCTTTCACTACTGCCACTCCCCTTCCAACATTACTAGGTCATCATATTATTATTGCTATCTTTACAAACAATATCAATAGATTAAATAGGGCTTGGGTCAAGACAGAACTTTGTAAGCTAAAAGGTTCTAATTGACATATTTAACAAACCCATGCTGAACCGCAATCAAACACAAATGAATGTGCAGGAGAGCAATGGACACCAATCTCAATGCAATAAGGATGATGAGAACTTTTTTTAACCAAAATTATTTTCTAACATCCTTGGAGCGTATGAGTAAGACGCGCGCGCGCGTGTGTGTGAGTGAGAAAGAGAGAGAGAGAGAGAGAGAGAGAGAGAGAGAGAGAGAGAGAATGAATTTAACATAAATATAACATTCTACCCGCTAAATGGTTTTGATGACCAAAGGGGAAAAATGGTAGGAACAAAAAACAAACACCAAGAAAAAACAGGTAGTGCTACGGTGTAAACCAACTGCTTCAGTCTTTACTTCTCAAAATGGACTCTACTTGCAGTGTAGATCTCCAGCCAGTGGACAACTAAGGAATAAAACAAATGATTTTATATTAATCCTTTATGGGTAGTGTTACCTCGCCCACTGTGCAAGTGAAATTTAGAAACCAACATCTTGTAAATATTACTTTTATTTAAATACCCGCTTCCTCTTTTTCCACTGTCTACTTAACTTTACGCAGCTCACATGTCATTTGTTTTAAAACTGAGCGAAACTGCTTTCATCTACTGCTGTTACGAAAGCGCACGATTAGTTGATTCTGTCCAGGAAACAAAAACTAATCGTTATATATCGATATACGACGCAGCGTTTTATTAGGATGTAACGATTAAATTTCGTTCCCAAGAAACGATAAATGGAATTTTAATAAAAAAACGATTCAGTCACTTTTGAGAAAGAGAAAACAACGAAGCAATGTCCTCAAGGATAAGTTGCATTTAGGAAGCCTTTATGTCGAATCCTTGGAAGATGCAGAACTTTGCTGTTTATAAATATTTCGTTTTTCGTTATGCATTCTACGAATCCTTTTCCTAGTCATTGATTCTCAATATCCCATTTATGGGCGGGTATAATACTTCCTCCACTTACTTTATGGAGGTAAGAGTAAACAAAATAAAAATAGGTTGGTCGATATTTTCCGCAAAACACTCACACCATTGAAGCGTTATAGCACCGTTTAAAACGAGTTGGCGTACAAACTAGAAGATCGAGTTTGATAATCTTATGGTAGAGGAGCGGTAATGTGTGAACGACGTCACACATGTTTGTTCAGTACTAACAAATGTGCGCGATAAATTCAAGAAATACTTCCTGTATTTCTGGATGCATCAAATTTGATCTACCAGTCAGTCAATCACTTGTATGTGGCTGTTAACGCACAAAACGTAAGAAATTTCGTCCTGCTTTCTAGTGACAATTAAACGTTTCCTTGCAAACAATAACTTTAGGTAGCAACTCAAACATTTGGTACTTAAAATGAATAGCCCATGACTGGGGTGATTTGTCTCGCGAGCTAACTTATCTTGTTACTCACGTGTTACCTCCAAGGCTCAGCATGATAGACGTTTACTGGCTCATTTCTTGCCAAGGACTGTTGGTCACTGAGTGTCTGTCAACATGTGCTGCAATGTGGTGGTATAAAGGCTAACTCAGCAACTTGGTCGTCCTCGCCTCTACGTGTTGACACACATTTTCCCCACGCTGTTTTTGAGCCGTTCGTTGATCCCTGCTAAACCAAAAACTCCTGATTTTATGAGAAGGAATTCTAATTGCTGCCATCCCCCCCCCCCCAAATATACCTTCCACTCATTAATACGTAACAACATCTGCTTTGTTTCTGTATCTTTCGACCAACTGTGCAGTACCAAGGAATAGTTTGACAGCTTCTGGAGCTTGTCAGACTTTTAGATGCATTAACAACTAATTCGGTTTGGAATTATCTGTAATTTGTTATGCTATCCTTAGTGGTAAAGCCATAAATAACCTATAAAGTTTAAGTCCAAATTGCCGAACAGTAAACCGATGTTTCTGCATACAGAGAGCTAAGATACCACCACCAACACAAGCTCTCTGACGTTTACCTACGAACTGTGCACAAAATAACTAATCCCACAAACACGTCTGTGAAAAACATACCCACAAATGAAAAGCCAGATAGCTACCAAATTAAGTATTTAATCCCAGCATGTTCCAGAATGAGACACGATTATTTTTATGAGCCTCTTTTCTAATCCGAGCATATGTATATATATATATATATATATATATATATATATATATATATATATATATATATATATATCCTTTCCTCCCTCCCGCCCACTATGCGAGCGAGCAAAGAATTTAAAAACAATAACTAGACCGCGAACAAAATGCAATTGGAGGCGTGGCTTACCAAAGCTGGACTCTTCTAGCTTTCCCCCCTCTACAGTCATTTTAGGTTGCCTCTTCTCCATCGCGCGGGCTGCACTGGTCATCTGTTTCATTCGCTTTCGCGTTCACTGTTAGATTCACTCTTTGCATTTTCTGCCAAATCACTGATTTGTTCCTCAGGGTTTCAAAAATTATGATTCTATCTATTTCTTGATCGATTGTGAGGTCATGTCCGAGGCAATTATCTTCTGTTAATTTTGAAAATCAAAACAGCATCAACATATACGCGTTTCGTGTGGTTTGCACTCTGTCGCATGTAGGAAGGGAGGGGTGGTGGTCACGTGATGCTTAGATGGCGAGTAGGGGAGAAGGCTCTCCTCGCGCATGCGCACACCGACTGCATTTTATTTGCGGTCTAGGTGTAGCATTTCATATTAGATAACAAATGCCGAAGTGGTGTTCAGCATCTTACAACGGTGTTATAGATATGCTTTAAATAGAAGATATATTCTTTATGTCCGACTTAAAAGTGAATAATTTAAGTTAAAATGTCATATTTTCAAAATATGTAAATAACAAGTAGACTGTATATTTTTAATTACCCTAGAATAGTTTGTAAAATCCATTTCATTTTAAAGGCATTGTGTACAATTATGTACAACTGTAAAACCATGTATGTTTATTGACGTGAACAGAGCACGTAGAGCAACTAAACGCATTGTCAAAACATTTTATTTTGCAGGCATAACTTTCACTTTAAAAACAACTTCTAGGAGTGGCCAATCCATTTGATATGGTCCAGCTATGGTTTTATAGAATACGCTTATCTTTCTAGCTAATGCTGCAATAAATTCCGATTCAAAGCTTAAAATGTTTTCCGTTTGTTTACAAGCCAGAATGGTAGTGAGCACATGTTATTGAACCGCGAGTAATAAAATGCACTACATCGTCATTATCCTCGCAGTACTATCGGTTTCACTGGCTTTTATTCATTCGCTACATTCGCTTCAGATTTTCATTGTGCTATTTCTGCAGCCAAGCTTTTTATGGTCCACAATCATTCACTTTAGCAATCCCCCACCTTCCGCACATCTTCCTGAGTAGCCGTTGTATTTGTGAAAGAACATATTCAGATAACAGCTTCAAGGAAGTTTAGAGTTTCAAAATATTAACTGAACTGGACATTAAGAATTATCACACTGTTTTAAACAAATAGCGTTTAAGCGCGTTTGACATTGTTTTTTTGACGTCATTAAGTTTTTCCGGCACGCAGATTCCGCCGCCGACAAAAATGGAGCAAGGCCAAAGATATGAGATATTTTCTCATGGACTTTAGTTCAGGCCAGATTTTCAGTTAAAGAAAACCACGCGTGCTTTAATATGTTCACTCCATCGTGATGCCGCATGTTTAATAATAATAATAATAATAATAATAATAATAATAATAATAATAATAATAATAATAATAATAATAATAATAATAATAATAATAATAATTGCTGTCAAATGGTGATTGTAAACAACAGGATGGTAGACTCATACTTTTAATTACTGAGAGAGAGAGAGAGAGAGAGAGAGAGAGAGAGAGAGAGAGAGAGAGAGAGAGAGAGAGAGAGAGAGAGAGAGAGAGAGAGAGAGAGAGAGAGAGAGAGAGAGAGAGAGAGAGATGGCAGACTACTGAAAGGACATTGGGGTTGTAAATCCATTCATTATTTTTAAATACCTTTTCACAAATATAAAGGCCGGGATTGAATTTGAATTTATGTACTGAAGTTGACAATCACGAATTTTCGGCCAACTCCACTTTAATATATAAATTTAGAGTGGCTGGACGGAGACCAGAAGATCCGTGGTTCAAATCCCGTCTATGGCATTGAATTTTTGAAGTCTGGCTCTACCCTTTCACTGTGTGTCCTACACACGGCTAGTGTGAAAGAACAATTAATTTTCAATATATAAATTATTATTATTATTATTATTATTATTATTATTATTATTATTATTATTATTATTATTATCATTATTATAAAAACGTTAGAGTTTTGAAAAGAAACACTGCTGTAGAAATAAAACACTATCCATCTTCAAAATATGAAATCCCAAATCCTAACTTTCAACCAAATACATTTTAAGAAAACTCAGGCGCGATCTACAAAGGGCCTCATTGGCGCAACATTGTCAGCAGTTAAGAGCATCTGTATCAAGACTCGATTTGTTTTATTGTGAAGTACTCCATTGTTATACATATACTTTTAGAATACATGCTTGGATATGAATCGAAGAGCTCCTAATCTATAGAGTTCTCTTGACTACCTTTAACAGAAACATCAACTCTTTGCGAAGCAAGTGCTAAAGACATAAGCAATTACAGGGCTCCAATGGTCGCTTTCTGCAACCAAAGGTCTAACATCGTATAGTTGATTTTTTAACCACTTAGCATATTATACCTGAAGTAAACGCTAGTTTTTTGCCTAGGCATTATAGCTGTCTGTATACAGTTTTTTCTAAATAGTATATCTAAATATTTAGTCGTTTTAATCAAGTTTTTAAATTTCAGTCTTATGTTACAAAACTAGTAGATATGTTTAAACGAAAAATATGCTTCCTTATGCTCTTACCCCATTGTTTAATTTATAGGTGAGTAATTCGCATATCATCTGCGAATCATGAGACGAAGAACTGTTCAAGTGCCTTATCTCAAGCTAGAGAGTGCTGATTATTTTGTTATCATGTGCCAATGTAGTCGATGAATTTTCTGACCAGGTAGGTAAGGTATATTTCTCTACACCGAAGCTAAATGTACAATTTCAGTATGACTAACACATCCCCTCCTAAGTTACAAATAACAGCAGATCATGTAAATGGTCAACTGATTCCATCTGTACAAAGCAAGAACGTTATGATTTATGGGCAAATGGGTTCTACAAAGATAAGTGCAATTACTGGCCACTTGTTTCTAAAAGGCGGAATTTCCCGAAATTCCAATAGCGACATCAGAAAACAAAGCAAACTTTCTGAATTCAGACATGAATTTGCAATTTACCCAATGCCATCAAAATAAATAGTACTCAAACTACAAGACATTTCCATCCCAGAGTTCTGCCCTCGTATCATTAAATTGGTTGATTATTACAAAAATATTCATTTAGCCAACTACTCCAAAGTGTAACTTGCTGGTATATTTAGGTAGGACATCAAATTTATCTGAAATCCTACTGTCAATCTTCTTTCTTTCTGTATTATTAAAACGCATCAGTACTGTTGTATTTTATCAAACGAATTATGAACACTATATCACTCTCATATGATGGAAGCATAATATAGAAGAATGCGCTTTGGACATCAACCAATCACGATTCAAAGGTTAATCTTCCAATACGTATGCCTTCTCCGTGTTTAAACGAATCTTTATGCAGCGAATGTTGTGCAAAACTTGACTCCAAACAAAATTTTGGCCAATATATTTTATTAGTTTGTTCTCTAAATAAATGATCTTCCAGAAGATTTACATTTTATATACTTACGTAACATTTTTAAATCTTTGCTTTAGAGGTTAGTCATTTTTTCATTAGTTTTCATAATCCAGAATCAATATATCTCTCACTAATGTACGTCAGAATACTACTATACTGATAAACACATCTGGAGGGGAGGGGAGAGAGGAGGAGAGAGGGGGGAGAGAGAGGCAGTGATAGTGAGATGCTCATTAGGCTCTTGATTGGGCCAGGGAAGCTATACAAATAACAGACTATCTTATAAAATCTTATAAAATAAGGTAACGAATTAACGATTTGTTTCAGCATAAATTACATTTACTGTATATAATTTACATATTTAACAATTATGGCACTTAAAGATATTTTATATGATAAGCATAGTAAATTCGCCCAAACCTTTGAGCTTACTTATTTAGTGATACTACGCATATAATTGCATTCTTCTGAAAATACAAGTTTTCTACAAGCTAAAGCACCATTTAATGAAGTTTTATTTTGTGTTCATTGTTATCCTGAATAAGTTTGTTAAATAAGATTGAAGAAAGAAAGAAAGAAAGAAAGAAAGAAAGAAAGAAAGAAAGAAAGAAAGAAAGAAAGAAAGAAAGCAGGAAGTAAGGAAAGAAAGACAGAAAAAAAAAGAAGAAATTGTTACTTTAGAGGGACTCGAAAGAAGGATCTTCGCTTTCTCCGTGCCAATGAACTACTACTAAATGAGGCACCCGATAGTGCAATTAAACAAAATAAAAACATTTTAGCATTGTATTTCTCTGCAGCAATAAAATAGCTCTGGAGGTTCGCCGGAATGCGTGATCAGACGAAGGAAGTTCAGTGTTCTTTTTTTTTTTTTTTTCTTTCTTTCTTGGCTTAGCTACAGGCCCTATTTTTTTCCTAATAAAAAGGCAATCAATACCAGAAAACAGATTAATTTAATTGAATAAAGGTTCATTACACAAAAGATTAACACTAAGTGCGGGTATGAAATGGTTCTACTTACATTTGGGCTTGAGCGTGTGGTTTCGTTTCACTTTTTTTTCGTTTCTTGTTGACTCCTCCAGAAACTGCAGCACTCATCTTGACCCACGGCGGGTCCTGGAGGTCACATGGGCCAAGCCTAAAACACAAATATTATCACTTATTTGCTGATTCACAACGAAATTTAAAGAATCTACTAATCACTAAGATTAGGTGTGTCTGTACAGAAATAATGCAAAACAAAACGTATCTTACAACTAACCAATCGAAGAGGTAATATTTACTAATTCAGTATTAAAAAAAGTGAGAAAGGTAAATTAATGTTCGTCCTTATAAGAGATTGTGGACACTGCCGATACATTATGTTCCAGGACTAAGTTTAAGATAACCTCAACCCCGGCATTCCAGCTATGAGCACTGAGGAAAACCTGTAAAACAACTCAAAGAGGACAATTCCCGCAGGATTAGAACCTCAAACCTCCCGTTCACGACGCCCTGCCTTTAAGATAGTGTCAGTGGATATTACACTTACGCTGATCAATACACTTGCTTTGTCCAGGAGCAAATGCCACCAAACTTAATTTAGTGTAAAAGCATTGCACCATTATGTGGTGGTGGTCCTCTCCTTAGGGTGTGGCAGCACAGGCTTACCAAGAGAAACACCTGGGTTCTGTTCCTGGTATCTGTGTGATTTTCTCCTCCTGGAACACCTGGTCCAGAGCACACCCCTTCGTGAAGGGTACTTCAGGAGAGTAGGGAGCGCGTTAATCACGCCTCATCCTCCAGTTCTGCATCCCACCCATAACGCCCTATGGAGTCAGAGGTGGGAGATGCATGCCTTGGCCCCGCAACAGTTTGTTGCGCCACGTAATTAAGTTTACTTCATTATGAAACGGTACAATCTAAAATGAGAAAGACATTAGTCTTATAGGGCAATTGCCGAAGGGCTGGTCATCCACGTACCCAATCATCAATTATCTCAAGAGTCTGCCTTCCTGAAATTAGTAGTTCGAGAGTTAACCTTCACTGGCTGACTTACACAGAATATGTCAATCACGAAGTTATATTTTTCCTTCCTTAATATTACAACTTGTTGGAGAGGTGTTAAGAATTCCCAGCAAAAAAGAAAGCAACGATATGGTGGTTGTGGGGATGAAAACGAGGACGACGACGATGATGGAGCAAGTTTTGGAATGACTGGCAGGGGAAGTCCAAATACCTGGAATTAAATCCGCCTAGGCGTTATATCGTCCGCCACTATTTGCAGTCACCGGAGCATCAGATACTCAGCCTCCGCTTTCTGCCACATTACGTAGATTCTACGTCTACTCGAACAGTCATTAATGGCGGTGCATGGAGAGGCAATTTGCTTGTTTGTCTCTAGGGTGAACTCAGATCCCATTTCATAAATGCTAACGCGTTCTACTGCAAAGCATTGGTTTCCAGTGCTTGTAAGCCTAATGACATTTGCAACATTTTGGAGCTAGGTTTTGGAACTGATGGCTGTTTTCCGTTAAATAAAATGCTTCAACGTAACATAAACTCGTGACTTTTAAGCCTAAGGACATAAAAGAGAAATCAAATTCAACAAATGTTATTCATCTAAAACATTCATTTTTTTTCAACATTCTATAGCTATATTTTCTTCCGATATGCAAATGAATTTTGATTGAGGGAGTTGTTTCCTTACTTTTTTTTTTTTTTTTTTTGGATTTGCTCCAATCATAACCCTCCTTTAACGGCAATGGCCATATCGGCGGACGTTTTCCTTTGAAACATATCGGAGGTGTTAACTCGTATTCGTTGCGTTTTAATCATTAGATCACGCACACATTCGCACTCTCATCCATACTTCCAGACTCTGGGGAAGATGAGGAATTATCTTGGCCCGAGAAAAATCCCCACTCCGACCGCCGAGAATCGAACCCGGGACTCCTAGCACGGCAGGCAGGTACTCTACCGACTGAGCTACGGGGCCAGCCTCCTTCCCTTTTACCAAACATTAAAGTCACAGTTTTATGAAATTTTCAGCTGAGCGATAAAAGGAAATAGAAAAGGCTTGAGACAAAACATATAGGCTACAACGTACTTATATAACATGAAGACAAAGAGAGCGACCAAATATTCCAGTTTTCTATATATGAATATGACATGATGATTAGTAGGCCTAGGCAAGAAGTTCAAACATTTTCGATTGCAGGAGTAATATTTAAAAATTGTTGACAATACCAGATCAACTGGACACAAAAATATATATTAAAATTTAAATCCTGAACTTTCCACAAAGGTAATCTCTACATATAAAAGTGAATAAATGTGTCTGTATGTATGTATGTATATATGTAACTCTAATGCTCTGAGTCAACAATAAAGACATTCTCCTTCTGGCTTCCCAGTACTTAGAAGTTATATCTTGGTCACTTTGTAAAAAATATGATAATGAAGTAATTAATACCATCCATGCCGGGTAATACAGCTAATTTCAAACTACATGCGAATTAAACTCATGGCGCTGACTTCAACTATTTTCACAATAAACAATTTTCCCCTAAGTAGAGAATTGTGCCACTTGCTACGAGGCACAAATTCTACTGTGTCATCGACTTTGGGCGACCTCAATACAGAGTTTTGCTGGTCTTTGACAAACTTTGCTAGCGTGAATGAGAAGGTGCAACGAACCGTCAAGCAGTTGAGTGTATAACAACAAAATGAACAATTACACAATTTCTCAGAGGCAGTCATGTCGTAATTCAGGAGACAATGTCCTCAACTACCTCTCTGATCATCGTAATGTTTAGTTAGTTACAAAGGAAAAAGTAAGAAGGAAGCAGTTTAGATACTAAATATTGTTTATTCTGCAAGAACTGTTGATAGTTCCAATATCTGTAATGCCAGAAATCCCACGAGGTACCAATAGAAATAACTTGAATATCGTACAGCAGGAAATTCTTCTATTGAGTAAAATTTAGATGGTGACATACAGTTTTTAATGCTACATTAAGATATCTAATCTGCTTCATTTGCTCCACAGATGTTTGAATGTATGCTGACATTTTATTACAAACTGAGTCTCGCTATCTTCTAATACTATAATGATTTCCAGCAAATAAACATTTTGATGAAAGGCACTAATCGATAATACGAGGGCTGTTCAATAAAGAATGATCATAATCTTTTACGGTCATAGTTTTTGGCACTAAAATCCAATCTTATTATATTCTGTTAGCTCAGTGTGAAACACGCCGTAGTAGTTCCATTGTTGGTACTCCTGGTTCCCGCGTTTGAGAACCAGGCAAGTTCAGACATGTTCAGTATCGCCTACCGCTGCAATGGAGCTAACACACGAGGAACAATATGCGGCTTTGAAATTCTGCTTTCGTCTCAACAAATCTTCAGTTGAGGCCTATACAATGTTACAGGAGGCCTATGGAGAGTCTGTTCTTCCCTACAGCACAGCTCGAAGGTGGCTTAAAATGTTTAAAGAGGGGAGACAATCAATTTCAAAGGAAGGTGGAACCGGTTTTCCAGTTACTGCTCTTACGGAAGAAAACCAACACTGCTACAACACTATTGTGAGAGAGGATCGACGAATTACGTTAAGATCACTTTCTGAAATACTGAACATTTCATTGGGTGCCACATTTCCGTGAAGCAGGATGGATGCTGCACCAAGATAATACGCGGCCGCATATTGCCAAGGTTGTTGCTGAATATCTTGCAAAAATCAACGTGAAGTGCATCTCTCACCCTCCCTATAGTCCAGATTTAGCCCCATGTGACTTTTTTCTATTCTCTAACCTGAAGAAACGCCTTCGTGGGAGGCACTATCCATCATCAGAAGCAATGGTGAAGGCTGCGGAGGCGATTTAAGGATCTATCAAAGAATGGTTTCCAGCATGTCTTTGAAGACTAGCAGAAACGCTGGGACAAGTGCATCGCATTCAGGGGAGACTATTTTGAGAAGGACCATCAAAATTACGAGGATGAGTAAAGGTACGTTGTCAAAAAAAAAAAAAAAAAAAAAAAAAAAAAAAAAAAAAAAAAAAAAAAAAAAGTGATCATTCTTCAAGATCGTATCTTCAAGATATAGCCTCGGCTTCGTTCCAGTCATTGAAGCACAGACGTCTTAAAAAGCAACCGAGCTTTGCATTTGTATTTCTGCTAGAACATCTACAGTAGGTATGGAGATATAATTGCGCTACTATAGATGATTGTACCTACACATCAAATACATGTTTCCAGAAATGGGTGAAGTAATCAAAGTTCCAAGTATACTGTTAACCGAGGCGTTTATGGTTCAAATACCAACTTATTTTAGCTGACAAAATATGATTTATAACACATGGTCAAGACTAATTTTGGCTATTTTAATTATACAGCTAAGGAGGGTAAAACAATATTTGATGACTGAAAATAAAAGGAGCTATTTAAAATATATAAAATACTTCGGAAGTAACTTTTGATGAGGTAAAAATGATACAGAAATTAAATAATGTCCAAACAAATGATAGCGTATTGCTGGACACAAACCTCATAAAGGAAACAAAATATGAAATTTAAAAATTCAATTAGAAATGGTTGGTTTTACATGAATTAAGAATTTAGCAACTCAAACATACTTTTGGCAATGGAAAGGGTTTATCGGGTATTCAAGAGTCGCAGCTAGAGAGAGTAAAAATGAAATAATTAAGAAGTGAATCGGAGGATAAATGACATATATCAACAACACAACTAACATGGTATGGGCGTGATGACAATGAAAGAAAATTAACAAGGAGATTCCAGCAAGAAGAAAGAGGAAAACCAATAACAACATAAAAAAGGCGGCAGTGTAGAAGACAACTGGAAAAAACCACCAATGATTTGACAATTGCAGCGAAAGAGATATATAAGTGATCGAATTTTTAACTAAAAGATCAAAAGATGTGAATAGCGCTATAAACTAAAAGTATTATTCGTTCACCGCTGTAATCTACTTTGGAATGTCAAGTGTCCATTAGATTCTCACGAGCTCTTGGCTTACATAATACATCTACCTGTTTTGTAAACAGTTAACTACTGTCTCGGCCTCCAACGACACCACTATTACATCTAAGGGCAACTCCATTCGCAGGTCGCCAGTTAATTTGGTTGCACCGCCCAGATTTGCTATGTGTTATTGGTCCCATCAAATAAATTTACTGCGCCTGAATGCAAAAGCCCAAGTCACCAAGTGTCTAAAACGATCTACCGCAAACATCGACATATAACTAAAATATTTCATGAAGGTGTAATATAGATGACGAATAGAAGAGTAAGGTTTTATGCAAGTAGACAGTGCATGCGAGATGTTGGTTAAAAATAAGTAAATAGATACATTTCTACAAATATGTGGCATAAATTCTCAAAATGAAATTGGATATTTGGTCAGGTCCGCTGGCCAGCATGCGGTTTTAACAACTATTTCACTCGTGTCTCAAACTCAGTTGCTCCTGCCATCCTTAGTGATAAAATGTGATGGACATAAGTTGGCAACGTATCTCTATGGCTTTGACCTGTTACTGTCGTAGATGTTGCTCACAATAGCCGAGTTTCTAGTGCAGCTGGACGATACTCAATTCGATGTGAGAAAACCACCGGAATGTTGCGGCCGCTGTGAATTATTCTCGAGAATGCCACTGGACAGGGATGCCAACAGTTGTTGCTTCACGACGGAAACATTTCATGGTATCCCTCCTTAAACAGGAAATTCTACCTATTAACTGTTATCGTTAGCGCCACTCTACTAACTGTATACCCAGAAACCTCAATTAACCGATCAGTTGTCTATAAACCTCGGCTAAACCGATTCTTGGTAAGATAATTTTACTCTGGTAGTGCAGCACCGATATTCTTTCTCCAGTACAGCTACTAAAATAACTTGCAAGAGTTAAACGCACAATTCGAGATTGTCACAGAATCAAACTTGCAATCGAAACTACAGTGTTGCATGATGGGCATGATTATTAAATAGAAGCAATAAAACAAAACCACTCCGTACTCCCTACTTATTACAAATAGCTAGTAAAATTATTTAATTTTGAATGGTCATGATGAAGGCAGGCATTTGCTGAAAATATTCCTTATAT
Source organism: Mantis religiosa (assembly GCA_030765055.1). Lineage (NCBI taxonomy): Eukaryota > Metazoa > Arthropoda > Insecta > Mantodea > Mantidae > Mantis > Mantis religiosa. The sequence continues at coordinate 158,010,834 of CM060953.1, read as the reverse complement.
AAAACAGCCAGAAAACGTTCGCACACAGTTTTAATTTAATTTGTAATTTTCTAAAGATCAATAACTTCTCTATGTCTAAACCAAGTATTCTAATTCCATCACCAAATTCGATATAGAGAGTTTACCAAAACACACACATTTGGAGGTTTCCGAACCTACGCCTTCTACCATAGAAATAGGTGTGGACGCAAGCAACATACCACAAACTAGAAATACCAAATTTCATAATCTACCCAAGCCTATCAAAGGTGATGGTTTTCATTAAATTTCACCGCCCCAAATAACTATTTATATGGATGTTATATTCTTTTATTTTCTCAAAAGCTACTTTTAAATATTTTATAATAATCTCATATCCTTTTGAATCTTGCATAACAAATCGTCGTATTAAATTCTTTAAAAAGGCCTGTGAGGTCCTCTTCATTCTGGTTGAATCTGATTTAACTAAGAAATTAGATGAACTGGAAGCAGCCTTACTTCACTAAAAATATAAAGTTTATTAAAATAAAACATTTATATCAACTAGTGTTTTCGCACTTCTAAGTTTTCGAAATATTAGCTGCAATGAACCTATATGTTTTCGCAAATTAAAGAATACCCATGCTGTTTTGGCATCTTGCAAGTATCAAGTCCATATTGGCAAACTAAAATCAATAAATACATTTTTGCGCGATTAACGAATTTTTATGAAATAACGATTATTTTTTATATGCGGTACATGAAATTAAGTCTAACACTAAACAGAAGCTAAGTTAAAATAATATTTTGTCTTCTTGAAAAGAATAATCTTCGAAAATTGTATATATTAATAGTTAATTGCTTTGAAGTGTGTACTTTCCTAATCTAATCTTTTAACGAAGAAATGAGCGATATGTTGGCAACAAGCCAAGGACTGCTAATTCTGTAAGACCAACTAAGCACAACTTAGTTTGGTGTTTCATAGACATGTTTCTTATGGAATCTATTCGGCATATAGTACAAACTGACAGAACGCTTCGGGTGGGTAAACGGAACATGTGGGGAAAGAGGAAATGGCTGAACATGTGGGGAAAGAAGAAATGACTGATCTGTCAACATACAAAGTCTGTTCTTGCGTAAAAATATCAGTGGTGCTTGCCTCTGTTACTCGAAATGAAACTTTCTTTAGCTGGACACTTCTCTGTAGCAAAAATATCGGCCAGTTACTCCAGTAACCAAGCGCTACACATTTACACCAAGGAGTACAACTGAAATTAAACCATGAATCTTCAAGGGATTGACTATTTTTTCTAAGCGAAAAAGTTGCGATTTGCCAAACTAGTCTATGGGTATACGAAAAAAAAATTGCGTACACTCACGTAACTTTCTCTGCTCACTCTCCAACAGCCTATTCTTAAAAAACACTTATTTTTCTATTTCCTTCATGTTATCAAATACGAGTTTGTAGAAATGGCTTCCTTTATATACGTACAATGAGAATAGGGAATACAGTAAACTTAAGTGATACTAAATTCTTCTTTTAAGAGTTGTCGCTACGTGTTGGCTTTGACATTCCATTTTCTTAGCATGATCAGAACACTATTTTTAGGAAAAGGAATGACCTATTTGAGAAAAGTTTAAGTATTTGAAAAGACAAACGAATAACAAAGAATATACTCCACACCTAGAAGAAAATAGGACATAGTATTGGGTGCTTTACAGATATCTACCTTTTGTGCAGTAAGATGTTAAGTATCTCTTACAGTTTGCCAGTTACGCAAAAGTAATCTAGAAAGAAAAGGACATCAGAAAATTCAAGAGGTGCATTTAATTTGGCATTAAATAACAAACATATTGTACTTTAATTAAATACTTTCAAGCCCTTCTTGAAAAAAAATACGTTTTCAAAAACTATTCCAAGTAAAAGGTAGTTTGTGAAGAGATTTTCCTGCAAATCTTCATGCCATATTTTTGGAAGATGCTGAATGGTATTTACCCGACTTTTCGTTTTTGGGTTACGATGTGAAGCATTTCAGGTGAAATGTCAACAACAAATTTTTAGGGAATGCAATACTTCCCCTACGTAATAGAAATAAGTAATATAACTCTTTTCCGGATTATTTCCCAGACATACTACGAGGCATACATATATGACCAGATGCGCTTCACTAGGCTATGTGCAAGCTATATTGTTTTTACTGGATTCAGACCTTCGTTTAACAACCATACGTCAGAAAATGCTCCTACTCATTACTTCTAGGATGGACGTAATTACAAACGCGAAGAAAAGTAAAGCTTCACCTTCCTCTGCCCCTCTTCCCGCCAATGTTGCCGTAAAGTAAAGAGACAAAAACTTCTAGAGATGAATACTGACTATCCAAAACGTAAACAATGCCGTCGAGGAAGAGATTTAATCCTAGAAATCTTATTTCTTCAAGCAGCTTTTGGGGTTTCTAAGTTCTCTAACAACGATTTATAGCCCCGTTGTAATCCGTAACGACGATATGATTGGAATCGCTTCACTTTACTACTTCACTATTTTGAGAAAATACAGTGTTCTCAGAGATACGTCAGCGTAATTGGGATGCAGACATTTTTTTTTTTTTTTTTTTTTCGTTTAAGTGCATTTGCATTTGATGTGCCATTTTTATTTCATTATATGCCACATCATAGAATTGTGCAGATAGTACATAGCTGTAAAAATAGCACAATGCATTTCGTTCATCAGTCGATATATGCAAATAATTATTATTACACCCTGTATATAAGATTATTAGACAAAGTTTTCCCTATTTCTATTATGCATTTTCTTGCACAATGTTTCCTTGTTCACGAGATCTTGGGTTCGCTGTGACCTCTTTTCGGCTTGCGTGTCCTCAGAAAATGGGGCAGCGGGCGATCGATGTGCCCCCCTCTCTCGTTTAACCTACATCCCGACGTCCGTCACTACGTATTTACCTCGCACCCATTCCAACAAGGACTGCACTGCTTTCGTTTAAAGGGGCCAAGTACTCGTAACCCATCAGGTGTCAAGATGTCATCTTAAAGATCACATAGTCCATTCATCTCGCACTATGGCAGACAACTTTCTAACAAAATACCAACATTTGTAAAATAATTCCATAAAGACCGGTTTTAGCAAAACAACCACTCTACCTCCCCGTTAAATTTTTATTTTCGTTTTTATATCTGCTCGCGCCTACTATGATAATCAAAGTTACAGTTCGTCTGGTTTATCTTGAAACACGGGAATTAGAGAGAGAGAGAGAGAGAGAGAGAGAGAGAGAGAGAGAGAGAGAGAGAGAGAGAGAGAGAGAGAGAGAGAGAGAGCACTATTTCCCGCGCTGTTGTAGGTAACCCATGACTGCCTAATTCCACATCGCATAACTTCTATGTACAGTTTGTCTGGTTTATTTTGAAACATGGGAATTAGAGAGAGGGGAGGGGGAGAACGCATTACTGCCTACATAGGTAACCCATGACTGCTTAATCCCACATCGCATTACTTCCATGCAATATTCCGCGTAATTATATTGTAGCTCTCCCTTTAATACCTTCAAGCGCACTGCTTTAAAGACCAATGGCAGATGGCGGTCGTATAAATATACCGTCCATTACTGATTTTTTTTTTTTTTTTTTTTTTTTTTTGAGAGTCACTTCCTTCTAAATTTATGATGAAATTGTCCAACATATCAATTAATCCGTCTTTTTCCCAGTACGATACTGTGTTACTGTGTTCCCAGTGTTACGTCTTTCTATCTCCTTCATTGATTTGTGCCCATATTAGCTCGATAACATTCGTATCACAATAACACGGAGGTAAGGTATGTCCATTTAATTCAGCTTTGGAGTCGATGGTATACAGTTTGAATTTATCTTTGTTTCTCTTAATAGCATATTTCTATTATTACAATATTTCACTGTCGATGTAAAGCACTGTTTGTAAATAAGCAAGCCCTGCACTGGCTGGAGCACCTGTCGCTGTCTGACGGAGACTAGGCAGTCGCGGATAATAGTGGCAATGTGTTTACAAAACTTTTCAACCCTCCTTTGTCACAGGGAGGAGTAGGTCATGTTCCAAGTTAAAAACCAACCAAACCTTAGCAAACTAGCGGCTACTTGACTTCTCCAAAGTTGATGTAAATACAAGATAAAGGGGAGTGAACTGTCATATTATTAACTTCAATTTCTTGCACTTATTTAATGCACACGTGTGTTTACAACTCACAACGAATGCACTTGTAAATCTCCTGATGTGAATCGACGCATCAATCTATGGGGATTATGTGAGCGAAAATGCAATGAAGTGGAATTCTAACCATGTATAATTACCTAGAAGCACGTAAAAATCAAAGTTCTTGTGTACAATACGGTTGACAAGGATATAAAACCTAGTGTGTTAGCTGCTAAATTCTGGGAAACTGTAAATGTACTTAACGAAAGAAAAAAATCAACAAGATTTAAATTCGAAATGAATTGCACGTGCTAATATCACTAAGTCGAGAAACTTCAGAACAATTAGCCTGCACAGTATAAGTAATATTTTCTGGGATGTGCACACTGATTGCACAAACCAACGAAGGATATTGCACTACTCATTAAGTGGAGCAGACGGTTGAGATGTCCGATGCAGCGTCGGAAAATCGTCACGTTGGACGTTTTTCCATAACGCGTTCTCCGTCCTTTTACTGCTAATTATAGGCAGCGTAGCTTTATTTTTCTTCTTTATGTTCTTTTCTTTTCACTTCTATTTTCCTTAAGAGTCCATTTTTATAAAAAAAAACATGTTTTCCAAATTTTCAATTTAAGAAATCAGATGTATTTTCTAAGCTTATCGTTATGGCTAGCTCATGTAGTAACTATACGAGTTACCAGCCGAACCCTGTAGTGAAACTCCTGAGGCTATGGTGGTTATCTTTCAACTTATAGCTTGCAATGTTTAAAGCTTTAGATAAACAACAATTAAAAGGTGTAGTGAAAACAAACCGCTTCTTGCCAGACACATTACAAGGAAAGTCAAGTTCAGTAGTGCGCTCCCAAAGCATTGTACTTCGCTACCAGAAGGCAAATACCGCCGAGTATTGTCTCGCAGTCATGCTCCATTTGTTACGGTGTAGTTTGCTACCTGTTCACTACGTGCCGTGAAAATCGCGCTGTCCCAAACTCGTCCACGTTCTACACCGATACTCACAAACAAAGAATCGAACAATATACAACGTATTGTTGTAGAATCTATATTCTCGCCTAAATATACTGGACGTACAACTTTGATGTATGAAAAGGAGAATTATAAGACAAAGGAATGGGATGCTATAAATGTACGACCGCAGAGCTGTGTAAGAAAAGATGTCATAATTATTAAAGTATTACTATGTAAAAACGTCGCTTGGGTGTTCCGGGTCATACCATCCAGATAGTTTACTGAAAACATAATAGTGTTTTATAGTGATTATAAAATTGTTTATAAATAAAATTATTAAATCCAGAAAATTCACGTTATCTGTATGACATACCTATGGCTAAATAACAAGAGTTGAATTTTAAGCTGAACCTGTTTAGCTACAAAACGTTTAATACTGTTTTTCCAAAACAGATACCTCCGCCCCATTACTCTGTCAAGGGCGGCGTTACTCTGAGATATATATGGGCAGGAAATAAAGGAACCAGAAGACTGGTTACAATGCCTCTCGCCCTGTTTATGAGAGTCGCCTTTTTTGGCTGATGGTTACAGCCCAGCGGAAAAGAAGAGCGGCTCCCTTTGAACGCTGTCATGTTTTGTCAACATATATACTTCCTCTACTACATATTTCGTTCAAAAATATTATATCGATATTTTGAACCAATTGCACCAATGTAAGTTGTAAATGCATCAAACGGCTGTTAACAAAGTAGCTGTAAGAATACTCAGCTAGTGACTTCAAATACATACTGTGAAAATATAAGTAGCAGCCTTACGAAATAATACTAATAAAAAAAACTTGTCAGTATTTTAACTGCATTAATACTAACGAGGCACTTGTTTCCACTAATAAGGGCCGGAAAGAATTCATTTTAATAGCATGGGAATATAATTTTTAAAATAGAAAAAAGAACGAATTATGTTACGGTTTATGTTCTGGAAGTTTTCTGAGGATGTTTAACTTTATTGGTTTTTCTCTTCGTTTTTCTGAAAATGCACCGATATATCATTTTTTCGGGGCGATGTTTAGAAAACAATTTACATGTATTTGTTACAGCAAAGTTTTAATACATCTGAATTTGATGAAAAATATAGATATTATAGAAGGAAACGTGCCAGTCAGTAATTAACGGCGTTTTTACTTAACTTTTACTTGAAATCTAATGTTTGTGATATCGTTAAGCGGAATAAAACTAATTATCAAGGAGGAATTAATTATTCTCGAAATAGATAAGAATAAAGTTACATTAAACGTAAATTAAATGTGTTTGGAATCGTGTGCTCCATGTAAAATAGGCATGCACAGCTGGAACAACATTCGTGAACAATTCACAGTGTAATTTCACATTCACATTTTCCGGGTATTGCACTGTGATCTAATTTTACTTTTGTCAGTGTATCGTATCACCAAGCAAGATGTTCATACATACATGAAAACATAAGTTGTTTTCAAAATGAATTTGAAAATGACCATGATATTCGTGTGGAATATGTACTTTATAACAATGCCCTCCCTCAGACAATATGAACACCTATACAGCAGGCAGCCCGCCTCGGTAGCGTAGATGGTAGCGTGCCTGACTGTCGTTCAAGAGGTCCCGAGTTCGAATCTCGGTCAGGGTGAGTTACCTGGATAAGATTTTTCCGGGATTTTCCCTTATCCTGAAAGACGAATGTCGGGTATCTGTAAGCTCTCCCCTTCAGCTGCCGTGGTGCAGGCGCTGCGGACCCCTAGCACTCGTGGTACCTCTGACGTTACTAGAGGAACCTTGGGCTGAACATTCGAGCCCCTCCCTAATTGGGAATTGTTCGGATTGGGTTGGACTCGAGGGGCAGTGGTTCCCGTTACCCGTGGGAGATCGGGTACGAGGGAAGCCATTAATATTCCCGCGTACTAGCCAGCATAGCTAGTAGAAGGTGTGGCCGGCCCACCGAGGTCATATCGGTAGCCCTCCCATTTTGGAGTTGGCGCGCGTAAGTGGCGTATCCACTTCCATCCCGCCTTGAGGCCACAGGACCAGATGTGGGGGGGTTTGTTTGTCTCTAGGTCTTGCCCTATGGAAAGCCCCACGGAGGCGCCGGGCGCCCTTTTGGGACAGCTCGGTAACTCCCTGGTCGTTAGAGGGGGGGGGGGGTCAGTCTTCACTCTGTGAGGATCTGCCCTGGTAGATACCCTCGAGTTTGTTTATATATATATACACACATATATAAATATAAGCTCTATGGACCCTCATTTGAGCATCATTTCACCCATTTCATTCTTCGTCCGGTATGAGTTAACGTTGGAGGACGTAATAGCACAAAAAGACTTAAAACAATATTTTTAATTAATTTTTAAGAAAGACTTGTTTTATTGCACACGCTACAGAATCATCGTGCGTCTCTGCTCGGTGATTCACATTATAATTGGCCAATATTTTGTGGTCTACTCTAATTAAAGAAAAGAGCATCACATATTAGTACAAGAAACTAATAGTACACTTTATTGAGTTGTTAAAAGTTAAAAGGAGCGAACGACAATGCATTCCTGCACGAGCAATAAACAGCTGACAGTCAGGAGATTTCTTGCCGAAAAGCTGCTATATTTAGATGGGGAGATGGTCGTGCTACGAATTTCAAGGCTCAGCTGAGAGTAATATTCAGGTGGTTCGAAGTCAAGTGGCTTGAGGAATTGCCTGCCAATCGGAAGTCATGACTTGGACGATTTCCAAATTTGGACGAAATGCTATCCTTGGCAAGTGTTCGGTGACCAAGGTAGTAGTAGCAGCAACAAAACTTCCACCATGCGCCTCGATGAATAAGCAAGTGTACAACTTGGCGCCTAAATGTGTCATTACTAGTTCGGATACATCTACACGAATGGACGCTTTGTAAACGCCATTGCCATATTTATTGATCCTTATGTAGGTATACGTGTTCACTACTTTTGGTTTCACTTTCATCAATGAAGGCCCCCAAAGTTTGACGTTCTCAGTAGTAGGGAAACATGCTTTCGGACCTAAATAAATAAAAAGGGATGTCGATTTATGTGTTATGAGGAATTGCTTGCACTGTTTAGTTTTAATTTGCCCCAACTGGCTTTTATGAGTAACTAAAATATTAACTTTTGAATTAACGGAATGTTAAAATTGTGTCTACTATGAAATTTCTGTAAAAAGTCTATTGAGTCCTTTACATTCTTGTAAAAAGCATAAAATTAAAAATAATGTGCATAAATAACAAACTTAGTATTTATGTAACTTCAAAAGGTACAACAGGAATACTTTTTTGTTGTCATTTACGTCCTCCAACGTCAGGTCATATCGGACGATGAATGGAATGGGTGAAATGATGCTCAAATGAGCCCAGGGTCCAGAGAGCTTAGAGTTACCTGACATTCGTCTTTAAGTGTAAGGGGAAATCCCGGAAAAAACCTTATCCAGGTGACTAACCCTGGCAGAGATTCGAACTCGGAACCTCTTGAACGTGAGGTAGACAATGTACTATATATGCTACCGAAGGGATACTTTTTTAAAAAATTAACTTCACCCACTGCTTTCATAAGAACAGTGTTTTATCATCATTATTGTTGTTTTTGTTGTTCATAATCCATAACACCTTCTGATAGTCAATTACAATGACATAATATACATATACTTTGTACATAGATGTAAGAAGCATGTATGGTCGTGCGACTGACGAATGTCAAGTGTTGAGTACTTCCAGGGTGACATACTTGTATGATTGACAGTTTCTGCAAACTGGTCTCAACATTTACTGAATGAAGTTTCCAAATTACTTACCGAATGGCCTTCAAAGTCCAGTTTACACAGAAATGACCAAACATATGCTGCTGACAAAACTTTTGAACACACCCAAAAGAAATGGAGTACCCAACCTTGATGTAATAGTTATGTGGGTACATAATATGGGTGGGAACGATGTAACATTCGTAAGTGAGCCAGTGAATTTTGCTTAATCCTTTAGCACTAGATTCAGTGCATGATGCTTCCGTATTTCCTATGTGCAGTATAGTTGCACTAATTGCCACGATTCAACCACTAATTATATCATTCTTCCATTACCTACTCTCCCTTAGAAAGGAATTTGTAAGATCCATAATATAATCCTCGTCCAATATGTAAATAAATACAAATAAAAAATATTAGGAACATCATTAAGTATTTTAGTTCGAAAAGAATTAGGTCAACCAGGTTCCTTAATTGGAGATGATCAAATTTCGAAAATTTTTAAATTTTGGACCAGATCAAAAAATTCTTTAAATTCTAAAACAATTTACAAAATTAAGTAAAGCGAGGAGGGTCATGGATACTCGTGATTCTTCGGAAAATTCACTCGGCACTTTTTCGATACTTCGGTGGCGATTCTGCAGTTTTTATTTTAAAATAAAATAAAATTATTGCTCCAAGTATAACATTGCAAACTCCGAGAAACTGCTAAAATTAGCCGCTAAATATGTATATTACACTTGCAACAGTTTTCTCTGAAATACTATTTAGCATAGCAGAACTCATGTGACAGAAAAAGGAATAGAATTGGCCCCGAAAGAGTGAAAATGCTGGTATTTATGAACAAAAACTTATAAATGTGCACTGTTTTGCTTTAATATGTCTAATACAGAGTTTAAAAATAAGAACACTGGTGGCTTTAAGTACTTTCTCATGAAATATATGCACCTATTTAATTTTATTGGCACTACACAGTTCTCCCAACATTGTATTTTGTATTGAAATTAGAAGTAGAAATGGCGGTATCAAGTATCGAAGTATCGGGAATCATAAAAAATATCATGTACTGGTATCGGGAGAGATTCATCTATCCATCTTAACTTACATCATTTTTCGAACTGTTCATAGCTTATCGAGATAATTAGTATTTGGGTTGACTTACACAATATCTACACAATGTAAGTCAATATACGCCCAGGTGGATAAATAGATATCACGAATGAACGGGAAAAATGGCAATACCCTGATCAAGGAATTACGACAGTTATCCATAATATGCTATCATTATCATCAATGGAAACACATTCTTAAGATATGAAATCAATTAATAAACAACTGTGTACTGCAGTTAATTCTGCATGCACACGACGGACGAGCTATGGCCTTTGCGTTATCTTCCGCTCTACCTTACTGAATTTTAATACATGCAAACATTTCTACTGCGTAATATGAACACATCGAAGCTTTTAAAGTACCATATTTCTTATTTTAAAAACAGCTTCAGTACTAGCCGAAGCTTTAAACTGAACAGTTAAGTAAAACGTTCAGGGTTATCGCTGTTTTACATTTCATATTGTAGATATGCCCTTTGAAGTCTCTCTTTAGAAAGTCGTGAACTTCCAATTCCTTGTTATGTTTTACCTTCCAAGGTACCTTACACTATATTTTAAACAGTTTTATGCGTCACAATTTGCCTGCGTTCACAGCATACAAGTTTATTTCGGCTGGCCCCGTAGCTCAGTCGGTAGAGCACCTAGGGTTCCCGGTTTTGATTCCCGGCGGTGGTCGTTAAGTCATATCGGACGATGAATGAAATGGGTGAAATGATGCTCAAATGAGCCCGGGGTCCATAGAGCTTAGAGTTACCCGACATGGGGGTGGGGATTTTTCTCCGACCAAGATAATTCCTCATCTTCCCCAGAGTCTGGAAGTATGAATAAGAGTGCGAATGTGTGCGTGATCTAATGATTAAAACCCAACGAATACGAGTTAAACACCTTCGATATGTTCCTAAGGAGAACGGCAGTCGATACGACCATTGGAGTTAAAGGCGGGGTAAATGGAACAAAAAAAAGTTTATTTCCTGTATATAATTTGAAATTAAATACATAGCATTCTACAAACAGCTGTACAATCTTTTAAACATAAACAAGATTTGTAATTGCAGCTGATTAATAATAATAATAATAATAATAATAATAATAATAATAATAATAATAATAATAATAATAATAATAATAATAATAATAATAATAATAATAATAATAATAATAATAATAATAATAATAATACTTTTATCCTCGTAATAATCTTCGATCATTTCCTCAGATATGAAACGCCCTCTATCTGGGAAATAGCTACATTTAGCCTGAAGTAATAAGGAAACCTCATTCACCAGATGGTAGGCCTGGGAATTGGGCTGCCAGATTGAACCACTCGAAGCTTGGGCTCTACGAAATCAAATTTGAACAAGTCTTTTCCTCTCCTCTGTGAAACTCAAGGATAAAGAGAAAATATGTAAGAAAAGCATTCCTTCCTCGTTACATTTCCCCTTCGTACATTTAAAATGCCTGTTTTCTTCAGCACTTCTTTTTACCTGAGGCGTTATAAAGCGTAGTTTCGCTTCATATTTCCCATAAAAAAGGGAAAAAATATATTTCGCCACAGAAACCCCAAAAACCTGAGTTCAACACGCTTCACCAATAATAACAATGTACAGAAAGCTCCTCGCAAGAGCCAAACCAAAATATCTAAAGTCCTAGACAAGAGAATTTTTTTTGTCTGTTTTAGTATCTAGTTAATGATCCTTTACAGCTTGACTGGGACTCGGCTGGCTTGTTATGAAAAGTTGCATGCATGGCGATTACTTCCAAGATAGGTATTCAACTTGGAGTTCTTAACGTTTAATGAAAGCAAATTATTTCTGAATTTTGATTTAACTTGAATGCAAAAGGAACGGAAATGGCTCGCTAATCTAAACAGTTAACATATATGCACTTAAAAGTAAAATGAAATAAATAGAGCAGCTATCCACTTATAGATTTCAGAGTATAAAGAGTTCAGGCGTTTAACTAGTTAAAAAAAAAAAAAAAAAAAAAAAAAAAAAAAAAAAAAAAAAAAAAAAAAAAACATAAATTCGTCTGTAGGGACTCCTCAGTGACCATGTCGAGGGCTTCGACTTGAAAAAAATTTAATTGGTTATTAAAATTTGAACTGCCTAAGTTGGTTTTATTAATTTTTGCTATTAAGTATACACATTCGTGTTTCCATACTTGGCAGAAAATAGGGAATACATTTGGACAAATCAAAATTCTTCGTCCTCGCCGAGACGTTTTTGCCAGAACGCTGACCAATTGACCACTGACGCACAACATAGGCATTTTTGTTTAGTCATTAAGACATAACATAAAAATATGTGATTTTAATTCCACTATCAGTAAAAGGAGACAAAAATACAAATGTATAGTAATGCCATCCATAGTGCGCGATAACATAACTGTCCGGAATGTCTGGGTTACGCAACATGCGCCTTCAGCTTGTTGGTTTCAACATAGCAACTTTTCGATATACGATTACAATTCGAATGGGCAAAATTAAACTTTGGGCGATACAATGAAAACATATAAAATTCTTTCACAAATTATATTTTCGATTTCGAAGTTTTTTCTCCTGTTTTAATGCGCTGTTTCCTTCCCCCGTCCCACAAGGAGTTTTTAAATCCCAGCATACTACTATGTACTAAATATTTACACTTTAAGCCCAATATTGTATAAGAGCCTCGTTTGCGTTTGTTTGTTACGCCTCACTGATGCAGATTTAATTCGAATTTCTTCATTTTTTGTAAATAAGGAAGAAAAACATTCTATAGGCCGCCTCGGTATCGCAGATGGTAGCGTGTCTGCCTCACGTTCAAGAGGTACCGAGTTCGAATCTCGGCCAGGGCGAGTTACCAGGATACGGGTTTTCCCAGGGTTTTCCCTTATCCTGAAAGACTTGCCAGGTAGGTCTAAGTTCCATTTGTGCATCATTTCACGCATTTCATTCATCGCCCGATATGACTTAAAGTTGGAGGACGTAAATTACAGCGAATGTATACTAATGCAGATATCTGAATTTGAGAGTTTAAGAAAAATTTGGAATTTAGGTATTTTCCATTCAAGGAAAAGTATATTCCAAGAGTCATTTACTAACAGAATGCCCACCAATAACTTTATGAATTTCATGCTGCGACATTTCTTAAAATATTTCTCCAATTTAACATATATGTTCTGCATAGAAGCTGTTTATCTTGCCAATATCGGTTGCCAGATATTTGCCTCACAGTCAAGTGACCGATTTTCACACATCCTTATCAGTTGGAAAGCTAATCAGCTAGAGCGAGTAAAGGTCATATAGTCACAATAAGCTACAATCCTTCAGCACACGATTTCAAGACGTGTTTCAAAATATAAGACGTTCGTTTCTGCAATCCCAATAGATAAAGGGTTAACACTGTGCCTTCATTAGGCCTGAGGTTTGCTGTTCAATATATCCAAAGGAGAAAATACTTAATTCCAGATTTCTGCAAATCCTTTTCTTCTCAGAGATGCCAGGGTGGGGGGGGGGGGCAGAAGAACTTAACACAAGAGAAATATTATACTGACATCGCAACTGTGTTTACAGCGGAACCAGCTCCTATCAGGTGGGAACCAGCTCCTATCAGGTGATTTACTCCACATGGGGAAGATATTAAAATGTCTCTAATTGGCATAAGTTAGGTATATATAGATTATTGCTGGATAGAAGCGGGTGAGCAACGAACTAAACGCACGCCTTTGTAACGTAGGTGGTAGCGTGACTGACTCGTGTTCAAGAGTTCGAATCTCGGTCAGGGTGTTTTTCCTTGTCCCGGAGTTTTCCCTTATCCTGAAAGATGAATGTCGGATAACCCTAAGCTCTATGGACCCTGGGCTCATTTGAAAATCATTTCATCCATTTCTTTAATCGCCCGATATGACGTTGGGGGACCCAAATTAAAAAAGTTATCTCAACTCCTGTCAGTTCAGTATTTGATATTCTGGACATATTGAAGTTATTTTTCTTTCGTTGTTTCTCTTTCTTTGTTACATTTGATTCAACTTTTCCAATCTCTGCTCTGTACACTGTTGAGGGAGATGCGTTACAATTCTCGACAAAAACAAATACCCGCAATTCTGGATGCTTACATCCTTTGTGCCAAGTGAAGCACTGCATACTACCAAAGGATTACATAATAGCTTTAATCGTTTGGGATCCATTGGGATCCATCCCTGTCTGAGCGAAGTAACTCAAAAATGGACAGGTTTACGTCGGCATATTTCAAGGATGCAGCACGAAGATTGCCAGAAAATATCCTTCAATGGAAGCTGTACTACCAAATGTTTGCTCAAAATGCTTTGGTAAGTTTATAAAACACTTAGTATCTCGGAAACTGACCAACCATAATAAGAAAGCTTATAGAAATGAATTGTAAGTAGAGAGACTGAAAAATGCAGTGAACTTAATATTAAATAATTTTAAAACATAGCTGTAACAAGTGATTAACTATGTGTCATCCTGTATTAGCGTACAGTCAAGTTACGCACGATTTCAAACCAAAAAAATAACCAAATGGACTTTTCCCTCACCGAGGTCATACCAAAGAATATAAGCAATCGCAAAGAATATCAACAAGTTCATATAATATACACGTGGTCGGTTTGGGTAGAATCCTGTCTCCCAACTCGCTGCCTTCCCGCTGAAAATTTGGCTTGAGACCTCTCTTGAGTTTTGCCAAAGAATATTAAATAAGCCAGGCTCCAACAAACGTGTTGGTACACACAGACAACTCTTATTACATTGCCTAGAAAGGCTTAAAAACTTCGGTTTGCTAGAAACCGAAGTACAGTTTTAAAGTTTAACAAATTCATAAAATAAGTAAAGCCATGTTATAAAAACTGTAAACATTACAATAAACTTGAATATTTCATTAAATCAATCACGTGTTTGTATAAAATTGTTCTCCAGTTATTCCACTTTAGCGACATCTTCAGTGAATGTCGCGTTACTAAATTTGCTTAGCATAAAATAGGTGTGTAAAGAAACTGAATGTCTACTGATATTTGACATACCAAGGTACAACATTTGGCTGAGCAGTTTCTGATGTTACGGGCATTGTTTTCTTAATATCAATGTTTTAGCATAATGGGTTGGCTCATAACTTCTAACATCTTTTTAAGTAAATGATTTGAATGCAAACATTCTACAAACTAGTGTGCTTAGTTTTTATATGCTTATATACAGTTTGTTCTTTGCAAGTCATAAAATGAAGCGTCAAGTTAAGAGCTTTTTGATAGCTTCTGTATCTTTGACACTTGGAATAAGCGCAAAAAGCAAGTGTCGAAAATGCTCTTTGTTGTCGACTTGACACTTCAAGCAGAGGAAATTGAATGAAACTTTCTTACATATGGGTTATTAAAAGATGTTGGTACCCCAAAACATAATTTGAATTAAAATAACATTTAGGCAGATGTTTTAAATTAAAAGTGCGTAAGTGAATAATTTTAAACGTCAAAAAATAATTGTTGCATACATACTTATATATCACACTAATGTAAGAAGCGATTTTGTTTTCCTATTCGTTCTGGCCATCTGTGTGAGGTTTGGAATGAAACCACCCCCTAACCATATTGTTACATGCACTTTCTGTGTACTAACATCTGTTATTACACCATGACATTTTCAACAACATATTTCATCTATGCAACTTGCTCGCAGTCTAGTATCTAGGCCTAATTAGTCCTTAAGTAGTTCAGTATTGGGCTTATAAGCAGTCTTATAGTCTATGTTCAGTAGGGATAACAACGCTTTTCAATTGTGAAATATTTTATTGTAGATATTGATGTAGCTTTTGAAATTCACTTGTCAAATATAGGAGGCTGAGTAAGAGTCATTGACGAGTCATCCATGAGAAATAAAATACCTACAGATAACGTTTATCGACACAGAGAACTAATGAACATTTACATAAGCAGTTTCAGCCGGACGCATTAACCACAAAGAATGAACTTGAAAGCTATCATAAAGGACAGCCTTAATGAGAACAAAGTGCGTCTGCAAGTATTTTATTATTAGCTGATAGTGTCAAGGCTGTGTCTCGTGACCACGGGATGAACTGCTTAAAAACAAACATTTCTTGGCATTTCCATCACTTTGCTATACCTTGTGTTTACATTTGGTGACTTATTTTAAAAGACGACTTTACCCTCTTATTAATTCCGAAGAAACAAGCGTATTGTTGGTTAAGGCGGTCAGATTATTAACGTATAAATAAACTTAACAGACAAATTATGCGCATAAACAAGAACAAACTTGCTGCACTGCTACACAGAGCTAAATAATAGAGGAGTTTTCTATAAAGCTGGCTGGCTCAAATGATATGTAAAGGCTTGCATTTCAAAGGGATTGAAGTCCTTATTCGACCACTCGGACTACGGTTTATCGTGGTTCCTTTATATTTATAAAGGCTGATTAACAAAGAGCCCTTAGTGCCTATCTCAAGTTTGAGAATCATTTCGAAACAAGTATGGCAGTGCTTCTTTGAACTAAGAGCGCTGATGCCACCGAACAGTTGTCCATCTACTCAGTTGAAATTTTTATCGCATTTGTTCGATCCAAGAACAGAACATTAATATTGATGGTGACATAACTAAATTTTCAAGAACCCAATTAAAAATAATAAAATTATGTTATAAATGAAGAACCTTACATGATAAAAGTCTAAGTTTGCTTATCAGTTCCCAAATATAGTCATTTATAAAAATTAATCTTTGCAAAAAACTTAAACTTTAAGGGAAAGAAACAGCAAACATAACTATCTTAGC
Organism: Mantis religiosa; assembly: GCA_030765055.1. Taxonomy (NCBI): domain Eukaryota; kingdom Metazoa; phylum Arthropoda; class Insecta; order Mantodea; family Mantidae; genus Mantis; species Mantis religiosa. Next base: position 157,994,089 of record CM060953.1, on the reverse strand, counting down.
TTTTGATTTATTAAATTATTAAAAAATTAGTTCAAACCTACAGTAATTTATAAAAACTCTTTAGATCTCATCCTCTTCAAAGAATGTGCACTGCAACTTTGAAGAGAAATGAACCAGAGCACATATTAAAGCGACAAACATGTAACAAAAATAAAACTGAGCAAATAAGTTTCTAAAACTTCAAACTGCATTAGCACTTGCCCATGCTCGTCCATTGCCTTGGTGTTTAGATATTTAAATGGCCAGGGATGAAGCCTCAATTAGATCCTGTTTTTGCAATGTTTGGGAATTTAATTTGTTATGAAAGTTTAAAATTGAATTTTTGTTCCACAAACAAGTATCGACTACTCTTAAGGCGGTTTCCTAATTCATTTTCTTCAATATAGATTATGGAGTTATACAACAAAGCGCACGTACATTAGTGCGATATCCAAGATATTTCAACATTGAACAAACAGCCGATCAAAAATGTCCTATGGTAACGTAAATATAAAAATAAATTATCTTGGTATGTAACTAAACATGATTATGAATGATTTTGTTAAATTAAATCGAAATTGCGGATACAAACCGTGAAATTAAAATTACAGCGATATTAGCTTTAACAAAGGCTGTGGTGATTTGAACCAATAGCAACACAAGAGTGCTAGACTAATGAAGTGTCCGACTGTTTCACTCCTTGTTAAACTTACTATACTTGTACAAGAAAATCAATTTACAATTTATAAGGAAAGAAGACGCTTGTGTGCCTCTACTAGGATGGAAAAGTTTACGTACTGTTTGGCATACACCATTTAATATCAGGTTTGCCTACTGGAACCTCGCTGAATGGCCTTAAAATAAAAAATAAAAAATAAAAAAAACAGCAATTTTATAAATAAAATTTCAAGATTTAGCCTGCACTCAAAAATGAAGATCCTTCCAACAGGAGAGTATAGTCCAAAACATTAATAATAACAATAACAACAACGCGGCAGTCCAGAAGAGGTGAGGTGTATCACGCCGACTGCCGGCTTCACATCCACGTGTCTCCGCTTCTGTCGCGTGTGTGCTTCAGGGTGAGCTATCTGGTAAAGGTTTTTTCCGGTGCTTTCCCTTATCCCGAAAGCTGACTGACGGATAAGTCTCTATGGATCCTGCGCTAATTTGAGTATCATTTCACCCATTTTATCCATCGTCCGATATGACTAAGTTGGAGGCCGCTTTAAAAAACACCCATACCTATGTACATTGAATTTTATTATTTTTTATTATTCACTACTACTGTGATAAAAATTAGATATTTCCTACATATTACTTTACGATAGCAGTGCTACTAGTCGGGGTAAAAGACAGCGTGTAAAAGGTATAAGTTACAAGGTTCGGCTGTGGTTAGATGGACACCGCGTGGTCCACAAACGCTTTGGGTTACGTACTTGGATATCACTGAAATACTGTAAGCAAACTCCCGCCAACATCTATGTATTCTCTGCATCACCTGGTTATATTTGATAAACTCTTGGAACGTGTTCAAAACTCTGCCGTGTCCGTGGACGTCCAGAAATGTTTGGTAGGACGTAAACCACCTGTTGCACTTAAATGTCTCGTGGAAATGTAGTGTTGGTTGGGTGACGCTTTTGGTGTCACATTCTGGATATCACTTCCATTTCTTCTAAATTATCTCTTGTACTCTATTTTGTGTAAAAGGTTGTCATTCTTCATTGACGATACCCACAAAATCAATACAGTAAAGTATGGAATCATTGCACAAAATAATACCGTACACACCACTTTTTGTGTAGGCATGAGAAGGGCTCTAGCAAATAAGAATAGTTAATAAAGTGGGTTTATATAAAGAATTGACACGTTGTACATGTGTATCACGACTTTGCAATACACTTTTTATTAAGATAAGCGATAAAACAACCGAGCGTCACGGCTCAGGCAGCTTCGTCTGTAGTCCGCATTCGGCAGGTCGGGGTTCGATTTCCGTGACCCATGTTTTTTTTGGGGTTTTCCCAGGTCGCCAGGTGAATGATGTGTAGGTTAATTACACTCCCCGAATTTCCTATCTCTCCATTTCATCTCCATTATCATTTCACATCTGGTGGTCTCTTTCACGGTAGAAGTATTGGCGGGAGTCTCGGCGCTGCATGACACGATGATATCCTCCTGGTACATACTTTCTTCTCCGGTAGGAACGTCTCCTGGTCTCCGGGCCGAGCTAGTGGGCCGTTTCAGGACCACGGTGAGCCTACTGGTCTACCGGAGAGTTTGCAACTAGTCAATAGTGTGGACCCTGTCCTCTGTATTGTCTTGACTCCTTGGAACGGCCGGCCTATGCCTCCTCTTGCCTCAGCCTTCCTCCCAGGGATGCCCCTCTTGGAGGTACGATAGACCAAGACTGGAACACCGTTCCGAGTCCCCTCCGTAGCATAATACAATGACGGTAACACCGTGGACAGTGAATAAGGTACTGCAGAGGGGAGACGGTTACCAAAACGCACATTTATTATTTGACTCAAACTAAAATGACCCTGTTCTAGTCATAAGTGACGCCAGAATGAGAGAGGCATAATTAGTTTATAACGGAACGCTCCTAGGCTGCTGATTGGTGGAGGAAAACAACAGGATTTGATTATAGCTATCACCTCTCTAACTCTAAATGCACAAGCTGTGTCAAGTACTTGACGGCGGAACACTGAAAGGGAAACCGTCTCTCTTTGAGATCAAGGTTGCTACAAGGTAAATGTCAACACTTCCACATATGTGGAGTGCTGAACTGCAGGGCAAAAGACTGACTAATTAACACTTCTGGTGTTCACAACAGGCTATGCTAACCAAACGCAGCTGATACTGCGAACAATACATCAACAAGTAACTACCCTCACTATCCGTTTCTTTTTCCTTAAGTTTTTCATTTTAGAAACACACAAACGATTTGAAGACAAGTATTGGAAATCTTTTGAGATATTTACGGGCGAGAAAACGGAAATGTTTATTTTTTATTTATTTTCACTATAAAAATTCGTAGCTCAATCTGATACATTAATGTAATAATCACTCCTTGTTGGAATCTCTTATGCTTGTCCTATCAGAAAACCCTGGAAATACCTCATCCATTAAGTTACAGCAACTTGGATTATAAAACATACACGCCAATCCCTATACAGTAGAGGTAGGCCACTTTATCTTTCCTGGTTGTGTAATAATACAGGTTGGGTGTAAAAATGCTGACCAGTTAATTAAAATGCACATAATGAGGCAGTCCAGTGACATTTCTAGTCACTTAACATTATAAACAAATCTTTCCTACACAATCATAACATATTGCAAAAACAAAGTGTCATTTACAACCTTTAGAAGAAAAACCCATCTTTGCTTAGAAAATGCATGTATGTGACTAAATACACTAAACACTATAAACACTAAATTTTTTACTTAGCACACAGTACTGGTTATACATTTGGGATACGAAATCATGTTTTTCGAATAAATTACAATATGCTTGAGAAGCTCCTAAAGATACATGCATATATAATGTAATTAGCTATTACTATTCGTAGTGTGCTATAGTGGAAAGGGAAGGCAACCAATTAAGAAAATAACTGGTTGTTAGCTAATTTGGATTAAAAAAATTAACTATGTGCACAGAAATTTTACTAGGGTAAACTCTTTTTGGTCCTGTACCGTACTGTACGTAGTGAGGTCCGGTTCCCAGTCATGGAATGCACCCGGGTTCGATCCCACACTTGATCTCGTGTAGAGGACCGATGCCCATACACTATCGTGAGGAGCTGCAATACGTATTGAATCCCGGCCTATGAAAGCTAACTTTCCGGCTGAGGCTGCCAAGATGCTGATCACATATCCTGCCCGTATCGGTTGGATGATCGCCAACCTCCACCTTGCGTATGTCGGAGTGAGGCCGCCAGTTGGGTTGGCAGCTCCAGATCAGAGTCAGGCTGCACGCCGTGGATTATTATTATTATTATTATTATTATTATTATTATTATTATTATTATTATTATTATTATTATTATTATTATTACTATTATTACTATTATTATTTTGTAATTTACGTTCTTTAACTTTTTAAATCGGGCGATGAATGAAATAGGTGAAATGGTGCTCAAATGGGCCCAGAGTCCATGGAGCTTAGAGTTACCCGACATTCGTCTTTTAGGATAAGGGAAAACCCCGGAAAAAACTTTATCCAGGTAAGTCACCATGACCGAGATTCGGGACCTCTTGAACGTGAGGCAGACATGCTACCATCTACGCTACCGAGGCGGCGGTAGATTATTTATTATTATTCATTATTATTTTAAACTTCCTTTTGGTTTAAAACACAAAGTAATTTCTAAAATTGACAGCGGTCATCAGTGAATTTAAGGTAAACTTTTTGCAGCAACGTTCTTTAGCCGCATAGATAAAATTCTACAGTGAATGAAATTATGCTCATGTCAGCCGGGGAGACGGGGGTAGTACGAAGTTATTCGGAATTTCTCTTTACAGAATAAGGCAAATCTCGAAAAATTAAATTCAGATAAACTGCCCTAACACAAATTTGATGTAGACATACTAACCCAGAGGTCGGGGTACCGTAGTGGTGGGTAAAAACTATCACCATTCTAATACCACATAACAATAAGCCGCGTCAGTAGCGTAGCGGTTGAAACGTTGATGTATTAATACGCTATTTTAGCAACGACAACGTAACTCGCGACAAACAGTGACATCAATACAACTATCCTCCAAATATGGTTCCTGTATATTACAAACAAACCTTGAAATTCAAGGAGATTTTAATTTGCTACTGTCAACAGAACTGGATTACAGAGACAATAACAATTACTCAGGCATTAATTTTAAGCTCACTTAAAATTTCATTGACCTCCTTCGGAATCAAACGCGTAACTGAGCCATCGAGGTCTACTGATATTGATGCAGAATTGCATAGAATTACATCACGTTGATCGTTATGTTTATTAGTAAGCAATCACTAAATGTAACGTTAACGGATAATTAAATTCCTAATTTATTACAATGTATAACAATATATATATATATATATATATATATATATATATATATATATATATATATATATATATATATATTTCAAAATATGACACGTTTTCCATAATTCTCGGCATGCCTAGTACTGAAGTGACGTCTGATGTTAAAATGTGAAGTAAAGAATAGATACACCGCCGTTTCACAACGTGGAATACAAAAATGATCCTTAGAGAAAGAATGTTTTCTTACCCTGCATCCTACCTCTAGTTCTAATTATTCCCACGTCCCTCCTTTTATATTAATAGAACAAATCAATTTGAGTAAGCTAAGGTATAGCAGTGGTAATTAGGGGAAATGCTTAATGAACTTGATGACTGCCAGTTCCCGAGCCTTGCACATCCAAGTTGGCCTGTCCTAAATTCCATGTGGACCCTTTGTCCACTGTGTCAGGTAGCTTCACCATTCCAATACTGGTGAAGATATCAATTCAAGCTGAAGCCTTAGCTGCGCACTAATCCCTATAGGCTTTTTCTGACGTCCCTCGATTACAATAACAGAAGGATATCTATCATTATTTTGGATTCATTAGAAATGGAATGCTACTCATTTGTGTAACTTTTCTGTTTGTATTTTCTCTACGAGATCAACATATGAGTTACAGAATAGAGTGCAAATATCTTCAATTTAAATTAATCTATCCTGGCAGGATATGAAGATACTTGAAGTACTGAACCAAGTTGTCCGTAAGTTCTGCATTCCAAATTATCACCCACGTTCAAGCCATTAAGGTAAAGCCCCAGTTTTATGTTGAAAGTATTGGTTTTCGTTTTGTTGAGGTGACAATGAATATCGTGAATGCACCTCTATCGTTCCGAAAGCTAAATCCGTAAGCCCGAAATACAATAAGCAAACGAGGGATGGTGTGGAACATGAACCGCATACTGACTCAGATATTAAACAATAAAATTGCACTCTGCCTTTCATCCTCATTATCTACAACTCTGCTTTTTCGCTATAGTAACAGAAAACGTATAAATGCCTTATATATTGTACATTCCTGAACTGTCTTATCCTCATTCGTCGCAAACCTGACCAGACCTTCATTCGGTCAACTTTGTATGGTTATGTTTTGATCCTCACTCGTACTTGCACATTACTACCTGTCATGAACAGATGAATGTTAATACGTAACCACGCATAATCCCACTCATTTCGTTATGTAACACCCCAGGATTACTGAAAACAAACAGGGAGTAGAGCAGCGACCTGCCGAATCTCGAGCCTGGGCGACCTCACCAACAAGGACAGCCATCATAACAAGGACATGAAACCAGGAACCAAGGACTACGAGTGCTCACTTTCGGCTTCTTAAGCGGTAATTAAACATTTTAGCACAACATTCCCAATTCCACTTCCTGTTTCAAGGCCCGCATGCTAAACGTTCATGGAAAAGGCAGAAGATTTCTAAACTGACTTACCATTTTTGTCCATTTTCGGTTCTACACAGTACCATAAAGGGAGCGAAAACTGAGACAACAAAACAAGGCAATAATAGCAAGATTTCGTTCTTTTAAGTTTTCACAATTATGACAATTTTCACATAGTTGAAAGAAAGAGACCACACTACTGTATACCAATGTATACCAAATCAGTATGCTCACACTTTTATATCGTTAAGCTAAAACCAGTTCAAAAGTAGGAGAATGCAGATAACTTTTTTGAGCAGTAGTTCAAAACTTGGTTCAAAATTAAATTTTTGGGCTTTTTTCCTGCGTAAGAAGTAGTGAAAACAAACTGAACTCCCTGAACATCAATTGGAGTTGGAACAAAAGGCTATCTCCGACTATAGGTTGATCGTGGGAACAAACCCAATGAATATTGACGAAGACTTAAAGTACATTACTTCTGCTCTTGATATTTTCAGTGAAAACGAAAACTTTGATCTATTAATGGTATGCTTGATTGTATTCTAAAATGTGCATTTTTTTAAATTTTTCTAGATACCTACCAAATAATATCTTCCCCTAAAAACTCATATATTAAATGCTAATGCTATTTCGCAAAGTACAAAATTTGCAATTGCCTACAGATGTAAAAGGTTTCTAAAATATCTCCGAGCAGCTTTATACGCGATGAGCTTACAGCTTGTTTCTAATCTAGTTCCTTTTAATGCGCATTAGATATAATCTAAAACGTTTCTTCAAATGTGAAATTTCACAAGCACATGTTTCATAGTTTTATGGGAAGCACTTATAAAACTGATAAATCAGACCTCAAGCAGAATCATGCGGTCACACATGAACGTCAAGGACTACGGTGTCCTAGGGATTTACTCTGAATGGGAACGCAAAATAAAATGGAAAAACGATACTAATAATTTACCTCCTCCAACGCTGCCATATCGGACGATGAATGAAATGGGTGAAATGATGTTCAAATGAGCCCAGGGTCCATAGAACTTAGAATTATCCGACATTCGTTTTTCAGGATAAGGGAAAACCACAAAAAGAAACCTTATCCAGGTAACTCATTCTGACAGATTCGAACTCGCGATCTCTTGAAAAAGGGAGATGATTATGATTACATTGCCAGTCATCTGTTTATTAAAAAGGTGAGTTGTCAACACTGATTTTATTAAAATTAATATCTTTGCCACTTCAAATGTCATTTATACAATTCTACAGAAATTTATATTAGATATGCTTAGTATCTGCATTAAAAATTTAAAAATAAAGCATTAAATGTTCTATTTATCACTTACAATTCAATTTGGGGAAACTTAAAATAAGTTAATGATAGGGCTACAGAAAGTTATATATATTTGCACAATATTATACAAATACTCAGGGGTAACAGAAAATTAAACCACACTTTTCATTAATTATTCAAAATGTATCTTAAACGTAAAGTACGTTCATCTAGACCATTAATCGTTTCAGAAAATAAAAATGAAAATGTTTATTTTAAAACCAAAGCATAGTTTAGGATGGCCGAATTTCGAGGAGATCCAAATACCTCGTCCTTGGAAGATGTTGGATGAAATATCAAGTACATCTTTTCCTCATTTTTCGTTCAAGAACTAATGAACTTGCAGACTTCCTCTGCGGTCTTGGGCTAAATATTCGCGCTATAAAACCCACAGGTTCCGAGTTCGATTTCTGCCTCTGGACAAGGATGTCTCTATTTAGGACCATTGCACGCCCAACTATGGGCCTGTAAAGCATAACTGAGAGACTGAATTTGGACACATTTTACTACAAAATTATTAAAATCCGCCAAGTTATCATCAGCAATCGTTCCCCAAATGAAAATTAAAAAAAAATTACAGAATATTTCACCGATAACTCATAGGACAAAAATAAATGTTACTGTAGTTATTTTTCCCCCCCTTTAAGTAATTTACGTCCTCCAACGTTAAGTAATATCGGACGGTGAATGAATTGGGTGAAAAGATGCTCAAATGAGTCCAGGGTCCATGGAGCTTAGAGTTACCTGATATTCGTCTTTAAGGACAAGGGAAAACCCCGAAAAAATCTTATCCAGGTAAATTCACCCTGACCGAGATTCGAACTCGGGACCTCTTGAACGTGAGGCAGACATGCTACCATCTACGCTACCGAGGCGGGCACTGTAGATTGTCAACCGTAGTATCACTGCTAACAATATTCGCAGCCATAAGAGATTTTGCATTTCTGCATTCTATAATCACGTTATGCAAGGTGAACATGATTCTGGTTTATAAATGCATAATATCAATGTTATTATATAACATACGATGAAATTCAAAGTCCATGGATGTGTCTAAGACAGCTACTCGACTTCCTACACTCTAAGGAGTGGTACCCCACACTATAAATTCGTAATTGAGCATACAGTAACTAGTAAATTTCTATCAAAGATGCTATTTTACAGCGTGATGAGCTATCAGATTATAACCGGTACGTTGTACCAGTGTTTTTTTTTTTTTCACACTTAAACAGTGAGAATGATCACAGATTTCTCGCTATCGCCGAGATTACGGCACTCTGCAGTTGCCATAGCAACCGATTTTAGCTCGTGTTGTTTGTACATCTTGAAAGTACAGTTATTTGCCAGCTATTGTAGCCCGCTAGCTCACTCACTCACTCGCGCGGTTGGTCGATCCTGTGGCTGGATCGCTCATTACGCACTTCCTGTGACGTGTCAGCTGGCAACAAGTGTTAGGCACAGAGTAAACAGCTGGGGTGGGGAACACGGATTGAAGCAGTGAAGATACACTTGCTTCCTCCTACTGCTGGCTTCACTTTTCAAGAAAATGGAGCGACATGTCTGCTCAGAGTAAAACAGACGGCATACCTCACTAAAAACCTATGTTAATCTATAACGCTCGAAAACAAGAAAATAAAAGTGTTTCTTCGTATATTCATCATTCAAGTTTACTAAAAGATGAAGCCTTTCACTGACTTCTTTATTTATATTATTATACATATAGCTAAAACAAATCGCGGCGTAGTCTGTGTGTAAAATCAACTTATACACCATTAATGATTCATATATAAACATCACTATAAAAATAAATCAAATGAAGAAACTCTTGAGATTTGCAATCTTCTAACGCTCGCGCCAACTAGAGAGTAGTCATGTACAGTATTTTTGTTTACTTTCTATACTAATTATAATTTCGGCTCACTATCTACTAAATATGGTGTAACCCAGTCACTGAAGGAATACTTCAAATACTTGTTTGTATTTTAATCTATATTAGCCACGCTGTTATGGCAAAAAGAATGCAAACGAGACGGTGCAAACATTCATATGGAAATTTCCAACTTATTTTCGTGATATTTATATTAAAAATGTAGCATTTAAATTAGCAGAGTTGACAATAAAAATAATTTTATGAAATGTTGAATATTTGGATACTGACTTTTGAATAAAATGTATTTGAATTTGAACAAAAGATACTAGAAATTTTCACTATGCGTCATTTTTAAAAGCTCTGAAAAGACAACCCCAAAGTGTTCGTGCTGCATCTATAACTACGGAGCATTTCAAGTTAACATTTAGGAACATTAAGCAATACAGAAAAATACTAAAATGAAAGCTTTTTATCGCATCATACCTTAGTAATAATTTAGCCTTAAACATTGCCTATAATGTCATAATCCGTCCTCGTATTGCCCAACAAGTCCACTTTGCAGCAATAGCGAACTAAATAAAATGTTCCTCCAGCCCCTATTGCGCGAAACTGACGCAAGGTGGCCCGGTGAAGCATGACGCATCAACACATTCCATTGTTCAACCATCATTTTCGTCTTTTTTTTTTTTCACCCGATTCCCTAGAACACCTCTGCTTTTGTTCGACATCCTGACGATAAATACCGGAATGCGATTGGTCGGCCTTTTGGCATGTTCCGGCGCCTTTGAATACGGATTGCTGAATATGTGTCAATGTCAGCACGCAAAACTAGTTGCCATACAACATTCGCGGTCCCATGTCCCTGTAATGGACCAGCAAATAATTTTGGCAACACTGTTACAACAATCAATGTAAACTGTTTATTCAAATTGTAAACTTTAAAACTGATAATAGACCTATAACGTATGTTTACTGCAATATATACATTTAACTACAGAACTTCTTTCTTTACTTGTCTCAGAACTTAATACATCAGAACACAAGAGTGAAAAAAAAAAGTTCTCTGTGACCGCTTTTGTTTGGGATCCTCCAGAATTTGAACGAACACAACAATGCCCTTAGAAGCAAATAATCCTAAGTCTAAAACATTTTTTCTATTGCCCTCGCTAATCAAACCTTGAACGATGACGTCCGAAAGATAGCGTTGTTCCCTATTAATGAAGGATGGCACACACTAAAACACTGCACAAACACAAACACTTATTACCGATTTGTGTTATCCAAGTCTAGATCCAGGAAGCTGTAGAGACGTTGATGGTCCACTGTTAAACACTCCATCTTGTATACTGGGTTCTGTCTGTTGGCTTGCCAGCTTGCTGTGCCGGCTGGATTCAGGTCAGTAGGACACCCGCTCGGCGCTCGCGCACTAGCCGCTGCCATCTTGTTCACGTCACATTCTACGTAGGCAGTGTCACTCCTTCGTCAAAAAAATATTTATTCCAGGAATCTTTGTGGTCCTGTGCTCCCCAGGAGAATAAGCAATAATTCCCATGGAAAGAAGTATTATATATTATAACATTGCGCGGATCAACATCGAGCTTGTACAAAAATAATAGCGTCCAACATATACAACAATGCTAACCTTAAAATTACTTCTACAGCACTGACAAGCATAAAAAACTCAACAAACACATGTTAACTTATTATTTATCAAAGTACCTGCTCATTAAAAATTGATTTGGAGATTCCTTTATTTAAAACCCCTCTTGTAAAAATAAAATATTACATTTGAGTGAAAATTGTATTAAAGACAGGAGATGGAGTAATGCTTTAAAACCGACACGGATTCAAATTGTAAGTTTATCAGTTTATCTCGGCGTATTCTAATATAGAGAAATGGTTTTATGTTCAACATACAAAGCGTGGATGAATTTCGATGGGTGTACTGCTCTTTCCAGCTTTTATCGCATTATTTACGTTCGCTTTGCTTATTCGAACACTATGATCGTTTCCTGACACGCTGAACCATTCCTCCAAAGTTAGCCACAGCCTTATTTGGAAAAGTATACATAAGATTTCTGATGTTAAGATGCTTCATTGGCTTTTATCAAAAATTCACCATAATCTGCGATGTATTGTAAAAGTAGTAGTAGTTAAGGATCTCAATGATAAGTATGTTACAAATACTTCGTATTAATCTAAAATTCACAGCCACATACAAACCAATTAGATTTTCAACTTTGTCCCTAACACAGGTGTGAAAGAATGATTAAAATGATTTGGAATTCATCCTTGCTCACATCTTTGATGGATTAGAAGCATTTTATTTTCCCTCGTGTACCAAGATAACATTTAAGATCTGACAAAGTTCAACAGATATACCTCCCTCACAGCATTCACGTGAAGAAGCAGCTACCGAAGTAAAATTCTGAAGTCTACACTCACACACACTTTCTCTGACCACTATCTTATCACAGATTCTGATTCTTCTACACTTATTTACACCAACAATATAAAATATTTATTGAAAATGATTTCAAATTATGCCATTAAGACTTAGTTAACCTTGATTCTTCCATATAAAATATCTACTGATAAATAATTTGCACCACAAGTCAGTTTTTATGGAGAGAAAAGAAAAAGGAAAATAACTAATAGCTGGCACGCAAAAGCATAACGAAACTTATACAACATAAATTGTTTGTGTAGCTATTATAGTTTTCTGCCGCAAGTTTTGGTGTATTACGCTTTTTCAGTTTTTTAAACTCACATAAGTGTAAATACTAATGATGTGAGTTTCGCAAGTAATTTGGCAGCAAATTCAAGACAGGTACACATCTCGTAGTTTCTAAAACAAATAGTAATTTTAGATAAGCCTTTGAAAAGTAAAACTGAGTGACATTTCTTCCTTGAAAGGGTTTTCATAAGAATCTTCGTCTAAATCTTTGAAATATGCTGCATTTTTAACACCAATTGGCATTTAGGCGGCCTTTCGTTTTCCAACAATTCTATTCTCTAATGCGTAAAATTCGAGGAATCTCAGACATGTCACTTCGGTATTTATTAGTGTGCAACACTTCCTCTACCTGCAATAAATAAGCGGCAGAGAAAGCACTAAGTAGCTACTGCCCTATCTTTATGTCTATCATCCTGCAGAGTTGCTATCTTGAAATTTCAGTTTATCTTGCACATCTGTACTTACACCAGCTTACTGAAATGCGATTAATCGCTGACGGTTACGTAATGCAGCTTGGCCACATACTCCACCCTGTTCCAGCGGTCCTTATAGATTTTTTCACACTTCTTTCTACTGCTGAAGAACAGTACAACTCTCTACACAAGAACATTTCACTTCCTGAGTGCACCAGAAGACAAGTGAACGTTGCAATTAGCAAACATGCCACTGAAGTGCATATCTCTACCACTTCACCATGCACATCCGAATCATTTTCTCTATGCATAAAACGAACAATTTTCATTAGTCGCAACGGAACTCTTTTGTAAATAATGAGTCCATTTCATTCCGCACTGAATTAATTATTACCATCTGAAAATGGTTTGGGGGACATTTCATTACCTAATTGCTGCACAGATAAATTCAACCATAATCTGCAGTACTGCTCGTGTAAATACACTTTTGTCTGTTTTGTTACTCCCTCATTCTCTCTTCCTGTATTTCACACCCCACCCCACCTCTCTCTCTCTCTCTCTCTCTCTCTCTCTCTCTCTCTCTCTCTCTCTCTCTCTCACACACACACACACACACACACACACACACACACACACACACAACGCTTTCATCCCATTTGTCCAATTGTAGTGGATTGAGGATGTGCATAAAAATTAAAACGAAATTAAAAGGTTTAACAGTGCACAAGCTAACAACTTTTCTTTGTGCTCGCAGTGGAATCGGAACTGTTTCTAATGGTAACCAGTTTTTACAAACATGAATAATATTAAAAAGTTCTGCAACTACTAAAATATTCATTACATGGAAATTCTGCAAATAAAATGTGTTATAACTATTATAATTATTAAAAGACATATTAAGCTCCCTGTAAACAAAATTTTAAAATGTTTTCTACTTCAATGTAAGTGTCAATTATTATTAAATAAAAAAAAAATGCTAGAAAAGTTTAACACAACATATTAACGAATAATGACACTCGAAATATGGGTGGGTAGCAGTGAAGCTGGTGGCATCAGGAATACCTACTGTCCTCCCAATACAAGAAGGCGAAGCAAGGAATGCCTAACGTAATCACTTTTGCTGTCCGCATGACATTTATCTTCCACCCATGCATAATACCTATCGCTGTAGTTACTGAAAGGAGCATTACATCTGGCAACATGGGTGACTATGCACTCTCATACACTCATTTCGTAGTAAACAGATCCACTACCAGAGCATATAAACAGTTCAAGCCCCGCTCTCTCTCTTCAGGCCCCTCTTGCCTTCTTGTGGTGGGTAGACAGTACCAGTACAAGCTTTCAATCTTCTTTTACCAGAGGTCAAATTAGTATCCAAATGGAGGGAATATCCACCGAGCTCTATGTAATTTAACATTTGTGTTTTTAACATAAAACCCGGGAAATCTTCATCTTATACAAGGGAGATTTTGTTCTAGCGTTTCGTGGAGCGAGGAAGGGCGTGAAATGTATTTTACTTGAGGGCAAATGTTTGCTACACCAACCACAAAATAACTAAGCGGGGAAAACATCAAGGACTGAAAAAAAATTAATAAAACTATAACTGGCGCATGTTTCACAGGAAACTCTGGAACCTTCACTTTGTAGTAGACACTCTACACTCGTACCAGACCTAAGCACTTGTTTCATCAGAAGCCTCTCAATATTCTTGACACATAGGTACAACTCGTAGATATAGCTGCACCATAGAGAGTGTCTGATAAATCTACAAACTTCTGTGTTACATGCTATGTGACTCCCGAATACTAGATTATATATTTACTTACCCAGACATACTTCAACTGTAATCTACTTATTCAATTCAAATCTTTTCCAATAAATTACAAATGTCTCTGAATCTGCAGCTTACGCCCACAACGTAGACCTCCCTGCAGTACTGCTGAAGCTGTGAGGTTGCCTCTAGGTAAGGAGATACAATATGAAACTGGTTTTCAAAGCCACTTACTTTATAGTCTACTTAGTATTGTTGCAGCAATTGTATTTCTTTTCATTAATGTTTAAATTACATTAATGTACAGTGAATAACATAATGTGCTAATCCCAATAGAATCAATAATATCGAAATTATATCTATAAATTTCGAGATACAATATGAAACTGGTTTTCAAAGCCACTTACTTTATAGTCTACTTAGTATTGTTGCAGCAATTGTATTTCTTTTCATTAATGTTTAAATTACATTAATGTACAGTGAATAACATAATGTGCTAATCCCAATAGAATCAATAATATCGAAATTATATCTATAAATTTCTTTTCTCTCTTGTTTTTACGACATGAATAAGAATTTAAATGATTTTTATATATTTTTTATTATATTATTGTACCTAAAATGCTTACATTGAACCACATTGCCACTTAATTTCGTACAGCTGCGCGATATTTCCAATAATTAATCAAACACTCCCAGATATTCACGGAGGTATATGAAATTCGACGGAAGTTACATTTACAATTTCTTTTAACTCTTTTAAGATGAAACAATTATTAGAATGCCCTAGTGATATTTATGTCTTTGAATCAGTTTACTAATTTTTAATGATAAACAGGGCACAATTATTTCTCTTCATATAATTATTTAACATACGCTGATGATGAATTCACTCACAACATACAGCGGAAATTACCTCAAAACCTTGCATAAGGAGTACTAAAAGCTTTAAGGTATGCATCCAATACATAACATAGTGCCTTGCTTTTACGTCTTCTGTTTACCTCGGTAACTAAGTCCTCACCGATTATGTATGTCGCTTGGAGTGAAATACCTGTGCCCGTCGTTTTATATTTCTAATGTATTTTGTGAACTAATAACTACTTTTCACCCCATGATATTCTTAATTAGAAATCATCCATTTTCCAGCAAAAATTATCTTTTTAATGAATCTAAGGTGCTTGTACTCTGATAACCGGACTTTCTAAATTATTTTAGTTTGGCCATATACCTTTCTCCATCGGGGTAAACAGCGACGGAATTCCTTCAGGGTGAAGGAATTACCAAAACAGGGCCCATGTTTCCCCAGAATAAAACCCTCCCTCAACACACATTTTGTCTCTAGTATAGATTATATTAACTTCATTTTCTAGTAAACTGAATATTTTCCAATCCCTATTTCTATTTTGCAAACTCAGTCATTTTCACTTACGTTATTAACTGAAGCACATGGATATGCAACTGTACATGTGTTCAGGTCATGACATAATAATGAAAGTTAAATATGAGAATTCACACTTCCGAAACTGGAAATTTTCTGCAACACATGAAGTCATCTCTACCGTAAAATATGGAGCTGAAAGAAATCTTCAATTGTCGATTGCGAAGTGGTGACACTGTGTTCCTCCTGCATGTGAAGGTACCGTTACGTGCATGCGTCATCTGACAACTAGAGGAAGGAGGGGAGGGCAATAACAAATAGTGCCGCTTCCCACAGCAAACTGCAACCCGCCCCACAATGTTCCATTGTTTCCATTTCATGAATATTATCACCCTTGGTTCCTTGGTTATGTTTACGCGCATATTGCCCTAGCTTCTGTAACAATTTTACGACTAACTGCAATGACAGACTAAAATCTACGGACTTGAGTAGTGACGTCACTGTCTGGAGAAACAAGCTATACTTTGATTACCGAAAAATTTAATATATTGGTTTAGTTGATTTTGGTCTCTCTCTCTCTCTCTCTCTCTCTCTCTCTCTCTCTCTCTCTCTCTCTCTCTCTCTCTCTCTCTCTCTCTCTCTCTCTCTCTCTCTCTCTCTCTCTCTCTCTCTCTCTCTCTCTCTCTCTCTCTGTGTGTGTGTCTGTGTGTGTGTGTGTGTGTGTGTGCGCGCGCGCGTGTGTGTTGACGGACATGCGCGTATAAAATGCCTTCTCATTTCTTTTTATAAAGTAATAAATGATTAAACTGAATTTACAACACCTCTGTACTTGAATACGAGAAACAGTATGGAGTTATAAAAGAACATGCTTGAAAAAAAAAAAAAAAAAAAGGTTTCTACTTTCACTTAGAACTGTAGAAAACATTTGCTGCCCCACAGAATATAATTGCTGACTTCACAGATGATAAAAACAAAAGCAGGATGCATCTTATTGCAATGAATATACATAAACGGTCACGATGTATTTATTACCTGCAATAATTAAGAAGAGTTCAAAAAAGGACAATCGATCCTGTCTTATATTTGTGTCTTTGTCATTTAACAAATACTTCAGATCTGAATGCAATTAAAATGTTTCAAAACCTGAATAAAATTTATTCTAATTCAATAAATGTATGTAGTAAAACTTCTAGAAGCCAAAATCTATTAATGCTCATATAAAAATTTACCACGATATTGATATGTCACATTAATATATTTAGCGTGAGAAAGATTTTTGCCTTTATCTTTAATTTTTTATTTGTTTATCTTGGTTTAAAAATTTTCTTTTAAAGGTTTTGTTAAGTAATAAGCTTAGGAGGTTTACGTGCAGTAGCACAACTGTATTTGTTGCCTTTGCATTTATGTACTAATTAGGCTTGTTAAAGGGCATAATAAGTTTATAAACACAAAAAACTGCTAATATTAGAAATTAGACAACCAATATATGTTAAATCTTAAGATTATTTTTGCGATGTTCAATGTCTTTTCTGATCGTTTGGGAAAGCGGAATCTTATTTCGTTTGTATATATTAATGGTTTCTGCATTACTGAAAATATTAAATAATCATGGGCGCAAAGGTTTAAAGTTTAATTTACTATGCTTATCCAAAAACTTGGTTGTTCATCGAACAAGGATTCTTCCACCATCAAAGGGTATTGAAGTTTTCACTCGTTAGAAGTACCTCGAGTTGTAACAAGTACGGAAGGTAATGCAGAGGATTCACCATTCAAACTCTCATCTAGATTATTGTACTTTTTTTTTTTTTTTTTTTTTTTTTTTTTTGAGGAACGGTGGGAGCTAAATTAAATTGTTTAAAGAGCAAATCGTGCAAAGTCGGGTAAGCAGCCAATTTAAATATAAAATTACTGCCTTTCGTTAAGATAAATAAGTTGAAAGAAAAAAGATTTCGTTTCGACTGATAATACTAACTTGTGTGTCCAGTCTGCCGTGAGGACCTCTGGGAGCCATATCATGCGTACTTCATGTTCAGAATGCTTCTGCGCATGCTTTCTTTACCCCACTCCTTATATTCGGTGCCAATCTTTGACCAGCTGGGTTAGACATGGCATTGAACAGCCAAGGAAGTAGCCCAAGTTTATATACTCCTATAAGAATAACATAATCGTTTTGGTAACTGCTGGATAAAGAAAGGGAAGATTGAGATCACGCTTAACATAATTATGACACAAGGAAAACATTGATTTACGTTCATAATACTAAGAAGCTTACTTACACAACACCCAGACGTAATTACAATAAGAATGTGGCAAGTATAGAAATTACGTAATGTTTACATCTAGAGCGTGGGGAGAACGTGCTTGCCTTCCAGCCTACAGGAACGCGTTCTATTCTACAGGAACAGTTACTCGTGTACCTGTTCCTTTTTCCACAAGTTTTCTAGCCTTGAAAAGATAAGGTCTTTTTCTCACCAAAGACTCCGACCTCATTTGCTCCATGATTAATCATTTGTGCATTCAACGCATATGTAAAATTGGTTTAAAAATGCCTGTGGCATGATACACTGAAATCTGGAACATTCTTAGTAAGGCCCAAAAACTCAAATAACCTGAAAAATAAAACAAGGCAATAAACAATGCATCTGCTGACTTGTAAGTAATTCTTACAAACTATTTGAGCGTTTCGCTCTAGTAATATGCAGTACCCAACTTTTGCGTTTTTGTCATTAGGTTAACCATTATCACTTAACCTGCAATTATGAAGTTCTCTATTTTCATGAGTCTTCAGTTGTATTGCCATTTGTGCATTTTAAGCCATTGAAACATCTGACTCTTCATTTCGGTGATGCAAATAAAACTACCCTTGCTTAAGCATTAAATAGTAACAATCACATAGTTTTTCCTGGCAAAAATTGGTAAGAAACTCCGGTGGTCCTACTTATAACATCTCCCAACAAGAGTGAAATCAGGACCAGGCACAGATACGTTTATGAATATTTTTAACTGTTTAACACACGTCCTACTAAATACGGCACCACAGGCGGTGGACAATGATGACTGAAGAAATGAAATGATTCGAAAAGAAATTTCGGAGGGGAAAAATTCAGACTTAACTTGAGATAGCACCTCACCAAGTGCCATCACTAAAAAACGACCTGGAACCATTATGTTTTGAACGTTGACTTTGCACCGTAATGCTTCAGTCATCCATGTACTGACACAGGTGAAACTGACATGGTTAAACTACAATTCTCAAGAAGTCAAATTATTGTGCAGAAGATACATTTAGCGTAGCTCTTTGATTATATATGGACTTAAAACATTTGGGAATGAGGTAAAAGAAGTTTGCCCATATATAAATATACATGTACATTCTTTATAATGCATACGTAATATCAAACATTAAGTGTTATGGCCCATTTCAACATTTTTTCAATCACAAATTCAATAATTTTAGGAGTATTCGACATTACTTCAATTTTTGCTGTGCTGGTTATTTTTGTAATTAACTTGCACGCATTTACTTGAGCAGCTTTATATATAATCTGAAAATATCATGTAATGGAAATATAACCTATATCGCCAGAGAAAAAAAATGTTTAAAGCGTAAAATTTCAGGCTTTCGCGCGGTTGTTCAGAAAAAGTCTTCTAATATTTGTATTCAGTAATTGGCATATTTATCAGCAAAACTTTCAAACGAGCCTTACTTAAGATTCTAATCCAAGTATTTCATTTTTCATTTTTAATTCACGCCACAGAAAATTCTGTTTTCATGAAGACTAAAAGAAAGTCAAATGTTCCTTTTGAATCTAATGTTATAATAAAAATAAAAGTAGAATGCTTGGAATATCTGGAATCAGTTGCGAAATTGAAAAATAATATCTGCATTCTTTCCCTTCATCGATTGAAGTGGGCATACAGAAGAATGCCATTGTTCGGCAACTCTATCCTCCGGTCTTTTCTGCTTCCCCTCCCACTTTTCTGAGGGTAGATATGAGTAAGAAAGGATCCTGTATGTGTACCGCCATGTATACCAAATGACACTGTTTGGCGATTCCTAGCTCCAGTCCCTGCAGATTTCGATAAGCGAGTACTTCGGAAAACCCAGTTAACGATTTCCTCTCATGTAGGTATATGTACATTAAACATTTTCACTTTTTAACTGTGTCCTTGACTCCCATTAAAAGTATAGCAAAACAAAGAAATCTCTTTTTACTTCGCGCATTACTTAGTTACACGGTACAATACAGGGCGGCAGGCGGTAGAGGGCTTGTTCCGGGCAATGCACGAAACAGAGGTCAGAAACACGCTGCCGTTGTAAATCTTGTCAGATCCAAGCACTAAAGAATGATAAAAACAAAATTGTGTACATAAATGAAACCTCTAGTTTTTCCTTCTTCCTTTAGGAATTGTCAATTTTTTTCTTCTTGCTAGTCAAGTAAACAAGATTGGGAATTAAAGCAGAATTAAAAAATATACTACTGGTATATTTAAATAATTAATAATAATAATAATAATAATAATAATAATAATAATAATAATAATAATAATAATAATAATAATAATAATAATAATAATAATAATAATAATAATAATAATAATAATAATAATAATAATAATAATAATAATAATATTGAATTCTAGCCTATCATGATCGCGGAAGTTTCTGCGTGCGCTTAGCGTCTCTTTAAAGAGCTCATGACATTACTAAAACATGTTGTGGTGAAAATGTGTAAAAGGACACTCAAATGAAGCCGGGTATGTTCATCCGAAAGTTTCCAAGGTACAGAACTTCAGAAAGTCTATTAACAGATTTAAAGAACAGAAAATAGTATGTAGAAATTGCAAAGGTTTTGAAACTTTCCAATGTTTTTCATGTATAGTGATTACCAGGCATCGGATCCCATACACCTTTAAAGGGATATGAAGTTTACGAGTCTCGCTATATATAACTGCTGACGTCAGTCCCGGGAACAACACGCAACGCGAGCTTTAGTATCATTACAACTACCGCTCGCCACGCAGGTAGATCTGCCTTCCAGTGAGTGCAAGATGTTTGACATATTGCGTTAATAGCATTACTTTAACAACAATTATTGGACAATACCCATTTCATAAATCAAAATTATCAACAACCATTAAACAGCTTGAAGAATGTAATTTTGAGCTGTATAAAAGCAGTCGAGGAGGTGTCTGTAAAAAATTAACAATATATTAACAATATACAGAATGCATAACCTACCAAACGAGCAAAAATAAATAAATATATAAATAAGTAAATAAATAAACTGTCCAGTATTCTACACAAAAATACTGGACGAACTTTCAGTGATTTGTAATATAAGAAATAAACTGAGTCTCAAACTCATGTAAATGATTTGTACTACTGATATGCACCATAACGTCATGTGACGTTGAACGTCCGATGTAAAATAGTATACCAATGCGCTGTGTGTATATACTTCTGTATATATACTGTGAGTGTATACACATAGCGCATCGGTATACTTGTTGACATCGGACGTTTATTGATGACTCGTTTGACCTTGTATAGTACCTGTGTGCTACACATTGATTGCTAAGGTGTATGCGATCCGATGTCTGGTGATTACATTATTTTATATTGTCCTTGGTAGAGCATTCTTCTAACTGCATTTGATAATGCAACCAACATAACCGTATTTTAAACTGAGGAAGAAGTAAATTCACAAATTCGTAACAGCTTTAAGTGGAAATTACGTGAAATTCAGTAAAACCGTTAATTAATTCCTCACTTTGAAATCTCTTCATTCATTTTCATCGAAATATTAGGTATACATCAAAAACAGTGTAAAATTTAAAACAATTCTGTATACAAACTGTTTTAAAAATCAATACAATCTTGTTAAAAACTCCAGAACCCATAAATCTATAATGTCGTTCGTTTTACCTCCGCATTTTAATAACTTTATTTTCTTTTTCTCCGTAAACTTGGCGTCCGGAATGTTTTGTGGAGAGGAATACTTTCTGCAGTCAGTATATATCTCATGAGAACAAGATAAAATTTTGGAGAAAAAAAAAGGAAGTGAGTTCTTACGCAAGTAGACGTCGGCAGAACCACTAACATACCGAAGTGGATCTGTGCTTTGTTCACGGAATGATAAATATTTCGACTTGGAGACATCGAATATGTTTTAGAAGAAAATACTATTATAACTTAAAGTAAATGCACATATATCACATATATAAAGCCGCAGAAAGCTGAGCTAGGAACGTGCTCGGTTCATATTCTAATTTAGTTCATTAGAGCAGTGTAGACAACTTAATCGTTAGACTAAGTGAGACATCTAGCGGAACCAAGTCGAAGCAAGAGTTACGGCAGAGCACGTGCCACGAGCAATCATGACTGTCAGCTTCCGTCTACAAATCTCACTCCAGCTCTGGCAGTTTACAAAGCAATCTGCTTTTTTTGTAACTGTCGTCTAAATGATAACCATGGCCGATATTATGTGGAAGATTAAGATAAACGTCAGTGCCTTTCGGGACTGTTTTGTTGCTATGAAAATCCTAATACAGTGACTTAAACAGTAACATTGCAAAAGAGCAAAGATTGTGTACTCCAACGAAAAATTCGGCACCTAGAATTTTGCAGAGAATAAGTTTTGAGAGTCTTGAACTTTCATGCCACCCTCCACGTAAAGACACGAAAGAAAATCTGTCTCTGAGCAGAAAAACCCTTAAGCAAATTGCAAAGCAAAATTTCGCATTCAAGCCCGCATCGATTAATATGGATGCGACATTAAATTTCAAGAAATTCGCTGAATCCGGAACCAACATTTGCAAGGCAATTTCTTGTTACTTTTTATCTCAATTACTCAATATTCTGAGTAAGATATTATTTGAAGAATAGAACTAGTATAATGAATCCTCTACAAATATCCGTTTAACTTTCTTCGTTCCGGTCGAATTTTGTATTATTTTGTGTAAGAGGAAACCCTAACAAAAATTATAAAAACTCGCTGTAGAAAAAACGTAAAATTCCTCAAAGTGCACAATTTTCCAAACGATTTTTTCGTAGTGTTTGCCAAATTCAGATTTCCTTTACGTCCTCCCAAGTTTTAGAAAATTTTCGTTCTTTTCCTTCGCAACATCTCCTTACGACTTCTGTAATTATTTCGCCATTCTTCTGATATAAAAAGTTAAACGCCCTTTCTGTCATGTTATAAACTCTAAGAATTTACAGCTTTATGTGAATTCGTTGTGAAACAAAAATATATCGGAAACGTACTGTAGATAAAAGAATTTATAATAAAAATCGGGGCGTAGCAACTGTCTTCAAGTTACCCGTCGGTTTGAGCGCCTCAGTTGGTAAGGTGCAGGTTTGCTCATTCTAACAAGGGAACTATCACTATGCTCACACATGGCATCATCTCTGCTCCATGTGGGGCTTGTGTGCCAGAAATTGGGTGTGGAGTATAGCTGGAAGTACCCGAAAATGAGCCCAGAATACGCAGGAACATATAGGCATAACACAGCATTGTACGACATATCGAACGGTGAATGAAATGGGTGAAATGATGCTCAGATGAGCCCGGGGTCCATAGAGCTTAGAGTTACCCGACATTCGCCTTTCAGAATAAGGGAAACCCCCGGAAAAAACCTTATCCAGGTAACTCACCCTGACCGAGATTCGAACTCGGGACCTCTTGAGCGTGAGGCAGACATGCTACCACTAACGCTACCTTGGCGGGCGCGGGAGGGATTGTTTACCCGTGCGGGCAGCGGTCTACACATGGCATACATAAGGAGCGCCGACACAGAGCTGACGAGGGACGTCCAGCAGCTACTTGCAAGTGGTTGCATGCGGCACTTTACACGCTTATTTCGGGCCTTGTGGTTTTGCTGTTCTATTCCGCAGCAAAATTTTGGTGCACAGGCCCATATACAGCAGAGATGATGCCATTAAACTCTCAAGCGAATACTGGTATCACCATACTGATAGTTCGCCTGTAAGATCACGGTTTGATGATTGTAATTGTGCTTAAACAAGACAGACTCATGACAGTACATTTAATGATATGTAAAAAATACTTCTGTAGGACGAAATTCCCGCACAGTGGCGGTGCTGATACAATCCTGGCTATTGAGAACTTCGTTAACAAATAATTTCTTTTCAAGTTATCTACATCAAACCTCTGCACTACAAGAGTCAAGGGTCGGGGAGAGGTAGATAAAAACCAGAGCCAGTGCTGTTTGTAAACACCGAAAGACTGTACGAGGGATTCGGGTAGTTCATCTAGATATTTATGCGTATGATTGCACTTCAGATAATCTATTCGAGAAAATACAGGCTGTGCTGCAACAAGTTTTAAAATAACTGTTATCAAGTTTCCAGTGCGATAAGATGACCTAACAATATGTATTACCTTTTATACCTAACGTAGAGAAAGTATTACATTTCTAGAAAATATATTAAGTTTACACCAGAAACGCGGATCTTAAAGACCTGAATTTTAAAAGAATTATAAAACGGTCCGTGTGCGAAGTTCCAAAGTATGTCTCAACAAGTTCGCTATTCAAAAATAAACGAATTAGTACAATTATGTATAGTGATGTTTGTTGTTCACACTGCTAGTGTTGTAATTTTCCTTTCCCAGTTTATATGGATTAGATAATACCTACTATTCTACAAGATAAACATAGAAAAGAAATACTAGATTTTAAATCTCTTACCTATAGTAAGCAGAGGTAAAAATTAGAATACCTACAAAGAATACACCGAAAACTAATATTTTAAGACTCTATTGAACTTAAAAAAAATGTCATGTGTGTGTGTGTGTGTGTGTGTGTGTGTGTGTGTGTGTGTGTGTGTGTGTGTGTGTGTGTGAAAGAGAATGAAGGGGGGGAGGGGGAGATTATAAAGCATACCATACGAAACGTCCATTAAACACCAATTTTTGTAATTTTTAAGCTCGGCGTCTTTGCCACACGAAGATTTTATAAAAAGAAATTCTCCACTTCAAACTACCCATTACATGAACACTTCTTGTAATTTTCATTTTCTCACAAGTGACGCACACCATTATGATTAAAATACCATGTGCTTTAAGACATGTGTATAACAAATGCAAGTGTATCGTGATTGATTTTGTTTCGAGTAATCTTATGAACCGCTCTTCATTCTGAATGACTTGTATTAAACCATAGGCAAGAGATAGCCGAAATCCTACATACATACACACACACACACACACACGCACGCACGCACATTTGTAATCAAATATCTGAGCGACTTCCAACAATTCTGTAACTCAACAGGACTGTGAAGTGCAGTGTAAAAACAGAGTTAAAGTTGTGGTAATGAGAGTGATAACAATGATTATAAGGATGACAATAATTGTAATTATAAGGATATAACATATGACCAAACCAAGAAATAGCTTAATACCAAATAACGCAAAGCATGTAATATTACTTAAATTACTGTTAATCCATATTTAAAACACACACACGCGCGCGCACGCACACACACAAACACACAAATAAATCACGCTAAAGCATTCATGCCCAGAAATTGTGGCGTTGACTATTTCCGAGATATTTATTCTGTGTTCTTCTTCTTTACGTTTCACCCTCTTTGGGGTACGTTATCATTTCCCTATATGTTGCTCTTTTCTTAGTTCCCAATATTTCTTCATTCTATCTAATCTTTCTTCTGCCGAGATACTGAGTTTGGATTTTAATGTAGATTTATCTTTGAACCTTATATTTTCGTTTTTAGTTATTACATTCACTGTCTCGTCAAGTAATGAATTTTCTGTGATTTCTGAGAAGATGGCCATAAAAATATATCCTACTTTTCCGCATAGTGTCTTAGAGATTTTCATTCTTGATATTATCCTATTATCTTGAAATTTTGGTCCTATGATCTTTCTTAATATTTTCCGTTCTTTTAATTTGAGCTTCTCTATCTGACCCTTGAAATTCATGTTAAGTGTTCCTGATGTGTACAGTGCTTCTGGTTTAATCACTGTTTTATAATGTTTAATTTTGGATCCCCATGATAGTGATTTCTTGTTATAAGTATCTTTTGTTAATTGGAAAGCTAATTCAAGTTTATTTTTTTCTGGATTCCATTGCTTTATTTTCCTTAGTATTCCAACTAATCCATTCTCCAAGATATTTGAACTCTTTTACTATTTCAATCGTTTGATGTATTTACGTGGGTGCTTGCAGTTTGCAAATTTTGTGTTATTGGTTTGAATTTTCATAAACATTTTTAAATTAGAAATCGTTATTCATTTTTCTCGTGATGCAGACATGGAAACCAGAGCAATGCGATCCGCTGTTTAAAAATACCGATGAGTATTTCTCTCTATTTTTATACCTACATATAAACAAATGGGTGAATGAATAATTCAAGTTTATTTCGGTTAAGGAATAGACAGAAGTTAGTAGAGGAGTGAGTAGAGAAATATACATGAATGCATTTCTACTGATTTATACTATTTATACTTAAAAGAGTGAATATTTTTTTTTTAGAAATAGGTGTATGAAGGGTGTACAAGATGGGAAACGTTGTTGCTCTACATGACTTCCTGAATAAACTTAATAAAATGTAAGTTATTTAAGATGGACAGACGACGGTAGCAGAGCTTTACGCAGTATTCAGTGGCGATAGTGTTTAACCTAGTTACCTTGCGATACAGGCAACAGGTGAAGGCATCTTGACCTACCATCACAAACGTGGCGCGCGTGGTGAACCATGCCATGAGTAAGGCGGGTCTGACAGCTATATAACATCCTGGGGCGACAGTATCTGCCACAGCATCCAAACTCTGTGTTAAACCCGCGATCCGCTCAAGTAAACACTTCGCGTTTAACAGCGTGAAACAAGTCGCTCTGAAAAGTTTCACATCTCGAAATCTTTACAAAGTTAATGATAGATGTACGGATTAACTGGCTCAAATGTTACTGTTTTTAAAGTGCTGCGCCTATGCAATTGATATTTGACACACGAGCTTGGAAACAAACGTTTCACTTTAAGTTGAAGTATCTCCGCTAATAAAATAGCACTCTCGTGCATTTATGATCTAGTTAGCTTTACATGTCCGATTCCCAGAGTTGTGAAAATCTTGCATTTGAAACAAAATTTGGATCTAGGATGTTTCATTCAACAATCGAGCTCTTTTAAAGGCACTTTGACATTAATATGTCTGAAGAACTAATTTCAAGAACCACAAAGTTGCCTTTAAGGATGTGCCATTCTTTTAAATTACTGAAGCTAGGAGTGTAATTTTGACAGGTATATTGGAATATAGGATACTCAAATATGTTGCACCACCACATTTTTATCTTGTATCTCTTACCATTTTTAATTATTTTATTCACGTACAGTGAAACTTTCACCCATTTAATTTTAAATACATGCTGTACACACTCTGCCGCATATATAATAAGGAGGATATTGATTTCCATCCAAAAATTTTATAATTCACCATATGAATGTTTAAGACCCAAGGACAAAGCTTTTATCTCAGAAAAGGGCCCTGTGAACAGCATAACTGAAAATGAAAAGTAGGTTAAATACCGGCCTCACAATTTAAACTCGGTATCTTCAAAAGATACAAGATTTTTTAAGAAAATTCCACCCAAACTACATATTAATTTTCCATTCTTTCTTATTTTTTCAAGAGTGGCTCACATGATTTTAAATAAACATCACATATTAGACATTCTCATGAAAAAATGTGTATATTGAATTTCTTTTGGGAAGAATCTATGAGGTCCTCTTCATTCAGAAGAAAACTTTTATAATTTCTATAACTGGTATACATTTACTGATAGGCGAAGACTTATTAAACAAGTAGATGTCTTTAAAATACACAATTTAATTCAAATAATGTTTTAAGCTATAAGCCATTTCCAAGTATTCAATATTTGTCATTCTTTCAAAGCCTGTCGATATTCCGTTGTTTCACGTGATTGCATGAACATTTTAGGGCCAATATATGACATCTACTTCTTAAATATTTCACCATAGCTGTTACCTTATATCAACAAAACTTGTGTAATATTTAATTTAATTACTGTAAAATCGGAAGTATTTATATTCATACTTTCATAAATGTCATACAGAGCATTGCATTAGAAAAAATTGCACATTAAAGAAGTAATATTTGAATTTTGAAAAACTCCAAAAGCAATTAATTACCTTTCCTGCGTAATAGCTGGCATAAATATATCTTACTGTGGGCTTCACAAATTTCAAAGAAACATTACCTTAACTTTAAGCGAATAAAACCAAAAATAAGTATCAATGTCACATCCGATGCCTTAATGGAGAAGACGTTTTATTTTTCCCTTTTGTTTTATTTGTGCCCGTGACGAGTCTTTTCTCGATGTGTGAGAACAACACAGCTGATAATGTGCCGAAAAGGAAAGGGTGTAGTATTTCCAGACAGAACTGGGTTCGAGGACAATGACACACATCCGATGTTAGTCGTGAAGTTTTCCACTTTTTTCTTTCTCCTTTCCCTCTCCGCTAGTTAGATGAAGAGACGGATGCGAACCTTCTCTTTCATTGGACATTTGTGGTATGGAGATTGACCACTCTCACATTTAAACACAGTCCAAAACGTAACCCACAAGGGGAAGCTACAAGGAAGGCACTTCCTGAAGAAGGCCATAGAGCAAACATGGCCGCAAGCTCGAGCAACTTTATAAATATCGCACGGCTGGTAACCAGAGAAGCTCTACTTAATAGACAAGACATTTTAGTTCAGTATCATTTGATTACCAAAATATTTGAATCCATTTTCCACAAAACAAGCAATACAAAATTCCCTTACACACTACGTTGTATTACTGGGAACCACAATAAGATCCCAGAACACCTCCGTGACGTGGGACTAGCATATCTGAATCACAATCAGGAGGTGCCAAGTTTGAATCTCAGGTTGAGTTATCTTGATAATGTGTTTTCTGAAGGTTTTCCTTATCCTGGAAAGTCGAATGTCAGGAATAACAGAACTAAGTTCTACAGATTCCTCATCAGTTTAATCCTTTTGTTTATTCAACATCCGATTACCCAGTTAAAGGAAGTGAGAAATATGACATCTTGGTTGCTAATTGATCCTTGACGACCACTACCCTCCTCCAAACAATTAATATTCAAATGCATATGCCAATAATTTATTTGCTTATCCAACAAAACTTATGACACAATTGAAAAAAAAACTTGTTTACTGCTCAAAACACATGTCAAATTTCGCTTACGATTGTATAAATGTTAAACATAGGGAAATGCACAGCTTGCCTTAGCAGTTACATAAATAAATAATTTGTACGTTATGCGCCTTCTTCCTTAAAGGTTACGTGCTCGCACACTGAGAAGTCAATTTCTAAAGCAAAGTCAACTTACATAACCATGCTGTTATACATAATTCTTTGGCGTGCTCTAATTAAAATTGCTGATTTCTGTAAAAACTGCCACGACCTTCGGAATAACTCAATCACTTTAATGAAGTTCAACTACAGTTAGCTCATATATGAAACTCCACTTACACCCTCGAAGGATACCAGCAATTCTCCACCGTGTCTCCAAGCATATGCTTGTAATATTATTATTATTATTATTATTATTATTATTATTATTATTATTATTATTATTATTATTATTATTATTATTATTATTATTATTATTATTATTCAGCTGTTCGACAGCGAATTTTTATGGAGAGGATATGGTGAACATATACCTACCATCGTTACTATTTTACAAATGCGATTTTTGTATTATTATTAATTATGGAAATAATTAGTATTATCCACCTTTCACAACATTCTTGTCTACAAATGATTTTAAATTAGATAGCTATTTGAATCGACTCATAGTGATATACTAAACAATTTATACACTCGATAGATTTCAGTAGATAACACAAGTTTAGATAAAAACGGTTTAATTATTAGAATTTCAGAAAACAAAATTCAAAGCTAAAGATAAAACCCAACTTCCAAAATGCGCTTTTAATGAACACATAGAAACACCGAAGCATAGCACATAATTAACACACAGAGCTAAGGGTACAAATCAAATTGACAACAAATCCTGAATTGTGAATATGAATGATCACAAGTATCAATGAATGAATTCACAACAGACTCAATGTGTGTGCATAATTTTGAATTTGTACATACAGGACGAGTATTAAAAAGAAGAATAAGAAAAAAAGACACCGGCAAAGCTTGGTGTTGTACAGGACGGCGAATGGATTATTTTCCAAGCAGCAACCCATATCCGGAAACGTACGCTTTGGGCGCAGTAAACCATCCAAGTGCTTGTTCCACATGTCAATACAGATACAGGACTGAAGCCTCCCGTACCCAGGTATGCTTAGCAGGTAACAACCCCCAAGCCTCCCGCGAGCTTAGCAGGTAACAAACAGGTGTAATTAGCCAGCAGAAAGGGTGGAATGAGTATGCCTAGTTTTTTCGTTGATTTATTTCAGTGTACAAATCGTATAGATTTCTTGAAGTACTCAAGCAAATGCAGCTGGATACTAAAATTGCAATTGCTCAAGAAATAAATAAAAAAAAAAAAGAAACAAAACAGGAAAGGTCTTATCCACACTTAAAACTAATGATGCAGCAAGTAGAAAATTTCAAAGCTGGAAAAATTTCAAGAATGGAGTACGTGAAGTCAAAATCTTATAGAACCAAACCTGGAAATGGAAACAAAATCTAAAAGAAAAAATAGCACTCATTTTAAAGACGAAAATACATGTTACTGTATGATATAGGTTTAACATGTCAAAATAACTAAGCATTTAAATGTATATACATCCATTGAGAGTAAATTACAGAAAATAAAGAAATAATGACGAAGCTGATAAATGTGGCATCTTTTGGGGTGCGAGCCAGTTCGCCTCCTCGTGGTGCACCCTGGGTAACGCTAAACGAACTGGAACACCTACTAATTTAAATGTAAGCATTATAGGTTCATTTTCTTTTGGTACTAGAGCCGTGTTTCTTTGTTATTAATCATAAAGGCAAAAAAATTGTAATATCTTCCACTAAAAGTATGTAATGCTTCATCAAATATTATGAATATCAAACTGGTACTGTTATCTGTTTCGACCGGGAGGCTGTGGACCTATGTAATTAGGGACTAGAACCGGGAGGCTTGGGGGCTATGTAATTAAGGGACCTTTAAGGGTCCGGGAGGCTTCGGTACCGTACCCGTCAATACAACGAATAAACGGTATGCAGCACAAAGCAGTTTAACATTACAAAACTGGATACCTCCTAATTCAATGCAGAGCCTACATCCGTGGCGCTCAGCTTCAAGTACATGCTCAAATAAGGTTGGATGACCTGAAAGAATGGCAATCGCTCCATGTACTGGTGCAATGAGGTCCTCCTTTGACCATACATGAGTAGCGTACGCCATCGTTTTCATACTGCCCCACGAAAATAGTCCAGTGGTGTCAGATCTGGTGCTCGTACTGGCCTTGTGACCGGCTCCCCTCTACCAATCCATAGATTGCTGTACGTAACGTGATTTCACACGTTTCACTCTAAGCGTGCTGGAGCACCGTCGTGTTGCAGCCCCATGACCTGCCGTATGTGTAGTGGGACGTCCTCCAATAAGGTAAGCATAATATTTCTTAAGAAATGCGAGGTAAATTGTTCCTGTTAGTATGTTTAGGAGTAGATACGGACTAATAATATGATCAACAAATATTCCAGCCTATAGGTTGGTACTAAACCTGTGTTGGTGACTTCGAACGATCTGCGTACGTGGATTTTCGTCCGCTCAAACATGCACTTAGGAGATCAGTTCTCTAACTTGTACATTCTACAGCATCCAAACCGTGCGTTTCCGGACACGGGGTCCTGTAGCAATGGAGCGTGTCGTATTATTAAAAAAATTGGCTAATTGGAATCCATTATTGGCTAATTGGAATCCATTATATTCATTCACCCACAGCGAAATGTGAAATAACGAAAGCAGAACAAGATCAATGTTTATGTTACGAGACATGTCTCTTGTTCATCAGCTATAGCGGAGGGCGACTCTCTGTTCTAATAATTACAGGTGGCTTACAATCTAAGCTCCAGCACAGGAAAACAAATTTAAAATGAATATCGAAAACGATTAATGTTATTAAAATTATTTGCCATAGGTTGCTTAGATTAAAGAATTAAGAGCTGACGCCATAGCTTAGTCAGTAGAGCACCTGCCTGCGGTGCGAGGGGTCCCGGGTTCGATTTCCGGCTGGCGATGGGGATGTTTCTCCACCAAGATGATACCCCATCTTCTCCAGGGTCTGGAAGTATGACTAAGAGTGCGAATGTGCGATTTAATGATTAAAAATCCAAAGTACCAGCAACCCTAATTCTTCTGCAGCAAATTTAATGCTTATCTCTTTGGTTTTATATTTAGTTATATAAGATTATAAGTATCAGAATGAAGTCTTAGCACTCTTTTCATTAAAAATTAATTTGCTTTATCTATATCTCAAACATATGGCATTTTGCTCACAGCTTTGAACGGCAAGGAAACCAAAGAAGGCACAATTTAGGAAATTGTTGCTTTAGAGATGCTAAATGTAAATATCAAGTTAGGTTCCATCCTTTCTTTTTTATTTGTGTTCTTCTACCCTCCATTTCTATCATAAATATTTTTACGAAAGATCTATGGGTAAAGGGACCTCTAAACTGAGTTTACGGTAAAATAAAAATCAATGGAAAATCTATAAGAAAAAAAAAAAAATAAAGAGAAAATGCAACCAAGTTTCTTCCACCTCTAGTGGGCGTGTAACAATGATCATGCACTTCACAACCAGTGGCGACATTTCACACAACAGTTGAACCGGTTGTTTTAAATTTCCTGGGTTGGCAAAACCGGTTGCTCGAAGTGCCATAAAATTATTGTATCCAGAGATAGAACATGAATTTACAGCTAGGGACGTTTACGGTTTCAAACCGACATTACGGTTATAAATAAGTTGGATTTCAGTAGCGTCCTTTGCTACTTAACACCAGTATTCCATACTTTAGTTATACATTCAAGTAATATTGTAATCACTTGAACCACTAAAACCAAGCGGATGGCATTCGGAAGGTCATGAGTTCGAATCCCAATGTGATCAAGAGGATTATTTCATGGTTTCGTTGGATTACTTACTGTACGAACGCTCGGATGATGGCACAAAATATCCGTACCTTGTCCTCCAGCATTTCACTCCTCTATTCATCTTTCAGGGCCAGGCGCAGAGGACGGTAGTGTGAAGAGTGTGTGCTTCCAGAAAAAAAAAAAAACTTTTTTTACCCCTGGCATCGCAACTTGTGTCAGAACCTATATGTGGATAAGGATGAAGCATCCAAGGGGGTATGTGACTTAGGCCTCTTTATACTCCCACGTCTTAAGCTCATCGTTAAGAATATCATTTTGAATAAAGGAATGGACGTATTGGAATAAGATACATTAAAACATAGCAAACTAGCTGGTGAACTGAAGCAGTTGAGGTTATATTAAAAGAAATTAAAATAACAAAGGACTCTAGAGATCGGGAAATGGCTAAATAGTAGTAAAAGGAGAAAAATCATTGGGGGGGGGGGGGTTGGAATGCTGATGCAAAATTATAAAGACAATAAAAATTAATGTTAGGAAACAATTAAGGCACTAAGAACACGCGAGAAATGTTAATAAAAAAAAGGATGCAAAACTAGTAACTAAACATACAGGAATTTGAAATGGGTGGAAAATCTTCCCTCAAGTTACAGACCAATCAGCTTATTACCTACACTTTCTAAGCTTTTTGAAAAGATTATTCATCAACGTATTTCTCATTTTTTGATTCATAATCAGATAATTCCGTCTTTTCAGTTTGGCTTTCGCCCGAAGCATGCTACCACTCACCAATTGCTCAGAATCACGCAGTCTATTATTCAAGGTTTCGAAAACAGGCAATACACCGTAGCAGCATTCCTAGATATCGCCCAGGCATTCGACAAGGTGTGGCACAGTGGACTACTACTTAAAGCATATCGCATTGGTCTCCCTTATTATCTGATACAAATCATAGCAAGTTTTCTCACCAATAGAACCTTTGTGGTGCGCATTGCTGGTTTCACATCCACCCGACGGCCTATTTTAGCAGGTGTACCTCAAGGTTCAGTACTTGCACCACTCCTCTTTAATATATTCACTTATGATCTTCCTGATATAGCTCCAGTTTGTACGGCGTTATACGCAGATGATACTGCTCTCTATTATTCTCACGCCAATATTCTTCATGCCATTCAGAAACTGCAAATTAGATCAATTAGCTCATTGGTTCTCTCACTGGCGCATTTCCCTCAATACTAACAAGACAGAGGTTAAGATCTTCTCTTTACGACCTTATAGGGATCCTCCTTCACTACGGCTGCTGGGGGAACCGCTCTCATGGTTACCAAGCAATGTGCCAGTGAAATACCTTGGGGTGTTACTGGACACTCGACTTACTTGGAACGCCCACATCTGTCGGTCTGTTACGCTTGCGTTTGCCCGGCTATCAAAACTGTACCCTCTACTCAACAGGCGCACTTCACTTGGTTATGAATCCTCCCTGCTTCTTTACACATCTCTAGTCCGTCCTATTTTTACCTATGCAGCTCCAGTCTGGGGTGGCACCAGTAAGACTAATCTCCGCCGACTGCAGGTACTACAAAACAGGGTGCTTCGCACAGTTACAAACGCTCCATGGTTCATCCGAAACCAGCAGCTGCACCATGAGTTTGGTCTTCTACCCGTTCACCAATACATCCGACGCCTGGCACGTCCATTCTTTTACAATCTCCAGGAGGTCCCTGGAGCTGTTACCTACCGTCTCGGCTGTCGCACTCGCCAGCCAACTCGCCTGAAGCGCAGACTGCCCCAAGATCTTCTCCTGAGTGACGTCTCCAGCACAGATGACTCAGACACGTGATTAATACCATCAGACTTTAAGTTCTCAATTGTGTTACAGTTATCCTCCATATTTAGTTAGAGGAGTCGTTCATGGCTACCTCCATTGTTATGTGTCCTGTTCCTATATATCTTATACCAAACATCTGTAAAGCATAATTGCTGATCGATGGATAAAATAAATAAATAAAAAAAAAGGGTGGAGATACCATTGTTAGGAAAAGTTTGTGCAAAACCGTATTAATACAAGCAAAACGACAATACAGAGAATAAAGGTCTAAGCAGGAGAAGCATTAACATCTGCTAATCTACAAGAAATGGTAGAGGAGGAAATTGATAGAATTGAAGTAGAAATTGTTGTGCAAGAAAATAAACTAGGAAAGGCAGCAGCTAAAAACGGAATATCAATGTAATATTTATGAATTAACTAGATTAATGAGAACGCTATTCCAAAAATATATGGGCACAAAAGAAAATTGGATGTTCAAATCATATACCACGTCCTTTTTCAATAATATATAAAATATATACTAAAATATAGGGAAAAACACTAAGTTCAAGTAGAACAGGATTTGGAAGAACAAAAAGCAATCCAAGAGACCCAGGGACATATATTCTCTTCAGAATGATAATAATGGAGAAGGCATTAGATAGAAGATATCTTGATTTGTAAGCAGCATTTGACGCAATATCTATAGAAGAAAACTGGAAAGCCTTATTGAGTAGGAGTCTCTACTAACACTGGGGCAATACAATGTGCCATGAACCGAAAGGAATATTCCTATTTAGTTAGACTAAATTAACATTACCAATTCTGCGATGCAGAGCAGAGTTTGACAGAAAAACAAAAGCAAAATAAACATGAAAATGAGACACCCGAAAACAAAAAATGAAAATGGCTCTTGTATATTCGAACGGGATTCGATTAGCATGAACTACAAAAAGAAATGAGTTTGTGTAAGAACAGTTAACAGAAGGGAAGGTATACCCGCCTCGGTAGCGTAGATGATAGCGTAACGTGCAAGAGGTCCCGAGTTCGAATCTCAGACAGGATGAGTTACCTGGATAAGGGGTTTTCCGGGGTTTTCCCGTATTCTGAACGACGAATGTCGGGTGACTAAGCTCTATGGACCCTATACTCATTTGAGCATCATTTCACCCGTTTCGTTCACCGATATGACGTTGGAGGACGTAAATCTAAGAAAAAAAGGTAAGGTATGAGCAAAGTAAATTATAATGGCTAAAGAAAATCTAGAAGATATAACACTGGGTACGAAAATATTATAATTAATGTATTATAGATTTGAATCAGAACCTTCAATTTTAGTGTCTTCATTACCGGCTCTATTTACTTCAAACGTACGATTAATTTGTGGATGTACCACTAAAATACACCACGAAGCCTATTGCACTGTGTTTTTTTTTTTTTTTTGTGGAAAATAACGACGAAATTGTACCTATTTCTATATACAAAATTTATATTTGTATTCAGCGTAATTTACGATCTCTTACAATATTTCAAACTTTTTGCAAGCATGTTCAGGAAATTAATGATACTTTTACATCCTTTATTGTCGACTACAACCAAATTTGACGTGTTCACAATTAATGCCTTTCGAATGATAACACAAAATTAGAACACCTAGATTAGGGAGCAAGCCAGTAATTTTAAACGATCCCTATGTCTCTCTCTCTCTCTCTCTCTCTCTCTCTCTCTCTCTCTCTCTCTCTCTCTCTCTCTCTCTCTCTCTCTCTCTCTCTCTCTCTCTCTCTCTCTCTCTCGCTCTCTCAATTTTACCTATACTTTGTTCACTCAGACCGTGAAGCCTAAAATCAAGTTTTCTTTAAACAGAAGATCCATTGTGAGTTCCTGCAAGTGGAAGAACAAATCTTGTATAATTTCAGGTATAATATTTGGTTGGCCCATCATTTGTCATCTGAGTTGGAACCCCCTCTTGTAGCGTTCTGCAGAGCTGCACAGCAAGCAGTGTGACGTCACATCCTGTGTTCTCATCTTTTTCTGTACCAATCAGCGGTTTTTGTTTCCGGTCTTCTCATTGCCACAACGCTAATAATGTCTCATTAAAACCAGATTGCTATCACTGTTACTAATCGCGGCTGGAACCTGTAAAATGTGGCAGACAGCCCCTTTATTGCCTGCTGTCCAAACTTAATACTGTTATTAATGTTCCTAAAGGAACAAACAGGTTCTCTATTTCAGTGGTGGGATATTAAAACTAAAAGTCTGCGTTTATTTTAATAAATAAGCAATACAACCGACATTTTCAGTTTCTCGCCACGAAAAAAAAAATGTATACGGAGATTTAGGTGGAAATGCACGTTATTAGGTCCCCTAAATAAAAGAGGATTTTAGGGAAACTCCCCAGTTTCCTAGGATGCTACACTAAGATTTTCACAAAATCTCCGCCCGCTCTTCCCAAACAACACTTTTTATGGAAAAATGTAAAGGGCAGAACCTAAAAATTAATTCGAACAATCGCATTAAAATATAATATGTTTAACACATTTTCGTAGTAAATAAATTATCTCGAATTTTCTTCGTTTTGAATGACTTTTGCATCTTTATCAACCGTAAAACAAGTCAAAATTCTAAAACACAAAATACACAGGTTTGGTTAAAGCATGCACGCGCTGTGCGTAAATGTTTTCTATATACCTAATTAACATCCTCCAGCGTTGTCCTAATGGCCAATGGATGAGGTGATGCTCAAATAAGCCCAGGGTCCATAGAGCCTACAGTTACCTAACAGGATAAAGGAAATGAACCTAGAATATAGCTTATTCAGAGAATTCACCCAGACTGAGATTCGAATTTGGGTACCCCTTGAACATGAGGCAGACATGCCACGGTCACCTAGGTGCATGTATTTGGGGAGGAGCCATGCAAAGAGGTCATCACATTGCGAACAGCTCTCAAAAAGCTTACAACTGCTTAAATCTACTGTATTCTCTTATTCCGTTTTAACTACAAGGAAATGTGTAATAAAACTATTTCCATAAATGTGTTTCTCTCGATTAAAATGGGGTAGATAGAGGATTAAGCGTTCCTAAGAACAAATTCTGCAAGAAAGACTGGAGAGATAATCAAATGAGCGCATATATTAGATTTTTATAACTCAGGCATATGTTTTAGTGCGTATAAATTCAAGAAAACCACGATTTTCAGAAGAGAAATCAATCCAGATAAATGTCATGACACAAATTAACACATTTTCTTTCGCGCGATTATCCAACGATAAGAATTTATCATTACTGTCATCTCCAAAATCATATATTTTTGTACATATTAGCATTTTTACTTGTTCGTGAAATTAAAAAAAATGGAACGGAAGATTTGCCAGTAAGAGCGAAGTATTAAACCGCCCAATTTCTATGGTTATGAATGGAAATGGCGACTGTTCTATTTCGAGGCATAGAAATATCCTAACATTACACTCTCCGGCCAGTAATACGACGGTGATCTGAAAAGTTTCCGACCTAATAAAGATACAAGACTTTTATCAGAACTTTTTTTTTCAACATACTCTCCTTTTAACTTTACACACTTCTCCCAGCGATGCTCCCATCTCTGTAACCCGTCCAAATAGTACTCGGCAATTTTCTCTGCAAAATAATTGCTCACGAAGGTGATTGCCTCTTCATTTGACGAAAATCTCTGTCCTCCGAGCACAATTTTCAGATGAGGGAACAAAAAACAAGTCGTTTGGGGTTAGATCAGACAAGTAAGGCGGATGGTCAAGCAGTTCCAACCGTAATTCGTGGATATTCGCCATTGCAACCGCTGAGGTGTGAGACGGTGCGTTGTATTGGTGAAACAGACGTCCTTTTCTGCAAATGTGGCTCTTTTTTTCCGCAAGTTATGCCTTCAGCTTGTCCAGTAATGATGCGTAGTATGCTCCTGTAATGGTTTTTTCCTTTTTGAAGATAATAGAGTAAAATAAATCCATGACTATCCCAAAAAACAGTCGCCATCACTTTCCCAGCCATTTTTTTTGAGTCGGCTCCCCCTTTGCAGTCCACTGTTTGGACTGTATTTTTGCCTCGGGTGTATAATGGTGTATCCAAGTTTCATCTACAGTAATCAATCGATGCCAAAACTCTGATTTATTGCACCTAAACTGCACCAACACAGCGTAGGAAATGTTCATTCGAACCCGTTTTTGATCTAACGTGAGCAAACGCGGCATCCAACGCACGGATAGCTTTCCCATGTTTAAATGTTGATTTAAAATATGACAAACATGTTCTTTTGACATGTTCATAGCCTCTGTTATCTCTCACACTTTAATTCGGCGGTCGTCTAACACCATTTGGTGAACTTTATCGATGTTTTCGTCGGTAGTTGCAGTTTTTTGACGTTCCGAACATTCATCGCCTCCCAAGCTGTTACGGCCACGTTTAAACTTAGTTGCCCAAAATTTCACTGTAGTAAATGATGGTGCAGAGCCCTATACACAGAATCCAACTCATCTTTGATTTGCGTAGGCGTATTGCCTTTCAAAAACAAATATTGAATGACAGCTCGATACTCGATTTTGCCCATTTTCATACAGTCACATCAACTCACTCAAACGACTGTTACGTAACATCTCAGCGTCCAAAATGAATGAAACTTTGGTGAGTAACTGTCAACAGACGAACAACGAAAATTACTAGCTTTTATTTACGAGTGCTGCCATCTTCACCAAACTTTGTTTTACCTGCCCGCTGCTGTTTACGTTCTTTATATTGGTAATAGTATGAGTGAAGCTAACCCATAAGCATACCTATGCTTGTCGTTTCCTAATTAAGCCTAAAGTACTTATGTATAGGTACTAAAGTAATGGTGCAACAATAGAACAACGATGCTGATGGAATGGCTTCTTCATGTACAAAAAATAAATAAATCTGTTTTTTATACCCTCGTACAGTATCTTATACACTTTCATCAAGATGCATAGTTTCTTTGGCAATTGAACATTTATTTGATCACAAAACGAAATTTTGAGAACTTTCGACTAAAACAATAACAGCACAAGAAAATAAAATCAAGGCGGGAAAAAACAAGAAACGAGACCACATAGAACTTGTCGCGAAAATGAGCTTGAAATTTCCTCCAAATATGACTAAACCTGTCTTCCGAAATGGAGAATGTCAGTTCTTAAACTGATCACATGTTCAAGCGAACATACATTGTAAAGCATGCAGAAGAACAAACAATAATTTGATATAAGGAGCTAAAAATGTACTTGTAATATTATTTTTGCCATTGGATCTCTTAAAAGTTCAGCGTATGCTGTGTGGCATATCGTCAGCTCACCTAGCAGAGTGGGTGGATTACTTCTAATTTATAAGAAGACTAAAGCCACGCCTAGAATCAAGCCGCGCTTGCCTCAGGGCATGCTATTCAACTGTATTGAAAATATTACCTCTGGTGAACTATTCTCTCACTCTGCTCTTAGTTTCGCCAAGTGATTGGATTTAACTTTTACTTTTCAGAAATGACACACTTCTTTTGCGTATATATGTATTATATATACAACCACTTTGTATAGCTCTCAAGCTTTCTGAGCAATTTCTACTTTAAAAAGTCGAGAAAATCGAATAGTGACAATCAATTTGAAAAACAAAATCATTTTACGTAAATTGTTAACGCCTCAAAACCTGTTACTTTTCATGGACTTCTGTGTTGTAACAAGATCTACCTTTTGTGTATGTGGAGGGGGGTTATAAGATTTTGCCTATCTCTTACGGTATACTAAACTTAAAAATGATTCAGAACGAAGAGGAATTTCTAAGCTGTTACCAGAAAATTCGAGAGATGCCATTTATCATCCAGATATCCTAAAGAAGCACTTCCATCAAAAACTTTCGACCTATTTTTGAGAAAAACAAAATTAACAAAATTTGTCCATGCAAAGGGTACTTTGGCCGAGAGGATTTTTCTTGAATATCTTGGTGTAGCATTTTTGGACGATGCTGAATTTAAATACCAAGTTTGGTATTTAGCTGAAATTGTTGTCACAATACCTGGTTCTCTCGTATTAAGATATTCAATACATTTTAAGATGAAAGTTAACATAACTCGCGGTTAAAAGGGATTTACGCACGCATATTTTTCTAAGAGGCCCTAAAAAGTATACTTCCAGAGAAATCTCGATATTGAATTTTTTGTTCAAATGCTCCAGTACTTCCAATACTTATACAAAAGTCATAGACAAGCCAAACATTTTTATCTCATTGACCCTTGTTTTCAACACTTTGTGCCCTTGATTGTTTGCGAGCATAAATGTAAAGGAAAACCTAAACCTGAGTAATGAATTATTACCGGAAGGTGTAGTTTCAACAGAGATCGTTAGCACACGCTAACAATTCTATAATTGTGCCATCAATTAGTTCCTTTTATGCTGACCATACAAACATTTTCCGGCTTGAATTTAATACTCCCAGATGTTACAAGAAACAAAGTAGGGATGTTTTATATCAACCACAAAACGAAACTCACACCGCCAATATAAAAGTCTAAATAAGCTGAATCACTGTTGTATATCAAATATACAACAATCCTGTTTATTTTCTTCACTTTATTTTGCATTGTGAGCGTATATTACTTTTTTTTTTGTTCCATTTATACCCCGCCTTTAACTGCAAGGCTATAACGGCGGCCGTTCTCCTTTGGAACATATCGATGGTGTTAACTCGTATACGTTGGGTTGTATCATTATATCTCGCACTCTCATTCATACTTGCAGACTCTGGGGAAGATCAGGAATCATCTTGGTTGGAGAAAAATCCCCATCCCCGACCGGGAATTTAACTCGGGGCCCCTAGCACGATAGGTAGGTGCTCTACCGACTGAGCTAAGGGGCCAGCCTTACTATTTATGACATGTTTTACAGGAAATCGCATGCACATAGCATGTGAAGGTACTTATAATAAAGTTTGGACCAAGCTCGTTTTTTAAAATGTTCACGAAGAAACAATGTAG
Organism: Mantis religiosa; assembly: GCA_030765055.1. Classification (NCBI taxonomy): domain Eukaryota; kingdom Metazoa; phylum Arthropoda; class Insecta; order Mantodea; family Mantidae; genus Mantis; species Mantis religiosa. The sequence goes on along the minus strand of CM060953.1, from coordinate 157,952,243 downwards.
AAGATATCAAACTGTTTAGCTGTTTTGCCTTTCGGGCTATTTAAATGCCCAAAAAATTTAAGTTGATGCGCACAAGTGTGTAGAACTGATGCATGAAATTTTAAAACTTCATTTGTCTCCCAATTTGGGTTTCTTACGTTCTTAAAATTAAAATATTCAAGATGTACTTTTAGTTTCACACCATTCATAGCTTCAGGTGGCTTGCTTTGAAGATGGACGCAGATATATAAAGAATGTTTTGACATAAAATATTGTTTTAGATATAACGTTCTAATAATTTAATATAAATTAAAAAGGCAACTTCATTATTTTTTTCTTGCTCAAGAACCTGTTAAGGAAAACAGATAAATTCGAGGAATAGTAGGGGAAATGTAAAGATAGAAATTGTTCACATTTTTACAGTTAAGAGACTTGATTCTAATTGTTTTAAATTAATATATTAGGAAATGTTCTGATAAAAGTATGTTGCACATATCTGCGTTAAAAATCTAATGTCTCAACTCTGTACAAATAGATAATTTGAGCAGTGGGTATCATTATGCATTAATGCTACCTAGTCTCCATCTTTATATACATACTAGTTATACACTATTGTTTCTAGAGGATAGAGATAATTAGTCGGCATCATCATCATCATCATCATCATCATCATCTGCTTCATGCTTTAAGGCATTACTGTCTGTTGCAGTCTACATCATTTATTTTACTGGTTCCACCGTTTTCTTGGTCTTCCCATGCTTCTCTTTCCTACTGGCCTATAGTTCATAAAATAGAGAGGTAATCTTTCTTTCTCCATGTTTTGTACATGGGTTACCTTTATTTCTATATTCTTGTACTCTGTGGAATATCTCTAGGCCTTCGCGTATATCTTCATTTCGTTTGTGGTCGATTTTTCTATATCCCGCAATGCTTTTTAGAAATTTCATTTCATTTGCCTGAAGTTTTCCTTTATCTTTTTTCAGTTATGACCCATACTTCGCTGCTATATAATATGTTGGGTATTCACATTACTTTGTACAATTTTAGAATGGTATCTTTACTTGCTTTGTTTTTTAGACTTCTTTTTATTGAGATAATTAGTAACTTTGAAAACAGAGCTTCTTTTCTTAGGATTTACTCACTCCTGGAAACGTATCTTATTGCTATTACTATATCTATCAAATTGAATGCACAAAACATCTTAAAAATAAGACCTATATAGCACCCATTGTATTTGTTTTTAATTAGTTGAAAAATGTATTTTAGACCGAAGAAAAAAGGTATGTTCACAAATGAACAAAGACAGAGCATTGGGTATTAGCAGGCAGAGGTTAAAACAAATAAGAAAATGCTTTCCAAACACTCAGTAATATGTAGGGGACAGAACTCTGGGGAAAATGTATATATGAGAAATGGTTTTACGTGCATAGAAAGATAGCTTTACTTGCACTGTTCTGCAAAGACACCAGGAATGTAGGACGCGTTTGAGTAAAGTCAAACATAACTGGAATTGGTCACCAAGAAGGTTTTTAACCAATATGGTTAAAAAATAAGGCAATTCGCAATGACAATTAAGAGCCTGGTTGAACGCTAAGCCATATTCAAAGAAATAAGAGTTACAACTACTTTGTCCCCTAAACAATCTGGACAAATGGCGGCCATACTTCGCCCAACATGGTGTTTTATCAGGCAGCGCGTTCCAGATATCCTAGCATACCGATGCTGGGTAACCGCGTCAGGCAACAAACACACATTATGGTATGGAAACATCTGTGCTTCTCAAACCCAGACACCATTAACGCTGCCCATGCGGAAAGCGAAGAAAGTGGGTGGGATCTCTGCGACAATAAATCTCCAACTTGTTTACTTCCAGTACGCCCTGGAACACGTCACGAACACGAGTGAGGGGTGCAGGACATTCAATAAACACAAGCCCAGCGAAATGCATCCATGTGGCGTCTACAGGCGTGACACGCCCACGTACAGCCGCCATGCAGGAACGGCATTGTATTTTCCAACAACCGGAAATTATAAAGCAATTCTGCCGGCACTTACGTCATGTCATTCCAGAAGGGCTAATTTGCATCGCATTGTGGTCGTGAAAAGGTGCCCAGAGCCAGCTAATTACCAGCCGTGCGGTAACTTGGTGAATTTTCTGCCGCTACTGCTTCTTCATTACTCCCCTTCCTCTTACATTCAGTGACTCAGAGGCATGAAAACCTTTTCTTTAAATATTTCTTATCCGCTTTGATTACCACATTCTTCTATCAACACACCTTTTGTTCAAATGTAATGCTTTCAAACCAAAAACATTATGGAAAATAGAAGTTTATGTTTCAGATGTTCACGAGGCAGAAACTAGCACTGCAATAATTTCAACAGATTACAGCAGCACAAATACTATATAACTACAGCATTACATTGTGTTCGTATATTTGATACTTGTGATAGGGTGTTATTAAACGTCGCTTTCACATGAGACTCATATAGTAATAACTACTATAGACTGATATTGGTGTACAGCATGATATTTTTGTGTGTAATTTACGTCCTCCAACGTTAAATCATAACGGACGATGAATGGAAGGGGTAAAATGATACTCAAATGAGCCCAGGGTCCATAGAGCTTAGAGTTACCTTCCATTCGTCTTTCAGGATAATGGAAAACCCTGAAAAAAAACATTATCCATGTAACTCACCCTGACCGAGATTCGAAGTCGGAACCTCTTGAATGTGAGGTAGACCGCTACCACCACCCTAGGAATTTATTCCGCAAAAACCATTAATATATCTTATCATAATGTTAAACTTTGTAGATTATGTCCTTTTATAAAATAATTAATACGGTATCGTTGCACTTTAAGTTTCTGCAGACTTGCAGATGGACACCACATAACACGTCTTAACACGACGATGATCTTGAGCAGAATGACGCCAAATTATCTGCATATTCTCGAATCTCTGCGCACGAAGTTTCTAGAAAATCTAACTTGCTTTTATACTATTGGTCCACGTTACAACATTACGTAATTACATTATTTTGATAACCATAGGAAAACAATTACATAGTTGTGTCATTCTGTGGCATACCCAGTTTTACATTCTATTTTACACAAATCACATTTGCTAGAACAATCCAGAGCAAATTCCCAAATATATGAAAACACATGAAATAACGGTTACAGAGCTTCATCTTCGTCCTGGAAAAAATAAATGTTCACAATTTCTACGCATTCCTGAATGCTGTAACGTTCCATGGCTATTTGTCAATAACTGTTACCCACATGAAAAAAATAACTGCTATAGCGGCAGTTATCACATGATAAAGATAGGACACTCTTGTTGAAAGACCCTATACTTGTGTGAATAATACCTGCTATGTTTTATTATACTGAGTGAATTCCTTTTGTGTAGGACGCATGTTTTTTAATGGTTCTACTCATTTGTAGCCTGCGTTCGCGGTCACATACATCCACTGTCCTCGTAACACTGTTTTGAAAGAGATAAGGGTAGCACATTCCTGCCAGAGACTTTCTTTCCGTTGGCGAACTAGTACTTCATATATATCCTTATGCTGCGTTATATAAGCGTTAGGTGCTCATAAATCCTTTTTGGAAGCCAGAGCTTGCCTGCAAAATATTTTATTCTTGGCCCAAAATAAGATGGTCTACAAATAAAATCAATCCAGTGTTTACAAATTTGGTTAGTCAAACATTCGTTGTGCAAAAGTAGATTTGCTTAATAAGAAACACTGCTCAGTATATCAATATGTCGCACCAATACCTTAAAAGTTTATTATTTTGATAGAGAATACGCCAAAATGCTATATATAGCCCGCCTCGGTAGCATGGTGGTAGCATGTCTGCCTCACGTTCAAGGGGTCCCGAGTTCGAATCTCGGTGAGGGTGAGTTATCTGGATAAGGCCTTTTCCGGGGTTTTCTCTTATCCTGAAAGACAAATGTCGGTTAACCCTAAGCTCTATGGACCCTGAGCTCATTTGAGCATCATTTCACCCGTTCCATTCATCGTCCGATATGACTTAACGTTGGAGGACGTAAATTACACAAAAAAGTTATGTTTGTTATATCTCTCCACCCCGTATTTAAACAATGGTTGCTCCAAAATGTAAGATACATTTTTTCCCAGTACAGAAGAATGGTTGTCGAAGGGGATTTCCGAACACTTACAAACCGACGTACACCAGTATTTTTAAACTGGAAATTACTCTTTTCTTGCCGCAAAACCTCATGGAGAAAGACTTCCAGGTAGAAACAAAGGTGAAATTGCACAAAGCTACCATTAAAACGTCAATGATCCTAGCTGGGCCAGCACCCACCGTAATCACTTGATTTGGCTCTTACTACTTCGAAAGCAGCTTAATGGCACTCAAAGTTCCCTATAATTACATCATGACAGCTGAAAGTTATTCTCCCATTATAAACACGCCACCTGTTATTATAACGGCAACACTGGAAAGTGCGTGGATCTATAGTACTAGGGAATGTCTGATATTTTCCTACGAAATATAAAAAAGTGCTTCTCCGTGTTGTTATATATTTGCGGGCATGAAATTTGGCAAACATAATTAAATACGCAATTGGAAGGGAAAACTGCTAACGAGGGAAAAAAAATCTAGTTTTCGGAAGAGTATATCCGGGACACAACGCACCTTTAAGAAGCTATAATAGCAGCAAATTTCAATGTATGGACATGTGATTGCGAAAATATCATGTAAGTAGATATACCAAGAATGAAACTAATCAACTGAATTTGGTGATATTTATTTTGTCTGTAAATAAATAGTTTTAATCGAATTTTGCAACCACGTTCCCTATTACATGGAAAAAGGAAAAATGAAACAACTATTCTAAAATTGGGGCTATCAGAAAGCACTTACCTAAAGGGTATTAAGTCTGAGTGGCCTTCATGGAAGTAATTATTTAAACTAAAAACCTGTAATTCAGAGTTAGCTAACGCCATTTGTTTCTGAAGCCAAAAGCCACTGAACTTAAAGAGAGGCGAGATACACAAATAAAGGAATAATAATAATAATAATAATAATAATAATAATAATAATAATAATAATAATAATAATAATAATAATAATAATAATAATAATAATAATAATAATAATAATAATAATAATAATAATAATAATAATAATAATAATAATAATAATAATAATAATAATAATTAATAATGTCTTTACAAGGAGCACAGCGCTTGTCGAGACTGAGCCTACCTGCCAACCCGACTGCCGGCCTCACGCCCACATACGCAAGGCAGAGGTGAGCGATCACCACTGATACGGGGAGAACCCCTAGCAGGAAAGTTGGCTTTCTAGACCAGGGTTCGCTACCTATCGTAGCTCTTCAAATTCCTTACGATGGTAAGTGGGCACCGATCCTATATTCAGGACTTAAAATCTGTACCCACCAAGGGTGGGATCGAACCCGGGAGCATTCCGAAGCACAACGCTCCAGTCCACTACGCCACGGTGAAGGACGCAATAATAATAAATAATAATAACAATAATAATAATGATAATAATAATAAATAATAATAATAATAATAATAATAATAATAATAATAATAATAATAATAATAATAATAATAATAATAATAATAATAATAATAATAATAATAATAATAATAATAATAATAATAATAATAATAATAATAATAATAATAATAATAATAATAATAATAATAATAATAATAATAATAATTGTGCTATACTGTTTTCAGAAATTATACCTTTTGTTGTAAGTGCAAGAGGGATGCAGGGAATTCGTCGATGTTGAAAAATGCTGGCTTTGAAATTACTTACCCTTTACCAATATCACGAGAACCGACAGAAAAATACTTTTCCACATACTTAGGAAAAAATAATATTGGGTATTTAAAAATGCAAACGAATAACGAAATAAATGGTGTTTTAAAGAGACCAGCATTTGTTATGTATAAGCCTTTTGACTCTCTGTTATGCATTACCGATAGTAAAAAAGTCAAAATTCCTTTAGAATTTCTTTTAATTTACGACCTCCAACGTTAAGTCATATCGGACGATGAGTAAAAGTGAAATGATACTCAAATGAGCCTAGGGTCCATGGAACTTAGCTTACCTGACATTCGTCTTTCAGGATAACGGAAATCTCCGAAAAAAGCATTATCCAGATAACTTACCCTGACCGAGATTCGAATTCAGGTCCTCGTGAATATGAGGCAGACACTACATCTACGCTACCGAGGCGGGCTCCTTTAGAATAAAGGCGACGTCACAATCTCATCCCAGAATTCGAGATATGCATTTTATTAGTGATGCAAATATCTTAAACATACATACATACATCTTAAACATACATACTGAAAAAAAAATCAGTAGACATTATATAAGGAGGCTTTATTTTAAAAATCTCGTGTAGTATCCTTGGCAAATGTTAAATTAAACCCACAATTTACTTTTGGGTTACGCCCACCATTTCTCTCGTTAAATATTGATATGAATGTTTGGGTTAAGCTCAATAATTCCTCTATATATTTCGTTTGGAACTTAGAAAATAAATCTTTTCATTCAAATGTTTCAAAAATGGTCTCGTTTATTTTAACTAAAGCTCTTAAATATGTCCGGATGTCCACTTAAACATATATGGAATGGAGTTTTAACGATTTGAAACATAATGTGTATTCTTCCAGCTGTAACTGCGAGTGAGGATTTTAAACTGCTACCGAAAGCCATTTTTGCTGCAGAGCTTTCCATTTCTCCCAAGAGAGTGAGCTGGCGAGAACAAAGTAGGCCATGGCCAATTTCTTCTAGGCCTTGTTACTTCACCTTCCGCAGAGGAAGTGACGCCAACGGGTTGCACATCGGAAACACGTCCTTCCTCAACACTAACGCTTTTCACTGGAACACGATTTCTCGTGCTGCCCTACCCACACAAAAGTCTGCCCAATTCCAGGGGAATCCGCTAGACGGCAGATGACGAGTTTTAACTATTCGCTCGCTTCACCACGAAAGCAATGGTTTAGCCTTATCAAAAAATCACATAAATGACTCCCGAGCTCTAATAAAAACGACTACTTGTGTAACATAACATTTCAAAATCACAGCGACGAAAAATTATGAAAATAACATGAAATTTTTCAAAAGGTAATAATCACGATTAGCAGTTTCACAGCTAACGATGGAAAGCGTTAGTAATCTATTAACATACTGGGACAGTGGTGTTTTGTTTGCCTTCAGGCACTTCATGGAGTCATTTAATAATGTTCTACTACATTTTTATCGCTATTGCATGCTCTAGTCATGCCGGCAACTTTGCCTTAAGGACAAATTCCTTGACATTAATGTTAGTTTCCTATCTTTGAAACGAAGTCGCAGATTTCTTGTAGTGGTTTTCCGCCATCTTTTATTTTATTTCGCTAAGGATTGGATACTAAAAGTACACAATGGAATGATACACATGAACACAGAGAAATTCAACATTTTATAGCTCAACATAAACATAAAAGCGAATTAAAACAACTAACTGTCGCCCGCCTCGGTAGCGTGGTGGTAGCATGTTTGCCTCACACTCAAGAGGTCCCGAGTTCGAATCTCGGTAAGGTTTTGGATAAGGTTTTTCCGGGGTTTCCCATATCCTGAAAGACGAATGTCGGGTAACTTTAAGCTCTATGGATCCCGGGCTCATTTGAGCATCATTTCACCCATTCATAGTACGATATGACAACGTTGGAGGTCGTAAATTAAAAAAAGAACTGTTGGAGCTTTCAGCCACCAATTGCGCTATCATAAGTTGTACTATTAAAGCACACTAATTGCATGCCGTTCCCCTGGGGCAGTGTTATGCTTGGCGTTTGTCTCGTGAATGAATATTATTGGATTATCATAAATTGATAGCTTTTCTGATTAATTCTTCAATGTTTAAGGATACCCATCTGTGAAAATTCGTCAAAAAGTGCAAAAAATGAAAATTGTTGCCTAATTAAATATAGAAATCCTATTATTTTTAATGCAATGCAACCCTTTAAAAATTGTGGAATATGACTGTTTAAGTGGGTTACTGTAAGTGGCCACAGTGCTTTACATCACTTATTTTGGTTATTTTCTCGCGTTTTTAATTTTCAGCGCTTTTCAGAAAATAAATTGCTCCACACGATGCAGCTTTCAAACTAGAAGCTTGGAAATTTTTGTGCTTGGATAAAAACAGTACCAAAGGAAATTGATGAGATGAGATTTTTATATCACCAGTGTTTGTGCAATTAAATAACAAAGCACACATTTCACAAGCAAATATTAAAAATTAAATAATTTTTTTTATCCTAAACCAAGGTTCAGATTAAAATTTAATCTCATAAACTTACTAATAATGTATTTATGAGTATAACTGTGAAGTATTACTTTTCTGAAACTGAAATTGCATCATGTGGAACAGTTTAATTAAATAACAATAAAACACTATAAATATATCAATATCACAAGAACTATTTTGGACAAAGGTCTGAAAATTGGTCTGTGAACTATTGTTAACATTAAAATAATGGTGTTAAAGTTTCAAGTCAATCCAAGCAAAATTGTAGATTTTAGGATTTTCACAGATGGCTCTCCTTGACGTATTCTTTAATTTCCAATTTGAAGATCGTGATTTGAGACATCTATCTGATATATTGCTATGATATACGTCCATGTAAGACAGAGTATCTAGAGACATCCAAGATATCCCTACAATTAACAGTGTTACCGTTGAAAGTGAATAAAATACTGTTGAATCTCATTCACAGATTCCTTTAACTATAAAACTCCTATCATAAAAGAAGCTGTACCGAATATATACACTTGCAAAGGAATGAAAGTGTAGTGTTTAATGCCCGCTTTTACTACATGCGGCACCGCAGGCGGTTACACTAATGATACATGGAGTGAAGATGGAGCACCGGTAGAATGAGATGGCGGGGGAAACCGGAGATCCCGGTGAAAACCGCCCCAGCACCATGTTGTCTACCACAAACCTCACTTTGCGGACACCTGGGACCGAACCCGAGCCACCTTGGTGATAGTCGAGCGGTCTAACCACTCAGCCACGGCGCGACCCGCGCTTGCAAATGAATGATACAGTAAGTGCCTAAGGATCACCGTAACCTTTTATACCTGTGTTGTACTTAAGAGTCCAATCTCTTGTCTGAGGACACGCATGTAGAAATACATATATATCTGAATGCGCCTGGTTTATTTATAATATTCATCAGATTTAACACATATAGGTACAGCAAAATTGTTTAAGAATAACAGAACATAAAATATGAAAATGAATAGAAAAGGTCGTGTGATTCTAACAAATAAAATTCTGCTTGAACGATTTAAACTAAAAGGCAAATATAAATAAAAGATTGTGTACAGAAATTGCACAGTTCCTAACAGGAGAGAATCTGCACAAAAGTATAAAACTATAGTGATTTTCGATTTTAAGTATCTCACAATATCTACAAAATCTTAAAGCTGTTTTTAAATGGATTACCAAGTACATAGTAAACATAGAACAATTAGTTTTTTCTAACATTTGTAAAAGGTGTAAAAAACCAAATGATGGTGTGTAGAAAAAGTAATGTGAATAAATTGTTTTATGTTGTCCGTTCACATCAGTTATTATGAAGCTTGGACCTCGAAGTTTTAATGTGTTAAACATACTTAACATCTAGCATATTGTTGAGTTCTGAGAACTATTTTCTTATAATGGTATATAAGCATTGGTGTTTCGACTAGTTTTGTTGTCCATATAACGTCTATACCATAAATACCTAAAAGTTGCATGTTGACATTTGACATCCATGGGTTTTCGTGGGAAACCTTATAGGACTTTTTCCTAGTCCTTAAAATACAGTATGATCCATATAAACCTGAACCATTTCAATAGACCATAACTTTTGAAGCAATTATAGGACACACGTGCAACTTTTGGAGAATGTAATACACAATTGGGACATTACATCTCAGAGAAAATGTTGGAAGTGTCCTCCACCAGCATCTATACATGTTTGCACTCGTCTCACCATATTCTCTGAAGTTTTACGGAGAGTATCCTCGTCAATGATACTTATTTCGGTTCGAATGGGTTCCTTGAGAACATCAATTGTCCGTGGCCTATTCTTGTACACTCGTCTGAAGCCGCCCCCCCCCCCCAGATCCCTTGGCCTAACCTCACCGGATTTTTTCTGAAGAAAAAAAAAGTGTAGATGTACCTTGCACACCAATTAAACTACACTTGAAGTTGCTGATATATTTTTGCTGAGTATAAACAATTTGGTTGCTAATTTTTGTGATGTACCAGAAAAGATAACGTTACTCTCTTTGAAACGCAATGCAAAAACGGGTAACTATAAATGTAGCAAGAGAAAAAGAAAAATCTTAGCAGACGAGAGCAAATTGATAACGTTACTCTCTTTGAAACGCAATGCAAAAACGGTAAAGTATAAATATAGCAAGAGAAAAAGAAAAATCTTAGCATACGAGAGCAAACTGCAAGCCTAGCCATTATAACAGTATAATAGCGCAATATGCCAGTTAAGAAATAAAAAAAAAAAAAAAAAAAAAAAAAAAAAAAAAAAAAAACATTACAAACTCAAACCAAGAAACCTCACATAACTTCCGAAGGAGTAATGGAAATTCATCATTCACAAGGCCACAGTTAAAAATCCTAGTACTTATGACGAAAGCGTCCTTCCTTTGTTACACTCATTTGCCGCTTATTCCAAACGGCAATGACGTCACGAGGTCCTCTCGCTCGCCATGTCTAGACTTGCTCTTCGTAAGAAAACTGTGGTAGCCTACTTCCCTTGACAGAATCATTAGCAGTTATTGCAAATCCATCTTTCGAAACACGCCATTCATGTTGATTACAGCACTGCGTGTTCTCATCCTAATGCTTACTTATCAAGTATATCAATACACATCCTTCGTTCCAAATATTTTGCAGCTCAGTGCGACTGTCAAACATCAACCGTTTAATTTTATTGTTTATTTCACTCTTCGTATGTCACATTAACTTGACCAATAAAAATGTACGGAACGCCATGTTCCAACAAAACGAACTGCCTGCTACCAAATTTTGTATCACCTTCCTAGCTTTTGTTTCCGTGTTTGCCTACGCTGCTATACGTAAAAGCCTCTGCGATTGTCATTTGCTTCTCGCATACTCAAGTGAAAATGGCACTTTGTACATTAACACACTACTTAGTACTTTATTGCCTTTATAATGTTTCAACCAATTAGAGGTACTTGTTCTCAAAATTTTTATCACCTCCCTGGCATTTGTTTTTTCGTGCGCTACTATAGAAACATCCTCGGCATGGTCATTTGTTTCCCGCATGTCGACTGAACATGACGTTTAGTGCATATATAACTAAATCATTTTCTGTCTTTATTTCTTGAAATAGTAAGATCATCAATTACATCGACCGAGAGTTCTTATTCTCTCCACACAATGACACCTAGTATGTCTTTCTAATCACTTTAAGCTATTCTAAATACATGCAACTCTTACAGGAATATTGATCTACACTTCATTATGCACAGGAAATTAAACATCAGCAGTTGATTAAGACAATTCGTCCACGTACTCAAAATAAATACCATATTTTCGAATACCTAGAATGATAAAGGCTACCTTAGTTTTGAACTATATATTTTATATTATGTTTTGCCTTCTTTTAGCTTACACGCTTTTAAAAGTTAAATGAAAATGCAGTCTTTGTAAAATACTTATTCAATGGAAATTAAAGAGAATTTTTATCGTCCACAACAATAACAAGAACAGTTACATTCGAGGAAGTCAAAGCTCTAATGGATTCAGTATTTACTGGGGAAAAGGCACACATAGTGCCAAAAGAGACTAAAAAATAAAATAAAATCTGCATATCTCATAAGTCGGTTTCTGGAATCTATACCAGACCTTATTACGCAAACTTCATGTTTAACATTATTCACCTTTAAATCAAATTACACAAAACTTACAAATTCTGCAGATATAATCTACTTGCTACCTTAAACTAACTAAACCTACAGATTACTGCATTCCAATAACCTTACAAATCTCATCTAATCTATCTAAAACAGCCTTTCTTCTACTTTACTTCTACAGCAACTATATAAATCAAATCTAATTTCTGCTACAGCTTTTAATTATTATAACTACGAAAGACTGTTTCCTACAATTTTAAAATTTCCTCTTCTGCAATTGGTATCCAAAGCTTCCTCCTACTGGTATACATCTCCTAAAGGAACTGACATCAGTAGATAGAGCTGGTTCGTCAGCTCCAAACATACGGGTAGTCGTCTCTCCGCTTCTGCATAATCAGTTGCATCTGTCCGCCCTGATACTCTCCATATATCTCCTTGGGTTCTCCTATGGTTTCTACTCTTCTTTCGGATATCCATAACTGGCGTCTTCTAATTATCGGTTCTACGTCTTAAATTAGGCCTTCAAGTCTGGTAATCTGTATCTCCAGTTTCTCTGGGTCCTATTTCCCTCCCACGATCTCCTGAGTAATATTCTTTTCTCGCAGATTGAAATGTTCCTATATTGTTTTTCTTTTCTAGGAGATTGTAATGTTCCTATATTTCTTTCTTGAAGACTTCTGTCGCAAGTCATATATTCCACTAACGTATTAGCGGATATTATCTTAGACATATTTTCTAAATGTGCATAATCTTTTGCTTCTTTTAAGATGTTCCATAAACATTTTCCTTGAAGTTTCCTTCGACAATCTTCTACAAGTTCATTATATTTATTCCACTCAAAAATATGTTCAGGCGAATCTACACAGTTACATTGCTTACATAAATCTGGGTTCTTCCCTATTCTTATTAAATATACATTATATGGGCTTTGTCCTATAACAAAGTGAAAATATGTTCCAATTTTAGCCTCTCTTTAATGTCCGGAAATGCATCATTGCCAAAATAGACTGGCATAACACAAATTTAATATATTTCCCCCAACATTCTCGTATTGCAGCCAGGATTCTGAAAGGATCTCGGGTTTCCTAGACGTCGCTCTACGGTTTTGCTACACTGAACGATACATACCAAAGGCCTTCTTATCTGAAAGTATGCATTTTGGTATATTTGCAATGTTGCAAGTAGTTTTATTTCCGTGTATTCTAGTTATACCCACAACAGGAATCATTTAGAGCCATTAACAAATGCCTCAACTGAAAATGATGAATTCCACATTTTTCAGCCAATATAAATGAAACATATCTGATGTAAATAATTTTAATGTTAAGTATAATATCTCAAACTTTCCTACTTATTAATGTTCATGGAGGGTTTTCTACCATCTTTTGGAAAGTTTCCCATGATGGAAATCTTAAAAATTGCTAAGTAGTATTACAAAATATTAGAGTAGATTTTAAATATAGTATATTTAACATCGTATAATACAACAGGTTCTGGCTTTTAACTAAGTGTAAAAATAAGTAGTGGTGGAGTTTTGAAAGAGGAAGTCATAGAGCAAGTTAATAAGGCTGCTGCAGTCCAAGATGCCATAATAGTTTATGTGTGGAAGAATAAATATCTGAGAAGAGAAAAATTAGTATCTATAAAACAGTTGTAAAATCAATAATGACTTATGCTGCAGAAACCAAATTTGAAACTACAAAAACAAAACAAATGCTAAATGTAATCGAAAAGTACAAAGAAAAACCAGATGGGATAGAGTACCTAATGTAGCAATAAGAGACGCCTGTAAATTACAACTCGTATCACAGTGGGTAGACAAAAGGAAAAAATGGAATGACCGTGTGGACCTAATAGGACCTGACAAGACTAGAGTATAAGGCCAGAGATGGAATATCTGAAGGACGACGTAGTCCAGGAAGATCGAAAATAAGATGGAGGAATTCTTTATCTGGTGAAACAGGCTATTAGTCTAAATGAAAAGAAGAACTTCTCATCAATTTAAGCGTTATTCTACCTCTCTCTTCTCCATTTCTACGCCGCCTTTCACTGCAGTGGTCATTGGCGGTCTTATCTCAGGCCTGTCAATATTATCTTACTGCCTAACAACAATGGTGTTAACTTGCTGACAGTGTCATTCACATTTCCAGACTCTGGGGAGAATATTGTGACTTTGTGGGTTCGTAAAATTAAAAGTCTATTTTACAGAAATTCATAATGCTCTTTTATTTCCGTGGACAGTTTGTACAGTCCTTTGCAGCAGGAAGACGTAACATACACCAACACAGTCTCTCGTGGCGTCACCATATGTAAACAAACAAAAGAATTCACTTTCAAATCACTACACGTTTATCAGTTCTCAACGTGTAGCTCAGTACAGTTCAAATGTCCACACACAATAGATAGCTCACTAGCGACTCCGTTCACTCCTAGCAACTCCCTGCCGACTCACTGGCGAGCCACGAGCGAGTACAAGTGGCCCGGGTGCTCCTAGGCGGTGGGCAGAACGCCACGGTAACTATCCGCTATGCGAATTTACCCTGCGGTCTTATAGATTGTATCCTTTACGCAAGCTTGTGTGTCAGTGTATTGATGATGGAGGTGGATGGCCTCTGCTAGTGCTTCTGGTTCCGGGATGAGCCTCCAGAGTTTGGGGGCCAGCGCCCGAAGCCGCCTCACTCGGAACGGCCTGCTTGCAGAGTCCGTCACTGGCAAGAGCTCCCACAGCCGCATTTATACACGAGCCGCTGTTTCTCGAAAGTTGTCGAAGCCACACGATCTTTCGTGATGTAGCGAGAACACCATGGAACTGTCTGTCCTTTTCTCCCTCTATTGCTCTCTCCCGGCAAGTGCCAAGCGCTCCTTGCTCCGCGGGCGTGGCTTGGGCGCTATCTGTCTCTTTCACTCCCCCCACTGGCTTATCGCTATTCCGACGATAGGGTGACAACGTGCATTACTCTTGGCTACAGAAAATATTCCACCCGCAATCGAATTCGGGATCCTCGCACAGCAGGCAACATAGTTACGGCCAGTTAAAAATTGTTAATCGATTCCTTAGAGCGTTCTAAAAAAATTGTAGAGTGCATCATTGCACTTTTAGGCACAGGCCTATCTTAAAAAAATAACCCATAACCACTGAACTATCTGATGTACATAAAAATAACCAAGAACTTCATTAAATATTTTTAAAATGTGCCTATCATTTTGGCATAGTTACACTGCGGTCTACGCTTTTGCAATTACGAAAAATGAAAAGAAGAATTAATTCGAAACTCTCGAGTGAATTCACAGCCAATTCAGTCACCTTTAAGGTTTTTAAATGTGAAAATATAAATGAGGGATACGGAAGATTTCGAGATTTTCTTAATTATTCTTTGAGATAGGCAGTGTATAGGAATGATGGATGCAATGTCACGGCTACGACTCGCAAAATTAAGACCGTCTGAGTAGTTTACCAGGATACATGAATAATTATAAGGCAAGGTTTAATGAGCGCACGGACACCTCATCACGACAGCATAGCGGCAATGTGTTGGGGGCGGAAATCCGCGGTTAGAGTTCCTGCCCGGCATTAAATTTACTGATATGGTTCCTTAAAACTATACATACATGGCGACATTTGTCGCTTGCTGCAGTAAGCATACTCAAATATACAAACATTGCCAAAAAGTCTTGACACTTTCCGTGTATTTAAGAGGCATGTGTATGTATAACGGTGCAGATACTAAAATAAAGTGTCATTCTATATAGAAGTGTAGAATTGAAGTTTAAAATAAATTGTGTAACCAAGTACCTCTTCCCTAAGGTATTTTTTTCAGTGCTCGTTATCACCAAATTACTTCTTACTCTATAAACTTTTGCCAATTATTTTGAAACTTTCATCAAAGATCTTGAAATAATAAGCGAAAGCACTTGTCACAAATTCTCCGGAAAACCAATACGACGAAGTATATGCCTTAAGAAATAAATTTTAAATAAAATGCGCAAGGACAAAATACATGCATCTTTTAAATACTCTAACTAGCTTTAAGAGGACGCAATAAAATATTCAAGGAAGTTCGTTTGAATGCTTTACTAATGTCTGGTAAAAGAAGTGAAACTGCCTAATAGGTACAAAATTTCTATATTTTACAGAACTGGGGTGAACAAATCCAATTACAATGAACGGTCTACAATCTTCAAACCACACAAAGATGTATGTTCGGGAGTGAGAAAAGATAACATTGTTAATCATGACAAAAATTGCCTGATAAGACCTGACTTCTTAAAGGGTCAATGCTTAATCTAAAGATCTGACCTATGTCGGGAATTCGGGTACAATCTAGGTACACTTCGCTTTGAATTTCCTTTGATTGGTGATTTGAATGCACTATGAAAACGCTTAGTCTATTAACGACAAGTAAACAATATGTGCTGGCAGGAATCGATTCCGTCTCTGCTGATCGATCGCAGTTGCACTACCGGGTCAAGGTCACGGCCCGTCGTGTTTCTACCTGAAGCTAGACACGCGCCTAGCACGGCATTCTGGGTAATCCTTCACGTGACTAACCCAGTGGCGTTACGCACAATTTGCTCCTCGTATGTTCCGCTTCCGAATTCGTAATATACAAAAAAGATATCTACGGTATAGTTCACAACGATTTTTCATCATCCAGCATTAAGGCGTTCTGTGGTTTAGCAGATTTTTTTTTTTTTTTTTTTAAAAAAAACCTAAATTATTCGCTTAAGAAAGTAGCGTCCACTTCCAATTTAATCATTCTTTCATATCTTTAAACGGAACAAAATACATTTTCACTTTATGGTCATAATATACCAGGACTTTTAGTTCTAGTTATAGAATTATATGCAACAAATATAAAATATACACTACAATAAAGAAATGGCTTTTGATTATTGTATCTTATGAATGATGTGAGTCTGTACCAACTTTACCCTAAAAGATAAAAAAAAAAAAAAAAAAAAAAAACAAGTAAACAAGAATTTTACTTACTTTATCTACCACGTAAATATCAAATAAAGAACTTATTTCATTCCACCGAACTATCTGATGAGATTTCTCCCGAAATAAGCGCTTTGAGACTGTGAATCAAAACAAAGCGTTCTCAGAACTGTGGGTAAACGCGCCCTCGCGCTTCTATATGTAAATAGCAAGACCCAAAAACGAATCATGTTAAATAATAAACTTGGTTTTTAAGATCTTTCAAGAACGTTACAAGAATATTTTCAAAAAATCTCAAATTACTCCTTTATAATATATTTTTCGAATTGTTTTATATTTTTCTCGAAAACTGCTAAAAGAATTTTGATTACATTACATATGGTTAAGATGCAGATGCTTAGGCTTTCACGGCCGGCGTTAATCCAGTAGAATGCATTTCCGGGGCTTGTGGATCGTGGTCCAGAGGATGAAAGTTCTCCTGACGTTTCGCTCATATCTCCGACGAGAGGAGGATTCTAGCTAGGTACTTGCTCATTCCAGCAAGTACCTAGCTAGAATCCTCTAAAGATGCTCCTCGGAGATATGAGCGAAACGTCAGGAGAACTTTCATCCTCTGGACCACGATCCACAAGCCCCGGAAATACATTCTATATCTTGAATTTTCGGGAAAAGCCTCTAATGTTATCTCCATTCTCAATGACCTACATAACTGATATACCATAGCTTGTATAAATATAAAGTTTTTTTTTCTACATAAAAATGTAGATCTGGTTTAGAGCACACAATTTATGCCAAAAATGTTTCTGTTGGGTTAACCATTTCAAGATACTTCTTGCTAGTGGTTTGACTTTTCCATCTCCTAGTAATACTTAAAAAAAAAAAAAAAAAAAAAAAAAAAAAAAAAAAAAAAAAAAAAAAAAAAAAAAAAAACAGAATTTCGAAGTCATGCTAGTCGGAAGTTCATACATTTACACAGTTTTCCCTTTGTTATACTTACAATGTTAGTAAGTTATATGCTATGTTTCTATCATTCTAGAGCTTTTTGTGGTACAAAACATTTTCTTCATGCAAGATTATAACATGTTACAACTCCAAATAGAGCCGCTTGTAAACACGTCGGGGAACTCCTGTACTGTTGTAAGATACTGTGCATGTGAGCTGTTTAATTCATAGATTATTTCAGGGCCTCTTCACTATCAGATCGTATCATTTGTTTAGAAAAACACGTTTGTCAGTGAACACATTAAAATAGGCCAAAGTAAAACTCACAAGTCACCTTGACTTAAAGATCTTTGAAGTGAAAATTGCGAGTAATTTCATTTCTACAGGCGGCACAATACTGTTTTGTAGAGCACGTGGAAAAAATGAACAAAAACAACTTGGGAGATTACCGAACCATAAACTCATCGAAATATAATTACGGGGGAAGGGAAGGGGAAAGAGCCTAAGCAAAAGCACTTAATACAATATTTCCTATTATTGAGAAGCAGTTTTAGTATCTGATGTACCACTTTGGAAACTTATTAATCCTAATTTGAGAAATTTCTTCATAAATATACCACACATCCTGTACCTGACGAAATGTTACGAAAAAGTATCTTGTCAGCCCTTTTAACGACAATGTATCAAAAAGTCCATACAAAAACAGCAGATTCTTTACGTAGACTTAATACCTGATGACCCCAATTAGATAAATGTGGAGCTTACAAATAATATAGTGATAATCTGTCACTGCATCTTTTAAATTATTACGGCCGAATGTAATTAAATGTGACAGGAAGGTTTTATTTGTCACTGACGGAGCTATTACTCGACAAAGCATTGAGGCGTATTGACCTTCAGGTGACCAGCGCTGTGATGTCTCTTATCGGGTCTTATCTGGTCGATTAGAGTGAAATAGTAAGTTGATGTACAGCAAGTTACAAAACACAAATAGAACGATTGGAAGCTGCGTGTCTATATGTTTTCTTGCGCCTGCCGATGTATAACACATTACTGTCCAGAAGATATGATTACATCTGAACAGACTATACATACACTGGACTCGTCGTGTATGTGCGATAAACTGAGGAAGACATCAATGTGTTGCGAATTTTTCCCGATACGCTTTCTCGCTTTTTCATGTAGTACGTTAGTATCAAGAAGAACACTGTATGTCATTTTCCCCAATGTAATACATTCAGCTTCCCTCGCAGTTGTGAACACATACATGGAACATTTAGTTTAGTGGATCGGTTAGTGACTGTTTGACAACACCTTCGAGAGTTAAGCTATTTAGGTTCTTCGCACCATCAGTTTCACTTCCTCCTGAACCAATATTAACGAGAAGGGGAACGTCGGTTGATGCTGACCTCTGCTGTGCGGAGTATCTATAGTCAGCAAAAGAGATTGCAAGCTCCTTCGATCCTAGTAATGCTGCATCCATTGTTATAGACCAAACTTTTATTGTTAATAGTGAAATTGGAAGCTAATCTTGTTTTTCTGTCTGCACACTTTACCGGGCTACCAAAACCACACTCTACTTTGTGTCGTGTAACAATAGCCTGGTAATTGAGCACCCTAAGTGGTGAAACAAAAAGAACATTTATGAAGCGTTAAGCTCAGGTGGTAGCTGATTTATTTCATTTTAATTAAGATAAACCTGCTAAAAGAGTCACATGACATATCATGTACCACCTTTGTAATATGGGGGCAGAGCCTCTCTCCCTCGCATTCAACATGTCAAGAATTGAAATCTCGGTTAGCATGGTTTACCGAATGAAATTTTTCTCATATCTTTCCCTTGCCCGATATTCATTCTTTAAGAATAACGCAAACCTTTTAAACGCCGATCTCATTTGATCGTTAATTTTACCCATTAATCTTCCAGGATATTATTTTTAAAACGTTTTTTTCCCCCTGTAATTTACGTCCTCCAACGTTAAGTCATATCTGATGATGAATGACATTGGTGAAATGATGCTCAAAGGGTGCATGGAGCTTAGAGTTACCCGACATTCGTCTTTCAGGATAAGGGAAAACCCCGGAAAACCCCGTATCCAGGTAACTCAACCTAACCGAGTTTCGAGCTCGGGACCTCTTGATACCATATGCTGGCCGTGAAATGCCATACTCTCTCCATGCAATCTCAAGCAATAGCTAAATATCGACATAAGTAAGCAATTTAAACAATTAATAACACATCTCGAAATTAGTTGATGCCAGAGAAACGTTTATTTCAAACTTACATGACTCAGTGTATTTTTTCGTCCATCGATAAACCTCAACTACTTTTACAAGATTATAAAAAGTTATTCGAATGAAGAGTTCACACACACACACACACACACACACACACACACACACACACACACACACACACACACACACACACACACACACACAAAAGACAGATTTTACTGAGCATGCAAATATCTTTAGGATTAGGATTACTAAGGAGGGGATACGGCACCGAAATCTGTAGTTTACTGTACCTAAGCCTCAAGTGGAGCATTCCCGAGAGGAAGGTTGAGGCGAGTGGAGATAGAGGGCGGCCAACCAAAGGCGCCGACACACCTGCCGACACTTCTACCCTGAAAGAGACCACCAGATGAGAGATGATGTGAAATGATAATGAAGATGAAATGGAGGGACAGGAAAGGGGATGTAATAAACCTACCCAGCATTCACCTAGCGACCCGGGAAAACTCCGAAACAAACCATGGGTCAGGTAGGTCCGACACCAGAATCGAAACCGGGCCACAGACGAAACCGCCAGAGCCATTCCGCTCGGTAAATGTCTAATATATGATATTCAAAAAAATTGTTGTTACCACTTTTTAAAAATATAAAAGTTTAAGCAAATATCAATAAGGAAGTTTGTATCGATTAGCTTTCCTGGAAATCTCGGTCACATCTTAAGAAGGTACCAACTGAACCAATACCAATGCCAGTTTGGTATTCAACTTAGGTTTCCTTGAGTAATTTTTGGGGGTGGAATCCCATTCACATTGGAAACAACGTAGAGAAAGTGAAAATAGATGGTAGAGAGGTGATTACGCAACTAAGATCAACTACACTCAAAAAACAGCCGCAATTCCATGATCACAAAGTCTACATTCCGCCAGACTCAATACCAACAATACAGACGGTGCTAAACAGCAACTATACAACCACCAGGGGATTGAATCAACCAACTTACAGTTAACTTTCGCGATATGATCAAGTTTGGTATTTAACCTTGGTTTTGTTATGCGGTATGGTGTTAACTGAATCATCTAAACCTGCTTTAGAATACAGATTTTATTTAGGAGCCTTAAAACCTGAGTTTAGGCAGAATCTGCCGTTACTGAATTTTTGTATAAAATGAAATAGCTCGTCTACTTGTTATAAATAATTAGCAGAAAAAGCAAATAAGGGGACTAAATATTTATCCCCGTTTATTAATGTACCGTATTAAAGGTTTAAACCCAGCAGACATTCAAAACGAAACTCAGTCCATTTTTAAGGGGATTTAATTTTCCCGGGTCATTCAAAACAGAATTACCATTGGACTAGAACTGACTTACCGTGTGTAGCCTACAATACATTCACATTTCTGCATTAGCTAGACTGAAGATTTCAGAGTGTTATAAGTGTTCGTATACAAGGCATATTTAATACCTATAAATAGTGTTCCTTTATTAGTTCTGGATACCAAATGACAATACTATGCTCGAATGCATTTTAAATAAAATAGATCGAGCAGGTAGGCGACTGAGCAACTAAGGCCGTCTATTAACATTTGATTATATCGAACTAACACGCCTATAGCAACAGCCCCCCCCATATGACCAAGAAATCAGAGCGATATTAAAATTATTAACTGAAAAATAAAATAGATAATCAATAATTTAAAATAAAATAACGAATTGAGATGAAAATGGCACTACTGTGACATGCTTTTGATTTGGAAAAAGAAAAGAATAGAACGCTTTCACAGAGTAAGTGCACAAAACAGCGTGAACTGCCAAATGTTAGCCTCTGAACAACATGCTCAGCTATCTTGTAAACAATCACCGCTCGTTCTTGAAAGTGAGTCCAACTACCTAGCGTGTCTGTACAGTTTATTTTACAGCGGTTGCACTTGCGTAATACGCGAATAAAGCTCCCCGGGAAGTTAGGCAACTTCTTCAGCAGATCTGCTGCACGCGAAGAGAGGCCTTACAGGCGTTACCACATTTGTACCAAAGCGCAAACCGCGAAAAGAAATTGCGAAAAACATTTCTGCTATAGTTTCATTGGGTTGAGAAAGAAACTGGTGCAGCCCTTACCATTCGTTGGAAATATATGATTAAGTGTCAGACTCACCAAATTGTTGCAGAAACGATGTTATCTTATATGTAGGAGTATACATCTTCGAACTGCCACTTACCTGGAAAAAAGCAACATTATTTTAAAAACACTGTTAATGACATCTTTTAAAAGTAGGAGAAAAAGTACATCCAAAGTATAGCAGAATAAAAATGTTCAGGTTATTTACCATACATTATCACATAAATATATAACGTATGGTTGCAGTAAACATTGCTTTTCATTTCTCTCACGCTAAAAATTTGCAAGAACCATCCAGCTTTTTGTCAGGAAACTAAATTTGGAGCTGCAATTACCAACAGATAAATATTGTGGGGGGGGGGGGGGGGAGGGGAAACTTTCCTTTTCCTTTATTTCTCCAAGGATGAAAATTTATACAACACAAAATTCAAGAGAAATATTATTATTCTTAAATTAAGAGACATCTTCGTAATAACGTAAATTTTCATTAAAACGTAATTTTATCGACCCATTTTAAGCGTACCAAAATTTAAAATATTAGCTATTTCAAACGACAACTGAACTATACCATACCGATGAACCGATGTTTCACGGGGTTTATTTATTATAGTAGTTGATATATTACTTAATAGTTTTCTTTTTTCTTTTCCTTTATTTTTAATGCAATGTCATACATAATATTTCAGGACAAATGTGCTGCCTCTAGCTCATCATTTTGCACTGCATTTATACGTAAGAATGCACAACATGCGGGTACATTGTTTGGTTTTTAAACTTCGATTTATATGCTGTCTTATTACATTTTATTTCTGTCTTACTAAAGAGAATATATTCCTTTTTTTTTATATAAAAGGTAATTTTTTCAGATGGCATGCTTTTACAAATAGTTTCAAATGTTAAAACTATGCACTTTCGATTGAAACCCTAATAACGCTATAAGGCCAAAACGTTACCCGATATTTTGTAAGTTTCAAGTATCAAACAAAGAGTTGTTTCCGAGAAATACAAATGGGGGGAAAAAAAATAACACGAAAAGCAAATTAAGTCGTATTTACTGAAACTAACATCTTTACAATGCAATTCTTTTATGCTCATTCAACAATACGTAAGTTTCAGCAATGATTAATAGAAACATTTATTTGATTGCAAGAAACCTCGTTTTAGCATTAAAGTGATCAGGAAATATCGGGACCAGTCTATCTTTTTTTTTTTTTTAATTTGCGTCCTCCCACGTTGTCATATCGGACGATAAATGATATGGGTGAAATGATGCTCAAATGCAACCGGGGTCCATGGAGCTTATAGTTACCTGAGATTCGTCTTGAAGGATAAGGGAAAACCCCAGAAAAACCTTATACGGGTAACTCGCCCTGACCGAGATTCGAACTCGGAACATCTTGAGCGTGAGGCAGACACGCTACCATCTACGCTACCGAGGCGGGCAGAGACCAGTCTATCCTTGGTGATTTCAACAATTTCAATAAAATATAATCTAAAATGAACCCAGAGTTAAGACACCGAAAAGATATTCGAAAAATATACTATGAACTTTTATGCACAACAATTGCGCATTCTTTTTCTCCTCGCCGTCTTTTGTGTAACATCATTGTTGCTTTATTGTCGAATAGCTACTTTATTTCAGTGTTACTCTCGTAGTTATTCGACCGACTAAGTTTTGCTTATTCGGTTAAGATATTTTCACTTATAGAAATTGAAGTTTCTATTTGGGCAAAATACCAACGACTGAGTATTCGCTGTTTCTGGTTCTAACCCAGAGATCCCGAGTTCGATTCCCGGCTGGAGTGAGCAATCAAAACCAATTCCTACTTCCAGAAGAGTCTGAAAGTATGAATATGGCGGTACATGTGAATCTGTTTCATTCTCTAACCAAAGTCCCGATAAAGCATATCTGCAGATATCCTGATACAGGCATCGCACCGGGCAGGTCTTTAGAGTTTTTGAAGAAAACTAAACGGAGATGCATGTTTGGTGTTGTTGTGATTCCGACAATGCTTGAATTTCCCATTTTTGAAAAAGTAATTTTTTGCGAAAATGAAAAATTTTCAGTCCCCCGGGAGTTCGCCGCGGATCGATGCCGGCAGTTGCTGCCTCGGCGCCCGAGAGCGAAAAACGTGGCCGTGATGTGATGATGATGATTATATATATATATAAGGGCGCTCAACTACGGCGGTCATCAGCGCCCTTTAAAAAACTAGTCATGGCAAGAGCCAGATATAAAACTTTCTAAACACTATACAAGTGTAACAAAACCTATTAAAAATACACGTACATAAACAAAATCAATCAGACTCTACTAAAAATTTCGTTCACTATATCCTAAACTCTAAACTAGAAAAGAATCTACAAAGAATCTAATCGTCTCCACGCACGGCCTACACGTGGGTGGGCCTGTTGACCGTCTCCCTCAGCCACGATGAGGAGCCCACACGAGGGAGACTGTTGGCTCGGGACCCCGGGTGCGCCAAACCCGTACCTACCGAAGAAGGCTCCTGGGGGGAACGTGGCCGTGTCGGCTCGGTGCAACGTGCTAGTGAAAAACGGGGAAATTTGCAAAACCGAGGCTTAGGATGTCGTTCCCTTATTGTAAGGTTATACTACTATTAAGTTATACCTACTACGGAAAACAAGAAAGACAGTTATTCTGACCGCGATACAAGAATATTATCGCATGTTTCGGACAATGTCGTTAAACATTAACAATTCTCGCAGGGCTTATTATTCACGTCATATAAAAAAAATGCCAATGAAAATGGTATAAAACGTTTGCACATAATATCGGCTGCAATGAGGGAGTATCTGTTAAATACAAATTATTATCCAGCACTAAAGAGCACCTCCATGAAATACTTTTTCTCATAACGTTAAACATCGGGCTGTATAAACGTTCAACTTACTCAAAATACCAACAACAGACAACACTTCAGCGTAGGACAACTTGTCGCAGGGGGACGATATATTCCATTCGCCTTCTGACGTCAAGATCTTGGCGAGATTGCTCAAGAAATAAAGTCTAAAGCTCTTGAAACACGTTTCAAGTCCACAACACGTAAATAACGAGAGGCAAGCAAATGTGTAGTATTTCCTGAAGTACACCTTCAAGGTCAGCGAGACTAGTCGCTGGCTGTCTTGCCGGCAGAGATCCTACAAAACAACACGGTTCCATTAATCTTACGTAACAGCTCTTCAGGAAATATTTGTCGGCCGTTCCTCTCTTACACCACCCACTGACTGCCAAAAACTCGTGACAAATATGGACCAGGAAATTCGAGTCACAACTTGGGACATATTTTCTCACCTGCTGTGCCTCCTACGAGGACTACCTTCCTGTCAAATAGCTCCTGCTGGTGGCTTCCTGGAAACTAAGAGACTGCTTTGCACCTGGTGGTAGTAATTTTGCATCTGCTTCAAAAGTAGCAAGATCAAGCCCCGATGACATGAGTGAAGTTTAATGTACTTGCCTGATCACACTTTCAGCACATTACCTATACGAAGTCAATGACTACAGTAGAAGCTGACCTGCCTCACGGAGAGTAGCGGTACCCTCAATTATATAAACTAGTAATACAGTGGGAAAGAACAATGCAGAATGTGCAATTGGGGAACATGATTACATGATCTCTTCATTCAGTCACGTTCAAGCTTAGTGTCACGAAGACATGCGACACCAGTGTTATGCTTTCCTTGGTTGGTGAACCAGTACTCAACGTGCCGCTGAATCATCACGTTGGTACAAAAGCAATGGACTTGTCATCGGCCAAATCGAGTTCACTGATTGCTTGAGTGAAGTGTTAAGCGAGACCCTTTCGCAGTTACGAAAATCAACAAACTGATTTTAGCGTTTAAATGTACTCAATACTGAATGTTCGATAAAACTTAAGATATTCTTTTTCTCTCTCCCCTTGGTTTTAAATTTCATGAACAGTCCTCAAACATTGTAGTATCAGAATCCAATTTGGGTTTGCCCTTCCAGCTTTTAACAGCTCGGTCGGCGTTTCGAATCTGGGAAGTGGACGTTTCCAATATCTTAGTCCTTAACTTAGCCTACTTCAAACGTTTCCTTGAACAAGATACTCAAGAATTAACATAAGGGATTTTCTCTGCATGTAACATCAAATAGTAAGGAAAACCACTTCCCTATATGTAAACAGAACTACATAGAAAGCGTTGTAGTATTGTCTTACTCTTTCACCAAATATGTCGTCCCATCCGGTCACGTTTCCTAGTAACTGCTTGTAGATATCCGGAAATGTATTCATGCGATCAGCATCCCAGTTATACTGAGCACAGGTTTCGCTCCTTAATTCTATCATTCAATACTTAAATAGTTTGTAAACAACATATTTGAATGTCACAATGGAAAGCCTACGTTACATCTTACAAATACGGGGATGTACATACAAAACAAACTCATGATTTATCCAAACACTTTGTGTACAAGCACCACATATTCTAGGGACTTCTCAGTAACCTCCTACCAATTCACGCAATTAAAAGTATCATGATTTTCTGTCGTTCGCCGGGCCCATGTGCAAACATCAGCCTACAGAATAGGAGCAACCTGAAGCTACATAAACACACGCTTTAAACAGGAACGTTAATATTGCAAGGCAATTTATTTCTGAGACTCACTTTTCGAGGTATTTATTTGTACTGCAATCCTAAATACTGTCCAGCAACGCAAAGAAGGTCTCTGAAAGGAATGTGCTCCCTCGCACAGTGGGAGGACAGCGAATGTGACACGGAACGCATGCTACACAAGGAGCAGAACCGTTAAAAAACATGCGCCCTATTCTCTCTGTACACTAAAACCGAGAAGATTTATTCACAAAAGTAGAAGCTGTCAGAATGTTTTCGAATGGTCTGTAACTGAACTGGCATGGGGTGTCATAAACCTGTCCAGGGAGGGTGCGGGAACCTTCTGCAATCCCATGCGTCTCATCCCCCGGAGACTTTCTCTCCTGTGGTATACTGTACTATGCACTTGTTACACAAATACATATTAAAATCTTAATGGCTTTGAGGCCTCGATTTATAATAAGGAATTGTTCCAGGCGTGTTTGTTGTGTGTAAACCTAAGGCGATGAGATTTAGTTTATAAGATTTAACGTCCTCTAACGTAGCTCATATCGGACGATAAATGAAATGGATCAAATGATGCTCGAAATGAGCCCAGGATCCATAGAGCTTAGAGTTATCTAACATTCATCTTTCAGGATTAGAGAAAACTCAGGTGGAAAAGCTCATCCTGCCCGGATTCAAAATCGGAACCTTTTGAATATGATGCAGACACGTTATCCTCTTAACACATATGCGGTCATAAACGTTAGGATAACATATTTGGAGCGATAGTACAATGGCATTCGCGCCATTTTATTTTTTTACTTGTTACGACTACTTAGGGAATTTAGCTTAATCATTTTTATTGTCAATGCCTTCATAGAATAGAATCCTAAAATGTTCACCACCATATTTGTTGGCCTAAATAACTTAAGTTACATTAACGTTGCGCGCAAATTGTGCGCAACCTTTCTTAGTCCTTGTGAAAATTGAGTTTTCAAGTTCGTGTTAAATATTCACTTTTGTCATACATAAAATAACCATGCGCTTGTTACTTAAATTACTAAAGCATTAATGCTTTAGGGTTAGATTTCACATCGGATTGTTCATCAGGTAACTCAACGGCAACCTTTAGCATTAAATCCTCTCACTCTATTGGCCAAAATACACGTGACATGAATATTGCGTTTCATCGCGGTACTTACTAGCATTCCAAAATTATTGCGCAAAGTAATTTTCACATTCAAAATAATGACAAGTAAGTTGCTTGGATGCCTTCTCTCAACTTTCAATTCGATCCTTTTTTTTATTTATTTATTACATCCATCAGCAATAATACATGCTTTGCAGATCTGGGAGAACAGATACAAAATAATCACAAAGTAATAACATTGTAGAGATAGGACAATGTGCCTCCTCTGAACTAATACACATGTGTTCCTGCACTAATGCAAATGTGATACTGAACTAATAAAATGGTATACATACTTCAATAGTGAGAATTTACACAGCAGAAAAGAATAGAGAAGCAAATGTGGAACAGTGATCATTCAGAAGTCGAAGTGTCGTCACTGTAAAGCAGGTCCTGTGGTAGTCGTCGCTTCAGTCGCGTTAGCCGGCGACTTCGGACGCCGATGTTATACGTCACAGCTCGTGGAACGTGGCGTAGATTGTAGAAGAAGCGTCGAGCAATCTGTCGGATGAAATGGTGGAGAGGAAGAAGTCCCAGCTCGTGATGCAGCTGCTGGTTGCGGACAAATCAAGGAGCATTAGTGGCGATTCGCAGGAATCGACTCTGGATGACCTGTAGACACCTCAGGTGACAAGTACTGGCAGTGCCCCAGACCTGGCAGGCACAAGTAATAAAAGAGGTCAAACCAGAGATTTGTACAGGAACAGTGAAGATTCTACACCAAGTGAAGTGTGTTTGTGAAATAAAGGAGAGAGTAGTGAAAGACGAGTGGATGCCAGGGTAATGGTGCGGTCAATATGGGCCTTTAATTCGATCCTGAGAGGACTTTGATATTTTCAATATCACCATGCAATAACAGGTTATTTCCATTGCAGAATTTTGCCACACCCTATTTAGAACAAATACTTTTGTATACACCTACCAATTCCAAACACAATGCACAGATTAGGGAACTATAAAATTGGATTTATTTGGGAAGCCATCTTGGGTGAAGTTTGCCTATACATCTGCGGCAGCACAGCTGATGATTGGTAGCATAGAAGACAAAAGGATTAATTAAGGAATAGATAACCTACTAACCTGCCTGGCATTTGCCAGAAAGAAGTTAACAGAACAAAGCCATACTTGTACAGACTTTTGCCTGAAAGGTGTTTATATCACACCATGATTCATCAAAAGCTTTTGCTGCGGAATATTCCTTGTTAATTATCAAAACTGATAGGGAAATGAGATTAAAATAAAACAAAGCAAACAAAGAAAAGGTTCGGTCATTCAGCTAGCTAGAGTTACATACGTTCCAGCACGCGCTTTATAGTCTCGACGACGTCATCGGATTGTGCAACGAGAAGCTTTCACAAAACCGCAACACGGGGCAGCCCTTGAAACCAAGAAATTAAGTCACGGACAGCGCAATCATTGCCTGGTTTTGTTTCCTGTGCGCATGTGCACTGCCTCCATGCGGCCCAGCTTGAAAACAACCTGCCGCAGGAGAGTCCAAACTAATCACTTTACTGGAACACAATGTACTACTGTTTCTATATTCTCTAATATAACGTAGTCATTCACATAATTTACAATGACTGAAACAAACTTATTAGCTCTTTATTTTTAAGTATTTTTAAGTATTTTTAAACACATAAAAGAAAACCTGTAGTTTGGTAACTGTACCACTGTTCTTTTAAATCTTTGTCATAACGCACACATATAACGAAAATCCTAACTGTGACTGTATTGGAACGAGATCTTTTTATACTGTCCAAATATTTAGTATGCTTGTCGCCGAATTCGGAAGTCCCGCGCTCATTTACTACACAAGAAAATATCTCTCTCTCTCTCTCTCTCTCTCTCTCTCTCTCTCTCTCTCTCTCTCTCTCTCTCTCTCTCTCTCTCTCTCTCTCTCTCTCTCTCTCTCTCTCTCTCTCTCTCTCTCTCTCTCTCTCTCTCTCTCTCTCTCTCTCTCTCTCTCTCTCTCTCTCTCTCTCTCTCTCTCTCTCTCTCTCTCTCTCTCTCTCTCTCTCTCTCTTTAAGCCACGATTATACCTTTTCTCTCCTACAGCCTGAATGTATGTAATATTTGTAACGACAAACCAAATAATAAAAACGTGAAGTCAATACAACAGTAAACGACTGTACATCCTTGTCAATAAGCAGCTGTTCCAAAGGTACCGCTCCCGAAACGACGTAAATGCATAAGGTGACATACATATGGAACCAAAAATAACAATGTTTTTGTTAATATCTTGGAATTCAATTACCCCTTAAATTAACAAAATGCCCTAATACTATGAGACCTATCTTACAGAGCCTTGTAAGATAATTACGTTCTCTTACTGATATGTGGACAAAACCTAATTATATATTATACAAAAAATGAAGATAATATGTACATACATATCACATTTAAACCAATTTATGGCGTCGCAGTTTTGACTCATTGCGCTTCTTGATAATCTCAAAGAGTACATACACAAGTTGAATTTCAATTAATATTTTACTCAATTGTATGCAAGCTTTCAAATTTATAAAACATTACGAAAACGGCTGGGTAATTTTACTCTGTGATCTAACAAAATGATTTTCAACTCGAGGCTCGAGTTCACTTGTGATGCGTGACCACCCTAATTATTTTCTACTCTTACGTATCTACCCCCGCCCCGCCCCGCCCTGTAGTTTGCAGAATACAGGTGCAGAAAATCCTCATCAATAGCATAATTATTCACAGAGTAAAGGGTTCATAAGATCGATCAAAAATAGTTTCTGTGAAATTGCGGAAATTAATATCTCTCATATAATTAATGACAACGCCTTAGTCTTAATATTAACAAAACCCGCATTGACATACAAAATAGGCTACTAGACCTCAATTGTGTAATGCATATTCTGTTGTCTTAAAGAAGTACGCTATGGGCGCATGGTCTATCCTCAGTACAACAATAACAAAATTATAAAACCGTGGCCCAGAATTTGAATTCCCTGCGCAAAACTCGACAGAGCGAAAAGCACGCGGTAATGCTTGTTTGCAAGAATAGCACCCACATGCTCTATATTTTAAATTAAGGTTCTTTTAATAGATTATCGTCATCCAAATTCTGGGTCCTGTACCAGTGGTTCACAGTTCTCTCCAGAATCAGTCTTTTCCTTGGTTCACTTCCCCTTTTAAAATGTACAATTCCAGAACCTTCTTGCAAAATATAAGTGACTATTAAAAGAGAAAAGGAACTATAATTTGTAGTAATCTGCCCAAATGAGTAGTGGCCAGGAAGTTTATTCACGTGATGTAGTATATTAGGAGGGCTGTTCAATAAAGAATAATCATAATTTTTTACGGTCATAATTTTTCGATCTTATTATATTCTGTTAGCTTAATGTGAAACAAACACGCCCTAGTAGTTTCACTGTTGGTACTCCTGGTTCCCACCTGTGAGAACCAGGCATGTTCAGACTTATTCAGTAACGTCTACCGCTGCAATGGAGGTAACATGCAGTTAAAGTTGATGTTAGAGGAAGATCCGGAGTTCCTTTCAAACGTAATCACTGCTGATGAAACTTGGCTACATCATTTTGATCCTGAGAGCAAACAGCAAAGCTCAGTGTGGAAATCTCCTTCATCACCAACCAAGTGGTTGCTTCTGCTAGAAAAGTTATGGTGATCTCATTCCTTGACATTCATGGAATGGTTTATCAGCATGTTGTACCTGCACACACATCAGTAACTGGACAATACTACAGGGATGTCCTGAAAACATTGCAAGTCCATATCAGGCGCAAAAGACCACATTTCCGTGAAGCAGGCTGGATGATGCACCACGATAATGCGTGGCCGCATATTGCCAGTGTTGTTGCTGAATATCTTGCTAAAGTCAACGTGAAGTACATCCCTACCCCTGCCTACAGCCCGGATTTAGCCCCATGTGACTTTTTTTCTATTCCCTAACTTGAAGAAACGCCTTCATGGGAGGCATTATCCATCATCAGAAGCAGTGGTGAAGGCTGCGGAGGCAATTTTGAAGGATGTCTCAAAAATTGTTTCCAGCATTTCCTTGAAGACTGGCAGAAACGTTGGGACAAGTGCATCGCATTCAGGGGAGACTATTTTGAGAAGGACCATCAAAATTTTGAGGATGAGTAAAGCTACGCTGTCAAATAAAATTTGCGATCATTCTTTATTGAACAACCCTCGTACAGTACGGCCGTTGGATCTCCGGCTCTGACGTTTTGCGATTGCAGGAGGTTGAAGGGAAGGTTAATAGTACCAACATACAGTAATGAGCAATTGAAAACATATCCTCAAAATTATCTTTAGAATGAAAATATAAGACTATATTATCTTTAAAACATTGAAATCCAACTTGCAATTCCATTATCATGCAACATATTCATTACAACGCCATTCTATTCGAACATTTCTTTCACACCTTTTACACGCACTAACTGTTTCTGTTGGTAGTCAGCATTGTCGCTACTAGGCGTGGCTTCCAAATACAAACACCATGTTGCCAGTTCAATTTTGTTTGGATCACGTGGCTTGGACCATGTGGCTGCCGTTGGTTTTGGTGCTTGCGCTGCTTAAGTTTGTTTACTGTTTTGTGCGAGCGTGAATTCCCATTTTTAGTGCAAGTCCTATTTTGCTCTGCTTGAAATTCCCGCTAAAGAACTGGCAATAGCCCGCTTCCCCCTCTCGAGAAATGTGAGAGCCGGAGAACGGCCGGCCGAACTGTAATATAAGAATGACTCTGTTCATTCTTTACGATTTGAAGTCCGAAAACTGTCCTTAAGTGAATGGAGGCAATTTGAAAAATTTCTGATCACATCGGAAATTTGGCAAAATGTAGGCGATGCGATCAAAATCAGTGCTAATAAGACTATGAAAATGATCATAGATTTATCGAAAAGTGGAAGAGGCAAAACGATAACGTTCCCTTGCAACATAACATATGACAGTGTACAAGTCACCTTTGCTTTGCGCACAACATTTATTATCACACGTCAAGATACGATAAATTATCAGAATCGAGATACAAAGTTTGTGAACTTTATGCTAAGATAAAAATGATTCAAAAGCACAGACTGTGTAGCGATAAGTTATACTACTGAAGGGATATTAATCATGATTATTACTGAAAAGAAATTCCGTAAGCGAACTGTCATAATCCAAAATTATAACAGAAATGCATATAAGCTCAGTGATAATAAGTTTATATTCATTCTGCTCATATATATCTTAATAATTTATAAAAGGAAAGTTGGGCGAAGGCGAGGTCCTCCTGCGATTCGTTAATTTTGATTAAAATTTAAAACATTTAAGATATTTACACGATAAAATAAATATCTTCAATTTTCATGGCAATAATCTATAGAGTCTTTTTCATTCGTTACGAATCTACTTCAAAAACTGTTGTGTGGTAGACATTTCTCAATGTATGTTGCTATTTATTTAAATTTTAAATGTTCATCTTTAAAATTGTTGATTGTATTTAGTTGTTTATGGAAAGACTAGAGTTCCTAAGCCACTATACAGCGACCCCCTTTTTTTCAACACCCAACTATCGATTCGATAACGAAATATGTAGAAGTCACTATTTGTGCATTTTAAAGATTTATCGTCTTTAACCGTTTAAGTCATTTTGGGCGATGAATGAGATGGGTTAAATGATGCTCAAGTGAGCCAAGGGTCCATAGAACGTCGACATTCATCTTTCTGGATAGGGGAAAATCCTTATCCAGGTAATTCGCCCTAACCGAGATTCAAACTCCAGATCTCTTGATGCGGTACCCCTACATCACAAAGGTGGATTTTGCAAATTGTTATATCAATAATTTACAATGAGTAGGTTGTAAAATAGCCGCAAAACTTCAATAAAAATGAAGGATAGATATAAGTGTGACACACGTGCCCTGCTCAAACCCCAAACACCCTCGTCATGTACACCAGCAACGCTAGCGGAGTATTACAATGTTTCGGCCAATACTCAAGAACATCCTATAAGAACAGTGCTGATAAACATCCGATGGAGGCGCTCTAGATGGCAGCAAGAAGTAATTATGCGAATGATCTTTTCACAAGGCACTGCTTTAATTACATTTTCACCTGAACAGCGGCTAACGATTTATGCTTCTGAGAAACCAGCAGGAAATGAGGTTTGTTGTAATGAAGATGGGCAGCCTACGGAAATGAGCGCTGATAACATCTGTCCTTAACGAAACAAAAAGAAAAATATCACAATAATCGGCGCCGGGCTTCCAGACGAACTGCCAGAGCACGCGACTAGGAGACCATGGGTTCGGAACCGGTCGTGCCAAGGTTGCATGCGACGTGGGGGGGTGTTTCTGCCCATGGCATTGTTCAGCAGCGTTCTTAACCATCAAGTTTCCTACATCATCCAAAGTAACTCCACTTCGCAAATGCTCGTTCTTACCATTGCCTGTAGTACAGAATATTTATTATATTCTACTCAGGATTCCTTTGAAATAAACGCATGTATTCCTTCCGATGAGTTCATGATTAGAGTATATTCCTTATAGTATAATTAGCTGACTGCTGTTACTCATTGTAACAAACAAATAATTGAAATAATTTCTAATCGACCAGGAACTGTTACGCACTCGCCAGGCCCACAGTCTGAAGAGACGACTACTACAAGATCTCCTCTTTAGTAACTCTGAAAAACTATGAATATTGTTCTCCTTATCTCTGATTCCTTGTTTTTTCTTCAGCTCTCTCTCTCTCTCATGGTGACATCGTCGTTTCTCAGTGTTTTGATAATAAGAGCCAAACTGGTTTTCCTTACATGTCTTTATATATTTAATAAAATGATTCAATTAGTTAACAAGGATCTGTAAAGGATGTAATGCTGATCGATAATTGAATAATTTTAAAGAAGTTCTAATAGAATGTTAGCTGATTAATATGAACTGGACAGAAAGTAAATTCGCAATAAAATTACGCCATAAAGAACAGCACCAATTTGCTCATAAAGGTTATTCTTGCTCTGTGAAAATGCAAATTACAAATTAGATAATTTGCTCTTAAGTCTAGATCAACCTGTCAGGCAAAACGTACACTTCCAAGACGGCAGAAGCATTTGTCATTTGAAATGAATCGGAAATGTAAGTTAACCTCGCTGCCAAGACATGTGCACAATGATACAGCCTCTGTTGCATTAAATTATTGTGTTCGAAATCCTTTCATTTGCATTATCATCTTTGAATAAAACCGGCTCATTTTTAAATTCTCAATAGTTACATTTCATAGGCCGAAACGCAAAATCTTTTCTTCAGTAAAATTATCCCCGTCGTCTCTAGTGCTCCTCTGTGGCCTTCAGGAAAACCTCATGCCAACAATCGATGACTGGATCTATTTCTGAGTTGGATGTGCCCAGAAGGTCGAGTCCATTACCTCCGATAGTAGGATGATGGTGGAATTCGAACCACGTTGGGTCCCGTTCACATGAGCTAACCAGTCACACCCCAAAACTAGATCGAACCATGGGACCTCGGCAGGAGACACGCCAATATACCACTGAGATGCCCCAGCTTCCTCATACTGTTAAATAATTGTAACCTATAAGTTAGAAGGGCTTCGAAATGACAATAACAGTTACCTGAGTTACCACCAGAGGTAGATGAAATTGATTCTTACAGATCACACTAAGTTTAACAATACGTATTACGAAAATATTCCATCCTCTGCACTTCAACAAACTCAAATTGGAGGAAGCATCTTGTTAGGGCACCTTATTTAAACAGAAAATATTTCGCCGAAACTTTTCCCGCACCATTCAAAACACAATAACTGCTGCACGTGCTCATAAGAACTAGCAAACGAACAAGAAATAATAAGGTCAGGAGCAAAGAAAAGTTGGAAATAAACACCACAGCGAAATAACGAGATGAGGGAGAAGGTGGGAATTGGTAAAATAGCAATTTCGATAAAATGAAGAAGAAAAATAGTACCAAACGTGACGTAAATAGCACTGTTATAATAAAACAAAAAGAGCAATCTAAAGAAAGGCAAGTAATATCAAAACTTGAAGAAGAAAAACATACAAGAATGGGAAACACAAAGGAAACACTGGGAACAACTAGAAGAGCAGAAGAGTTGTTATGCCTCAGATACTATACAGTATCTACCTTCGGGAAAGATTTATACTTGGCGAACAGGATATACACTAGTGGAACAATAAAATATAAATGCTAACAGAATCCGCAGTTGTGCATGCGCTATATGTACTTCATTCAGCTGAGGTACAACCGTTCTTCCTAATTGTCTCTGGTTTCGTGTAACCTCAGTTTGAAGATACTTACCGATCTAAACTCGCGGATTAACATGCTTTTTCCTATCGCCCGACCGCTGCGTCCCCCACCTCTGTCCACAAGTGGGATACAATACTGGAGGGTAGGGCGTGGTTAGTTTAATGACTTAATCGATGAAGCCAACATTCCATTACGTGATGACATAATTCTTACACAGAATTTACTAGCTATACTGCATACATTTAATGAATCTATACGCTTTATAAGCGTGACATCTTGAAATAATCCTTAAAAGAATCAAAAGACCGAGCAGACAGTAACGTCAGAAGCCCGTGTTCGGGAAGTCCCGCAACCAGCAATCTGAACCAATCTATTTTTCCTTTTCAATCGCCAAGGTAAATACTGGATTGGATACTTAATACGACGACCCGAAGCCCCAACTCAAGTCTAAATTACCAGCAAAATGAAAATAAACGGCAACATTGAATGCGAGTAATCTATTCATGTAAAGTCGGTCTAGTCAACACGAGTGCACTTTGCCTCTCAAAAGGAAACTGAATCTACCACCCACAAATGACCGTCATAAATGAATCTCCACACTTCAGAAATGGAACACTATCATTGACGACCAATAGCAACCCTGATTTTCTGGAAATGACAGGCGCATGTTTACTCCACGTGGAGTCTCATTTGCCAAAGTTCCAACTTCCAGTTGATCCGTTTCATTACGTGCAGAAATTCGTTGTGTGTCACGATGTGGAGACCGTGGGAAGGAAATGCAGTGGTAAATGCAAATGAAGCAGTAGATAACTTTCAGTCAAGTGAAAATCAACGTGATGACAATAGTGTGAATAAATTGGAAAGGGTTGCTGGGCCGAGTTATGTTACTGGAAAAGCCTCAAAAAAACAAAGTTATAACGGGAACTCTTTCTAAGAAAATTCAAGCGCTTATTTTGAACACATAAATATTTGCTGAAAAATAATCTTGGTAAGGGGTCATGCAATGAACGGGTATTCACAGAAATGCCGTAAGAAATAGTGACGAAAAACGCCGATCAAGTGTGAAAACAAAAGAAAACGTTTCTCTAAAGTAGATGACTTCACATGCGATTTAAATCGCCGAGAAATTTATAGATTCTATGCAAAAGGGAGAGCGCCCACCTTAGACGAATTGGTTGCACATTTGCAAGAAATTTGTGATTTTCCTTATGGGCAATAGCACTTAGCGCGCTCTCCTAAAGGAGCTCGGTTTCAAATACCGCACTTTGAATAAGATAAGGATTATTATGGAATCCAGTAGAATTGTAGCTTGGCGATATATACTTGTCAAAACTAAGGAAGTTTCGCAGTAATGGACATAAGATAATTTATTTAGACGAAACCTCGTACGATACCCATGACGTATCGAGAAAGGTGGCAAGGACTGAGAGGAGGGCCGCTGTTGTAAAACGATTATAAGGGTTCGTCAAAGGAGTCGGCCGACGTGCACATACGTTAATTAAACAGACTCTACATATAAGGAAAGCAGCTGGGTAAGAGGGGTCCCGTAAGCCATCTTCCCAGCAAGTGTATAAGATACATTTGCCTAGCACTAAGGTCCCTGGACACTTGGTTAAGCTGACATACGCCGGTCACCTCTAGAACAGAGGCACAGTTGCTTAGCACTAAGAGTTCTGTGGACACGTGACGAAGAGAGTATGGTCGAGTCCTAGAAGAGAACTGTCCACCGCGTACCGAGCCACGAGGAATCTCTTAATAGATACGTCGCAAAATTAAAGCGTCGTAAAAGAAAACACATGCTGAAAAAGAAACAAAGACTGACCATAATTAGAAAGAATACGTAATGATGGTATAAGTTCAAAATTAAATGTGTAAAATCAAGGATTGTCAAGAATACAGGAAACATCTGAAAAGAACAAGAATAAATTAGGCGACCTAAAGCAACACATTACATTTTGAAGAATTTTGGAATATCTACGAGAATTAGAGCGCAGTAAGCAATTTACCTTCCCGATGATGATGATGATGATGATGATGATGATGATGATGATGATGATGATGATGATGATGATGAGGAGGAGGAGGAGGAGGAGGAGGAGGAGGAGGAGGAGGAGGAGGAGGAGGACTTGAACACGGCCTGACTTTCGAAGACAGCATTTAGTATGCACATTAATACATAAAGAAGCCTAGGAATTAGTAATGCGTATCAGAAATGGTACTTTATTTGATTTTGTGTCCTATTGTAATGCAGCGTATAATTTAAATGAAATTTAACCACACTTGGTATGCACGTATCTACACATATGCTAGTCGAGAGAGCCTTAAAATGAGGCGTTTATTACAATTCGGGCATTAACAGAACCTTTTACTATTGAGTATTAACTAGATTGCCTTCTTTCAATCAGCTCATTACCTAATGAGCTGAATAGATATAATCCCATGAAAACCTCCAGTTTTAGTCTACGCATATATAAATGTAAATTGCCTAATGTTTAAGTCATGACTGCTTGTATTAATGCGTAAGACAGAGGTGGCCGTGAATCAACATATTGCATTTATTTATTTTGTAACTTCGGACAGAGAAATTTCACTGAAAGTCTTGTGTTAGTGGTCACGTGTCCTACAAAGTGGTACTTTACATTCCTCCAAATGCTCCGTCATCAACATCCCTGGCCTAGAGGTGTGAAACTGCAAAACGAAACTTCCTAGTGATGTTTCGCAAGAGAAAATCGACTATATGTTGTACCTATGTATGTTTGCTGAAGCCCAAGGCTCAGTCTGTCAGAAGAAGGCGCTTACTATGTTAGGCGCGCTGATTTCATCCCAGAACTTGCCATCAAGTGTGTGCGTATATAATATCTGTAAGGTATATACAATGAAGTAAATGGTGATCGAGGTTGTGTTTAATAAGACCATATGCTGTCATTTTGCAAACGATATATGAAAATGAAATCTCGAAAAATGATTAAGTTGTAATCCTACGGAACCATGATAAATCTCAAATGAACAATCCATGGATTAAAATTCAACTTTTTTTTTAACTGTACGTAAGTATGGCTTACGGAGTTACTTTATCACTCAGAACCTTCTTATTCTTATTGTCTCTAGCCATACTTATAGTGGTAGAATCGAAAGGTAACCTTGACAAAAAAAAAAAAATGAGGGGAAGAAAGCAAAAACAAATAAAGAGCCAAGATGAATGCACTCACTTGATCCTTTTTACTCACACTTGTGCATACTATTCTTAAAAGCGCTCATTCTACTACATATTAATCTAGACAAACGTTTGTAGAAACTTTATTTACGCATTTCCTTCTAGGTACAATGGAAATAGAGGTCTGCAGTAGGCTTAAGCGATAGTCGAATCATTAAGATATCGTCGCTTTGAAACTCCCATCTGCATGTCCAGAACTTCTCGCTTGAGAAAAGGATAAATATTAGAAAACTTAGAAAAAAAAAACAGAAGTATATAAGAAATGGTTCACTTAAAAATACTGGC
This sequence comes from Mantis religiosa, assembly GCA_030765055.1. NCBI lineage: Eukaryota > Metazoa > Arthropoda > Insecta > Mantodea > Mantidae > Mantis > Mantis religiosa. The sequence goes on along the minus strand of CM060953.1, from coordinate 157,912,557 downwards.
AAAATTAACGTGTTTTAACGAAAATTAGCATTTTTACAGTAAGATTTTTGTGTATCTCTTACGGTTTACTAATTATGAAAAGGCCATCAAAATGAAGAGGACTTCGAACGACATATATTTCATTTACATTTCATTTGTCATGAAAACACACATGGCATTTTAACCAAAATCGTTAAAGCAATTTTGTAATCAATGTTTTCCATAAAAGAGGAGGGGAAGCGTGATCGTGATGTATGACACACAGAATAAGCTCTGGACTATAATATCAACAGTAACGTTCGTCCAAAAATAAAAATGCACAGACATAGCAGTATCTATGATATAATGAAAACTTGTTTAGATGTGTGAATTCAGAATTTTCCCTCGAACCTTGAAAATGTAGTTGCCAGTCTTATATCACAATATACCTGCTTTTATAGCTAATAAGTGAAACATTTGAGTAGTTGTACGGGCACCTACCAAGGCGGAGGAGGTGTATGGTATACGTAAAATCGTAAAGAAATCAAATTTTTTTATCAAAACAGTTTCTAAACTACTGGGAATGTAGCAAAAGAGCAGTTAGTATTCCCCACGACATGTCACGGGATAACAGATATACAAAACTGACCAAAACAGGGAAAACTGCACTCAAGAAAACCTTTCTGCACGAGAAATCTGCGCAAACAAAAGACTAACGGACCATAGAAAACAAGAAAGCATCGAGATGGTTACTGGCACAAATCTATGAGCACGCTTCTTTAACGTTTTCCGTTACGGCAACGTTTCTCTGCCTCAGTGGGTTTTTCCATTTCATTAACACACTGAAGGTACACAACTGTTTAACGGTATCCTGTATTTACTGACGCAAGTCGACTTCTTCCTTCGTCTTCACAGGCGCCCGTCCATCTTTGGAGACAGAGCTGCTCATTCCTATAAACGAGAGTAAATACGATACTACGATGCGTTAAATGTTACTACTTTCTCACGCTAGCAATTTACTATTTTGTATTTGCGTGGGAAGAGTGCATCTCTAAAGACCGTGGAAATAGATAAACTGGTATGTGCAACCGACAGGCCGACGCCGTTTCTCCTATTTGCAGCTATGCAAGAAATAATTTACACTAAATGTTATTCTGTCAGTTTCTTGTTAACCATCATTCGAAAGAATAAATAGTTTTATAAAATGTGGAAATGTATTCTAAAGAATAGACGGTTTACAGAGGTTGCTCAACAGTCGACTATGGTTTAGACAGATAAAGGTTAAAATAACAGCGCATATTTCGGCAGTAAACTGTCACAAAAATGTTTTATCTCGTAAAAAACAACTGCATCTTTATTGCAGTATCTACATTCTATATTGTTTATATTATTTTTTTTGTAATATAAAATTACATAAACCCAATTAGAACGAAGAGAGCTTTACAGATTATTTAGTGAAAATTAAAAGACACAAATGTTCTCACATTATCTGAGCGATATTTTAAAAATTGGATAAAAAAAATAAATCTCTTTCATGAGCCTTTTTTTTAATCTGGTGACTTTTCTTCTTCTTAATTTACGTCTTCCAACGATAAGTAACAAGGACGTTGTATGAAATGGGTGAAATGATGCTCAAATGAACCCAGGGTCCATAGAGCTCAAGAGTTACCTGACATTCGTTTATCAGGATAAGAGGAAATACTGGAAAAAGTAACACCTCTGACCAAGATTCAACTCGGGACCTCTTGAACATGAGGCCGCCACGCTACCATCTACGCTACCGAGACGGGCTACATTGATTTTACTTTATATCATAGACGTCTATTAAGACTTTTACTAGATAAGTTGTCAGGTTTCTAGCAATTTCTATCTGGTGCATTCGTTTTGTTTTCCATGCATAATCCCTGTATCCACAGTATACCTAAGGATTTTCTTTTAGGTGATTACAACATTTCTGAAGGTGTTGGAAAGCTGAATGGGATTACAAAAACAGAACCTATGTCACGGCCGTCTGTGTAAGTTTTTTGTTTGTATGAATCAACTTTCTAATGAATTGCGCTATTAATACTTAACTAGAGCAAGCAAGGGTTGTACCTAACCTGCCGGAACATTATATGCAATAGTCTCCCTGGATGTTTTATTTGTATATTTGTAATATTATCCAGAAAAAGATCCAAGTGAACACAAACATAAATAATTCCACTGCAATAAAACATACTTTGCATGCAATTCTCAGCTTAGACGCGTCAACCACCTCAAAATAATCCCTTTTCTATTTTTTGAAATTAATAAAAGCTTCTAAAGGAGCCTATCATGCTTTGTTGATCCAGGAGTTCGAATGTTGCTAAAACAAGTTATATATTAATAACGACTTTTGCAACAAAGCGAGCAGCATTCTAGTTCCAGAATCCAGAAATCCCGGGGTCGATTCCCCAACAGTCTGGAAGTATGAATTTTACATTGATTAGGATATGTTCTTTTTATATTTGCGCTCTTCGTATGAAGAATTTAGAGCTTCCCCCCAGGGACTTACAAGTAGATGCCTGGGGTGAGATGGCCATCGAGGAACAAACGCCAGACGTCTCTTTCACCAATAAACCATACCGCCTCCTGGAATAAAACCACCCTGCCTTGGTGACACGTGAGCGAGCGTTGCCTAGAAATGTTTAATGAATGAATTATTGTGCATATTCCAAAATTTTACAATTATTACAATTTACGACTTTAGGCTACATTTATTTGTCTTTACCTTGTGGCTACCTTGGCTTACATGATACCCTGGTCTTCTGCTTTGCCAGGTATCTCTTAACCTCCATGCCTCCTTGTTACTTAATTAGCGTCATTCTTCCCTCCCATCTTCATTTTACATTTCTTGCTCATTTTTCTTTTACTTTCTGTAAGAACACACCAATACTTCTTACCTCCTTTTCGTCCTTTCCTGTTAACATTTTAATAGCTACTATCTTTTTCTCTACTTTCTCCCATTTTTCCTCTCAAACCTTTTCTTCCCCATATCGCAACCTCCTCGCATTCTGTTACATAATGTTCTATACTTTCTTTTCCACCTCGCAATTCACAAATTCCATTTTCTCTACCTCTCATCCCTCTTAGGAATATTGTTCTTGTTCTCATCCAAGCTAGCCCTTCTCTCTCTTGCCTATTGCAATAATCTACGTATGCTTCGCTTCCCCAGGAGAAATGTTTTATAGTAAAGAAATGATTAAACGTTAAGAATATCTACACTTTAGCAAGCAATAATAACTTGCTGAAGTTAAAGACCCAAATATAGTCAAGAAATTGAGATAGTACAATTGAAAAATACATATATTTCTGTTCACTACATTTACATTAAAACATTGCAGAATACACTTTGGCTCTCTTGCTGAATTTACGATTTTATACCCTTTTATAGGGTAAACCAGTATTTTGAACTTGGACTATCCCGTTAGTTTTTTTTCTTTAATTTTCTGCCTTATATCTGTGTGTTATATACCTTTGAACCATCAAAGCAAACTACACTGTATACACGTAATTTGCAGAGATAATACTTATAGTTTTATTCGATACATTAGTGAAAATAAAAATAGGACTCAAGATCCAAATTGTTACTCTAGAAAAACTCTGTAGTTGCCGTTCATTGCTAGAGACAAAGTTGTGGAACTGTTAATTCCAAATAAACACCATTTGATGTGAAAGACGGTCATGGAACTTCAATGCTTCTCGCTGTTCCATTAGTATGTCCTACTAGAAGTGAAATAGTGTACTGCAGTGGCGGCCTTGAACTGAAGGAAGCCCATTTCCGAACACAGCGACCGATATTATACAAACAAGCAGTGGAGACAGCCTGAGTCGTGTATTTTTACTTATAACGGTATGCAATTGACCAGTCAGGTCCGTGACGTCACTCCACAACTAACTACCTGCTGTGCTGGCTTTCCACATCATCCCAGCCAGCTCCGAGTTTCTGACGGGGCTTATGCATAGCGTTTCCTCAGCAAGACATTTCCTCCTTGTACACCTACGAAAAGAGCTTTTGAATACACACAACTGATTTAATGCAGTAATACATTATCGGTATAAATATAAAATCAACACAGCTGTAACTTTATGATCACAATAATGTTAGAAATTACTTTACTGTCGTCACCACTAATGAAACAATGCCTATTACTCTGTTTTTCACGTTAAAAGAGATCCCGAAAACGAACCTTTTTTTTTTTTTTTTTTTTTTTTTGTAATTTACGTCCTCCAACGTTAAGTCATATCGGACGATGAATGGAATGGATGAAATGATGCTCAAATGAGTCCGGGGTCCATGGAGCTTACAGTTACCCGACATTCGTCTTACAGGATAAAGGAAAACCCCGTAAAAACCTTATCCACGAATCTGTTAGGGCGATGCAACCGGTTAAGGTTTTTTAGGTGATTTCCTTTATCCCGAAAGATGAATGTCGAGTAATTTCCAAACTCGGAACCCTGGGCGGTTTCAGGTGAAACATTTTATTCATTTCTTGTTCGATAAGACCTTTAAAAGATGTGTCTTTCTATTGATGCTGAAAATTTGCTATTGCTAACACTTTTTAATGTCGTCCGTTTGTCTCTCCTGGCAGGCTGTCTTCAAACTGGGTGTTACTGCGTGCCCGAAGTTCTAACCACAGAACAGAGAAGGATTTTACATATGACTTTTACGGTTATACGAGGTGCTTTCAAGTTATAACATCTATTTTCTTCAGGACTGAGACCAGATAGGAACTTCTGTTTTTTTTTAAATACATGTGAACTCTTTGTGAATGCGTGACAGAGATGGCAGCACTGTACAGTGCATAGAACTCTAGTGGCAGTGACGAGAGTTAGTACTGTTTTTGATACTTAAAATGGCGACGTTTTCATTGCAAGAACAGCGTGTAACCAATCATTCGTTTTCTTCATTTTCGTAGTGTAACGCCTATTGAAATTCATCGCCAGTAGTGAGGCATACAGTGAAGGTTCAATGGATGTGCCTAATGTACATTCCTGGATGCGACAGTTCGATGAAGGCAGAACATCGTGTGTCAACAAACCAAGACAGTCACGGCCTCATACCAGCCGGTCTGACGACATGATCCAGCGAGTGCAAAACGTTGTTTTGGGGGGTCGCCGATTGAGCGTTGCACAAATCGCCTCCAAAATGGGCATTTCCGTGGTATCTGTGCACACAATCCTGCATGAATATCTGAAAATGCAAAAAGTGTCTATCTTCCAGGTGCGTGTCACGAATGCTGATGGATGATCACAAGGCTGTGCGCGTGGCAAATTGTCAGCCGATGTTGACGCGTGATGACGGCACGAATGGAACACCGATTACACGTTGTTCTTCCAATGAAAACGTCGCCATTTTAAGTATAAAAACAGTCCTAACTCTCGTCGCTGCCACTAGAGTTCTATGAACTGTATAGTGCTGCCATCTGTCACACATTCACAAAGAGTCCAAACGTATTAAAAAAAACAGAAGCTCCTATCTGGCCCCAGTCCTGAAAAAAAAAAATGTATTATAACTTGAACGCACCTCGTAGGTTACAAAAGGGAGAAAGGAGTATGTTGTTCCTTAACCCTATATCAGAATACAGAGCCCACTACATTCTCGTAGGAGTGGTTTGGAAAACTGCATTTTGATTGCGTACTGCAAAGATTTAGAAGTCATGATGCTCTATGCAGGAATCATGCGGAGCTCAACTTTTGTTGCTGTTAGAATTTGCTCCGGTGCTGTATCTCGGGTGCCCGCAAAACTTAAATAAATAATACCATAATAGTGTCTAATCTTTTCGCCCAGTATTTAGGTGCTAGGTTACTTATATCATAGCCAAGAGTGAAGTAACAAAAAGCAAATTAGGAGACACCAAGATAATAGTAAAAACAAATTACGATGTCATGTCTGCAAAAATGAATACATATAAACAAAAATTTTAAGACTTTGATATAAGTACCAGCAAAGAAAGTTACATTAAGCAGATAGATTAGGTTGTCATCTCTGAATGCTGTAAAATCCACGTCCTACCATGAACAGACGTCCAAAAAAATTCTTATCGGGCAAGTCATCTTCTCGATTTTCAATCAAAAATATTAGTAATTTGTCGCCATTAAGTTAGTTCAGGATTGCATTACATTAAACCTAAATACTTAAGGTTAACGTTGATTTGCGCAAACAAGAACCATCATATTTACTTAACGTAATCTACATCCTAGGGTCAGAGGTCCATAGGTTGAACCTGTATGATACAAAGTAATCCTCTTTCCTCCCTCTTCAGTGCTTTGGGCTTGCATGGAGACAAAAACACAATATTTTCCTGGAAGTTGGTGCTTCCAACAGCATTTAGGCATACTAAAGGTAAAATAATTGCAGAAAGTTTATTGGTCGTTCTGCCTTACTGGATAGATTGAACGATACATCACTTCGCCTATTTTATGGTGGCCCAATTTTTAATCCATCTTTAGGATATTAACACTTCGACTTAAAAGAACATTTCAAAACTATTTGAAATGAACTTACATTGCACTTATATTTTAGTAGAGGTACACCGAGGTACGCCGGTACGCCAACAGAGGCATTAAGAACCAAACAAGAAGGCGAAAAGGCAACCCTGAAGCTCGCGTCTGGAAGTACTGAATAAATCCCGGTTCCGACCAACGTGAATAGAGCTACTCGTGCTTCTCCCTAGAGCACAGGTTGGTTTATAATTTTACGATAAACGGTGGACATGATAGTAACAAGTGGGACAGAACATAAATTAATACTTTCAATAGTATAACCCAAAAATTAAAAAAGTACTTATGACTTTTATCTGTTAAAACCACTAAAGTAACGCTAGCATGCCCATATGGAATCGGCAAGTCTTTCTCGTGAGCACGTAAAGGTATCCAGTCAATGTTTCAATCTTCAAACTATTTGAAATATACTTTCCCTTATATGACTTTATGAGGGTTCATTAGTTACAAACTAGAAGTCGCCCTCTTGAGCTCTATGTGAATGATAACATTTCCAAATTGTACAGTCCAATAATTTGTTCCTCCCCCCCCCCCCCCCACCCTGTCTTTCTTGTCCGAATGTGCCGTACACACCAAAAGACACAACCGTTTCCAGTTTTCGAAGTCCACGAAATGGCAGTCTGCGCAAGGGTTTCTGCCTACGTTTCAAATAGGTGATCATCATATTCGACCAATATGGGAATATATGACATTTGATAGCAATTGTCGTTCTCCTCCACTAATTAATCCCATACGGGGATTTCCCCCCGAATTCCAAAATGCTTTTCTGTATGGTTGATGCTGTAATTCTCTCACAGAGACTCTAATCACCACCCTATGTCCAACACATGCCTCCATAATACTAATGCTTGATGGAAAATGCCATATTATACGATTTCAGCTCTCTGTCCTGTTTCTTCACCTAGAAACTGTCATTGACATGGAAGAATATCACAAGTGGCGGCAAAAATAAAAGAAGCCAATATGCAATAGAACCTGGTTTACCCGGATCAACTGAAACCAGGATCGATCCGAATAAACGAAAACCCGGGTTAACCAAAGTATGACGTAAAAACATAAAAAAGACATGTACAATATCACGAAATATTTCTAATGGAGTTTAGAAATTAGTATCGGCACACTTTTACCCAAAAACACATACACTGCATATACTGTAATAGTTTATATATTTGCACTGCGCACAAACGAGTCAGTAGTGAAAAAGACAGCGAGTTTCTGCCGTCACAGTTCAGTGTATTGCTTATGAGCAGCGCAATCTCACATCCGCTTCAACATTAGAAGTTCATTTCGAAATATTTCGGATTGACTCAATTCCTTTTACGTTTGACGCTGCTTGTGCGTGCGTCTTCATCATAGAAATTCATCAACACTGTCTGAATACTCTTAATGTTTATATTCAGTAAAACTGCTTGATGCAATAATGTCTTCCTGTGTAATCAATCGGTTTATAGCCTCCGTCACTGTTAATGTCTTCAACATTGGAACAGCCATGGATATTTTAAAAAAAGTCTATCAGATCTTCCACACCTATGTTTACTTGTTCTTCAATTTTGTTTTCTGTCAACTCACAACAGCCACAACTTTTTCCATTACTTCATCAAAGTTTCTCTTCCAGCCTGATACTAAGCAGGTGGGCTGAGTGCAATGAATTCGGCCGCTGGCAAGAGAATTAGAGTAATGTACCTAATGAGAATAGAAATTTAGACTTGTATTGTAAAAACAAGCCTTTTTAAGTTAATTCGTGGAAATTAATCATTCTTTCACACTAGATGTGTATATGCTAAGATTTTGGATAGAGTCAAACTCAAAAATTCAATGCCATGGCCGGGATTTCAACTACGGAACTCCTAGTTTCCGTCCAGTCGCTCTTACCCATTTAGCTACCCTGGCCAACGTGCCGTCATGACATTAAACACTCCAATTGACTCATATTCTTCCGGTAAACCACTTGGGGTTCCAGTATTCGAGATACACCGTTTGTGGCGACTTACTCTTTCAAGTACTTGAGTCCCAGGCTTCATAGTTAAACTCTAATTATTTAAGTTAATTGAAAGAAGTTAATTGTTCTTTCACACTAGCTGTGTGTAGGCTAAATGTGTAGTGTTTAACGCCCGCTTTTACTACATACGGCACCGCAGGCGGTGACACTGATGACGCATGAGATGAAGATGGACCACCGGTGGAATGAGATGGCGGGGGAAACCGGAGGTCCCGGAGAAAACCCGCCCCAACGCCGTGTTGTCCACCACAAATCTCACTTTGCGGTTGCCTGGGATCGAACCCGGGCCGCCTTGGTGAGAGCCAAGCGGTCTAACCACTGAGCCACCGCGTGGCCGTGTGTAGGCTAAGGTTTTGGATACTGGACGGAAACCAGGAAATCCGTGGTTCAAATCCCGGACATGGCATTGAATTTGTCAGTTTGACTCTATCCAAAATCTTGTTTTACTATGCTAAACAACTTTGTTCCCCAAAACTGGCCCGGCTCATCCAGACGTCCAGATTAACGAGGTTTTACTGTACTGTACTCTAAGGTAAGAGGTCCAGCTTAGTGAGGTTTTACGGTACTCTAATTATTCCTACACTGTGGTAAACAATGACAAAGCACTGCAAAATCACTTCACTTAGGCCGTTCTTGGTAGAATCGTGTTTGCCGCCCACAGTCTAGTCAAACGAGGTCATCCTGCCTTGGAGCAAAGCATCCATCATCAAATTTTAAAGCTTGTACTTTTTACCAAAGCAAAATGATGGCTGGCGAAAATTCTTTCTTTCATTACTACGGTCTCCAGACATGATGTGTCAGTAACCACCAATATTTCATCAGCCAGAATAAACTGCATTATGTTGGCAGGCAGCGTCCGAAAAGCTCTACCATACACAACGACAGGAAGCTTTTAGCGAACAACCAGAGTCAATCTGGATATGACGCCAACATAGCGGCAGCCTTTTAGTTTACACCGTCACAGGCGACAGCCATCACTTACAGTATCCCCATATTAACACACCTTACGCGCCACTCAATGCTGCATGAAACCCATAGCTTGATATAAACTTTATTCAATTTTAAAACCAATACCTAGTTCCTTCGTCACATTTTAAATTCTAACGATGGATTCCATCCCGATGAAATGAAAAAGTAAAGTTTATCTTCTAAATTATATAGCATTTTAACGTCGATATTGTCAACCCTGCAAAAGAGATAATTGTGCCTTGCAATACTATTATTCAATTGACACAAAGCTCAGCAGTAAAGTTTTAATTATTTAGTAGTAAGCAGTCAGCTTGTCAGTTCGCCCTTCCATCTCCAGCTCTCTTCCCCCTCCCTCTCCCTCATTCTATTTCGTCACTTTCAAATTCCCTCTAGGTTGGTAATTTTCCTGCAATATTAGTTAAATCCCCCTATAAACAAAATAATCATATCACCAATCTTCTAAATGGTGTAAAAAGTTTTAAATCTCTCCTGTTCTTTATTATTTAACATTCAGTTCTACTTTAGAAGAATCTAACTTCTCAAGAAGTTCATGGAAATTGTGAGTATTCGGAGGCTTTCACGGCCGGAGTTTGGATTAACACAAATCAGAATTAAATACACCTCCAGCGACCGTCTCAGTCATGCCTTAACCTTCGCCAAGTAGACTGCGACCACGAAACGTCTCTGAACTCCAGCAAACCACGGCTTCTAAGCCTGGAAAAAATTTGTGTTGATTCACAGAAATTCCTAATACATTCTCTAATAAGGATCAATCAAAACTTACCTTAGTTGTTTAAACTAGTAAATGTGACCTTAAAAGGGTCACGCGCATGTGTATGAAAATAGTACGTAAAATGTCAAAATTACGTATTAGATTAAAACATATATCATTACCTAAATGTCGTACCACTCATTTCATTTTTTCAGTTAAACAGAGATATTTAAAAAGCCTTATCTTATATCAAACAGTACTGAATTTGGGGTTTCAATAACACGTGCTTTCCAAAATACAAAGTTATACATATAGCTTTTCTGCTCCGAAAGGTTACAACAATGCACAGACTTTAATTTTTTATTTAAGCAACTCTAAAGCGTGCAGAATAAAAAAGTTCACAATGTTAAAAAAGGAAAAAAAAAAAACATGACTAGACAATATGACTAAATTGAAATAAATTCAGCACTGAATATTTTTAAATATTTATAGTTACTATCTCAATTGAAAGTTTTCAAACATTTATTCGTTATTAACACATTCTATCATTTTCCTACTTTAGCAGATTCGAAATATTCGTTACAACGCAATTTGTATGCCATTTTTCTTTCAAGTCTTTAAGGCAGACTAGTAAAAAACTAAATAAAAATATTAAAAAAAAAACACAACGAAAAAGTATTCTAAGCAATTTTTGTGCAAGTTGATGTTTATAAGGTTAACGACAGATTCAGGCTCCGCCATTGCTACATTAAATGTACTCTCATTTTAATTTCATACCCTCAACTAACCCTACTCTGTGAAACCCACATGCCACGCGATGTTTGGGAAATCGGCAATAAAGTTGTGTCGTAAACACGAACGCAAGCTTTAGCACTGAACGTGTGCCTCTTCCTTGATCTTACAGTGCGTTCGGAACTATCGCGATTCTCATGTAACCAGTTTATGTACCCAAAAAAATTGGTATTAACTTCTGAAATATTCCTTCCCTCAAAATCTCCTGGCCCATTGATCCCGAGGTTCTGGGTCAAGCCCGGTGCAGAATTATGGTTTTTAGAACAGACAGCTCCTTGTCAGTAGATTTACCGGCATGTAAAAAGAACTCTGCGAGGTGGAGCTGAAATGATAAAATTATAACCTATATATCTTAGTATCCATCCGTAAATTTAATCATTCAATCACAAAAATCCATGTCTTTTTTTCTAAGGTTGGAAGCGGGCAATTCACTTTATTCTTTCACTGTCAATGCCACTGTTAAACAATAACCAATGTGGTATCTCACGTAGTCCAGAAGACCTAGAACTTAAACTCCATCAGATTTTTAAGGGGTGGGGGAGCGACAAAACGAATAGAGCTAGCACATGCCGGTGTAGTTAGAACTGGCAACATAGCGTGACATCATCACAATTATGTGAGGTAACAACTGCGAAAATCACGATGCCTTTAATGAGACCAGTCCGTGACTGTGTCGCCATCTGTTGACAGGATGACAGACTATCGAACTGTTGCACATGTCCATCTTCTTCATTATTAAGGCTACTAAACACCACCGTGGCAAGCAGGAGCGTCAATTAATTTACTTCAGTATATGTGCGAACGCAGACAGGTACAAGCACGGACCAAATAAAATGCCGAGACATGATAAATGTTTAACCCTGAATATATAACCTGTCAATCAATCAGTCGCCCAAGAAAACTAATGCATATGTTCTCGGCAAAGTTTGCAAACCTGCATTCCGTATAATGACCAGACAATGTACGGAATGGCTAAAATGAGCAGGTACAGTGTGATATAGGTACTACTTCACATATTTATCAGTCATTTTATAGAATGACAACAGTGAAACAGTCAAATTACTATTTTTATTATATTTCGTATTTAAATTCAACCCTAGGACTGTTGTGGAGCATACTGCCTCCTTCACTTGAAGTAGACCAGTATTTCGTATTAAATTGTTCTTGGAATATTTATTCAGTCATATACCTTACTGTGACTGAGTGAGATTGCACGTAATGCCTAGGAAAAGTATAAAACAAAGTAAGAATTTTATACTTTACCAAAATCATGCGGCATTTTACAAAATGCCTAAATTTTATACTTTGTAACACATAAAGTAGTGGAAATTATTGTTTACAACCGTAAATTTGCAGGAATTTTTATTTATCCACATTTAAGAAATGGTCCCATTAAGCATTGCGCCTAAAACATTAATATTAAGTTTAATATTTACTAAAAATGTTCCACGTGGAGATACACCACTAAATTACTTTCTCAAGCTTTCAGCCAATTTAGCTTGAATGTACTGAACGGTTTCAAATTTCAATTCCAGCTAATTTAAGATAACTTTTTATTAACTCGTGACAACTGAGGCATTGCTCAGCGTCTGTTAATCTTTTCCCTTCCTTCAAGTCAGAACGTCTTTTTGGATGCTCATTCAGGTGTTAGATCAAATTAAAAGAGATACGCCACTAAAATTACTATTAAATGTATTATTATTGTTGTTGTTGTGGGATTTGTGGTGGACAACATGGCGCTGGGGTGGATTTCCTCCGGCTCCTCCGGTTTCCCCCACCACCATTCCACCAATTGCTCCATTCATTCATCCCAGACGTTGGGCCGACCCCACAAAATACTAGCATTGGTGAGGAAGGGAGACTTAGAAACTTTTATTATTATTATTATTATTATTATTATTATTATTATTATTATTATTATTATTATTATTATTATTATTATTATTATTATTATTATTATTATTATTATTATTATTATTATTATTATTATTATTATTATTATTATTATTATTATTATTATTATTATTTTATTATTATTATCATCACTATTATTATTACTATGTTCTGCACATCATATATTGCTTCTTTTCAGGAACCAGTAACCATAGAAAATTTTGAAATAACATTCTCCAAGGCCTTCCATGTGCACTTTAACTACGAGTAACAGAATCACAAGGACGAGGATATTAAAACGTCCCAGTGTAAAACAAAGAAACATGTACAAATAATAACTCGCGTAAAGATAAACCTTTTGATAGAAAATGGGTTACACAAACGATGTGGCTACCTACAAGGTTAATGACAAGACCAAAATGAATTAGCTAATTCTTAATGGACTTTGGTGAGCCAGGTGGCGCCGCGATAACGTGCAAGATTCCCGTTCGGGAGATCGTGGGTTCCATCCCCACAACCTAATTCCTGGTTTCCTTAAGTCGCTAGGCAAATGGAAGGTTAGGTAAATTACACTCCCGAATTTCCTGTCCGCCCATTTCAGTTTGCTTCACGTTTCACTTCACCTTCATCCTGCTTGACTGTTTCAGGGTTGTAAGTTCGGTGGGCGTTACATGGCAGGGAACATCTATGTACATTTTCGTTCTCCGGATCACAGGAGATCTCCGTGTCCTGCACCCACCAGTGAGTTGTGCAATTGTCAGCGGGTAGTCTCAAGGGACCCTGTCCTCTGCTGATTAGTCCGAACACCTTCTGTCTCATTTCACCTATTCTCTACCTCTCGAAGGCAGCCCGTCAAGACTGAGTACAAAAGATCTTCTATAGGATAAGTTGCTATGTCCATACTTCAACCCTTGCCATACCTCACACTTCACTTTAGTGACGTTGCAGATAACACTCTCCCTAGACTCTCCAGAATGGTGATCCTTGGCCGCTGCTGTTTACATTCTTGGTATTGGGATGTAGCCAACTTAACGCCAACTCCTTGAACTAGTGCATGATTAATTTTAGTTATCCAATAATTATTTAATGTGCCATTCATTTTATTTATAAGCTGCTAATTCACCTAAAGCCTGCTAACAACGTCCTTACATTATAATGAAATACACATTGGTGATGTGATTTTCAATTGTAAAAATTTCTCTAAAACAATTTTCAGCAATTACACGAAAATAGTATAATGAAGTAGAATATATATATATATATATATATATATATATATATATATATATATATATATATATATTAGAACACAATAGAAGTCTTGAGATGCTTCTCCAAATATTACTTGTAATTTCACCTATTAAAATATTTTCTTACGTATTTAATAACTTAATTGATGCAAACCCGATTCCTATTCATTTGTGTCCCTCCCCCCCCCCCCCCCCCCAAAAGAAAAAAAAAGTATGCCAGTCTCCTGCCTAAAGTGATCGCATTGATTTACCGGACTACCATTTGCTGTAAAAGTGTCGTAAGTAACTTAGATAAGTTAAATGAAAACTGCTTAATTTTCAAAAGAAAGATCATATATAAAACTAAATGATAAGTTTGTACTCTATGAATACTAAAACAGAAGATTTTCACTCCCTAATTTGGATGCTAGAATTTTTAAAAATTTGGGGCAAACACTTTCTGCAGACACGAAAGTTGAAGATTCCCGCAAAAACGTATTCTCAGGAAAACAAAAATGTCAGGTTCTAATACAGCTCGCTGTTTAGACTATCCAGCAAAACTGTGACCACTGCAGCAGTTGTATTTTATGACATGTAGTAAAGGCGCTCTTAATGTTTGTGTTCCGTTACCTTTGAGGCAGAGCATGCAGTTTTTTTCTTTATGTTTCATTTTAGGTTACCACTGCATGCCCCGTTACCTTAGTAACATTACATGCATTTTATGTCAAAACGGATATTTGCTTCAATTAATATATCGTTAATTAATTACACTTTAATTCTTGAATAGAATATAAACAAACTAAGCTTACTATTACAATTTTGCAGCTGTATTTTATCACTGGTGATAGTGATTAAAGTCGCAAAACAGGTTTGCCTCCCGACATGAAACAATTTATTAACATGTAACAAATTATTTGCATAATTGTTTCTTATACACACAATATTAATAAGCAATATTATATTATATCCTTCATTCAATTTTTGTTCCATTTAAGTGTACTACAATACATACGCATGACACAGGTTGCGCACAAATCGGCGCAAACGCAATGTTCAGTTATTCATACCGACCTAGAACAAGGCGTACCACAAGCATATTTTGTAGCCAAAAGGCTAAGTGAACGTAGCAGGCTTCTCTGCCAGTAAGGTTGCATAACAAATATAAGTATCTACAGTACAACCTCTCTAAAACGCAATGCAATCGTTTCGGAATTTATTTTCCGTTCACACAGGTTTCCACCTTACAGAAGGTTGTGGTTAAATACAAAGAAATTACGAAATAGTCGCAAAGGTTTACAGTGAAGGAATAATATAGAATGAACGCAGGGGCGGCTTCTGAGGTAGTACCGCTGTGCCATGGCACCATCTGTATGAAAACGAAAGAAAGAGAAGTGTATAGGAATTGCGCAAAAAAGATTGTTTCTGAGTATCTTCTCCCTCGTGTGAATAGGCACGTTAAACGCAAGCGCTCTGTGCTGGTTGTTTTCCGTGGCTTGGCGCCGATTCCAGAACGGCACCGTCTACGCTCATAAGCGCCTGTGTTAAGGGCTAGGATGTCTGCTTATACACGGCTTCTTATGGGAGAAGGTGGTGCCGAGATTTCTCTGGCGCATAACTTACGCTTCATCCGTTAGAGTGCAGTAAAGCACGGGACTTACGATAACTGTCTCTCTGTCGCGAAATCGTACACGAACGCTTCGTATCACATTCTCCATGAACTGTATTATCAAACGTTTACTGTACTCGTTACATATGTGCGTAACAAGAGTACGGATGTAATAAATATATATTTCCGTTTCCCTGTACGTTCTGTTTGGTACAGTATATTATAAAATAGGATGAATTATTGATAAGATTACCTAAATCGTTCGAAATTGGCACATATATTTATATTTTAACAACCCTTATTTATATTTATTTATGGCACAGTCAATACAATGTCCCACCGGCCGCCCCTGGAATGAAGTGTAAATAGTAATAGGCTGATATGCATTATGTGCTATATTTTCAACTTGCATACAATAATTGTAGTTTATTCGCTAGTTTCTCTTGTTTTGAATTTTCCTTTTCGAATCTTCAACTGTCTGCGTATCATTTGCTTCACCACACACAGTATTCAAAACAATGTCATGGCGATGTTTGAAACTCTCCAAACATCCATTGGAAGTTCTGAAATTGTCTTTGCCCAAGTTACTTGCTGTCACTAAAGTTTGAGTCTGAAGCAATGGTCCAGAAATGGGAATTCATTAACGCGCGCACTAACAAACCACTCGAACACAGCACTCGTCATACTCTGTAGATTTTGTGATACATTTCACATGCAATGCTGTTTTCTTTGGCCACTCTCTTTAATTTTTATTTTTTAAAATCTCATAAATCTGAGTTTTCCCCACTTTAAACAACACGGTTAAAATTCTTTAGCTGGACTTTGTTTCATGTTCTTCAATAACCCTAATGTTTTCCTCCAGTGATGTCTTATGTTTAGAACTCATTCTATAGAAATTGAGCACACACAAACTACGTTTTTAAAAATCGCCAAGGTTCTCAGTTTTCTTCCACTCGTACTCGATCACTTGAAAGAACGAAACTGAGAATAAACACACTACAAAACAGTTGTAACCTTACCATGTGTCTTGAAAGAGAGTTGAGAGAGCTAATGGTTTGTTCCCCCCCCCCCTTTTTGTAATTTATGACCCCCAACATTTAGTCGTATCGGACGATGAATGAAATTGGTGAAATGATGATCCAATGAGTCCGGGATCCATGGAGTTACCGACATTCATCTTTCAAGATAAGGGAAACCCCCGGAAAAATCTTATCCAGGTAACTCACCCTGACCGTGATTCGAACTTGGGACCTCTTGAAGTGAGGCTGACACGCAACCATCTACGTCACTGAGGCGGGTTCCTCCCTTTTCCTCGAAGGATTAGTTGATTTTTTGGTTCATGGAACTTCGGTGTAAGTGCAATTGTCCTCAAAATTATTGCACTTTTTTTAAATACATACGTTGTAACATATTACACAAAGTAATTTGTTTTTATCAGCTTATTTAAGAAAACGGTTGCCGAAAAATATTTCCATTTCCGCGCTAGGCAGTTTTTGGGATTAGCTTATAAATTAACATGAGAAATAGCTCCGTTCCGAAATTTGTTTTCCGTTTTCTCAGGTTTCCGGCATATAAGGAGTCCATTTTAGATAGATTTTACTGACTGTACACAGCATGGAGATGGATGAAATTAACCGAGGAGCTGAAGGCCATCGTCCTGTTTCGGGAAAAAGAATTAGAAGTAGAAATGAATTTGCTCCAATCTGTTTCTAATATGAAAGCAAATTTGTGGTTCTGCATATCTGCTTGAACGGCCCTGTGAGGTACAAACGATGCACCAATAGCAGCTACGAAGAAAACACCTGACAATCACAGATGGTTTCGTCTACTGTCTCAAGAGGAAGATGCCAACGGAGACTGGGATAACATGATATTCTCAAGTGATGCTACCTTTTCTTCTAGATGTAAGTCAATGCCATATAAGATATGTGGTTAAAGAATAAAACCGCGGTCCCACATCTATATTTTACTGGAGCCGTTTGATGCATTGTTAAAGCTGGACGATACATTAATATTGAGCATATTTAAGGATGACATCTTGATTGAATTATTTAATTCGTTCAAATAGTCATCCTGTCCGCGCATTGGTACTTGAAGGCGCGATATTTAGGATGTATGGCTGGCCTCCATGTTCGCCAGATTTGAATCCAATAAAACAAGTGTGGCCTGGGGTAAGGAGGAAAACAGTTGCGCTCTAATTTTCCTCTACGTGTACGAAGGACAAAGGATGATACGCCTGGGATGCTGTAGTCTCTCGTCAAACTGTACAAATCTGATATGGGGTTGTTGAGGTTTCACACGCTCAACATCAATTTTTGTTTATTTCTATGCATCTTCACTTTAGAAGCTTATGTTCAGCATCCCTTTAGTTTTTATAAACAATACGTTAATTTGCGATTTGTGTCTGTGAGTAGGCATAATGCAAAATAATCAAATAATACACGATATGCACAATGTTGAACGTTTGAGTGGAAAACAGCGCTTCCAGGAAAAATTGACTTATCCACTGGACTGTACATAATTACGTCAATTTAGATTTGAAAAGCGTATTATTTGATAATAGCTTCGCCAAAACATGTAGGCAGATGCGCGTGACAAGAACAAGCAATTCATTACGATTCTCTATGTAAATACCTAATAAGGGGACTTCATGTCGTATCAGACAATTATGTATGTACAATAAGCAAATTTGATTATCGATCGCGAGAGTCGACTGTCGCGACTGACGCAGCCCATGTTGCCTAGGCAACCGCCGTCTCGCTAACCGCGGACCCGCCCCGTTCCGCAATATCATTATTTTGTTGTATTTCGCAGCACATAATGCCATGAAAATGGCAAAAAAAAAGTCAACATCCATAGTATATGATCTAATGTGTATGCTGTTGCAATCTACTTGGAACCAGAAGCATTGGTTAGAGCAGAAAACAGAAATTATATATGACAATGGAACGTCTAGCATTACACAGATGCATACACTGTTCGGTTCAGCACGCAGCGGGCGACTGATGTAACAATGCAATTTGATCACGCAAATGAGAAACGACCAGCGTTGAATTAAAACATTACTAAGCAGAGTAAACAAATGAGAGAAGAAAAAGTGGAACGAATAGAAAATATGACTGGGAAACGGAATATGAAAAGAAAGATGTGTAAAAAGGAAAAATAGAGGTAGCGGGGAAGAAAAGAGAAACTTGCGGAACAAATAAAAGGAAAGAGGAAAGAAAAGCTGAGAACAGAATTATAGAGGAAAACGAAAGAAAACAGGAGCAATTAGGAAGCTGTGGGAAACACAAAGACATATTGGAGATAAAATGACAAAATATAAAGGGAACAACAGATAAGAAAAGAAATAACTAAGAAAGAGGTAAAAAAATTAGCAAGGTGGTGAGCTGAAGAAACATTAAAAAGGCAAAGATTAAGACAAATGAACAATCCTCTAGAAGCAAAGGAGAATATGAGACAGAAAAAACATGAGAAGAGAAATGAATAAGGAGGAGGTAGGGAAGCGAGCGAGAGAGAAAGTGAAGGGCAAGACAATCCAAGACGTAGTGTTCCGCCACTGTACTTGTATCGCACATATGGCAGACACGTGGGAAGGTCAGGTTCGACGTCTGCCTACCATTAGGTCAGTGGAGTGAGCGGCTTCACGCAATCTGGGAAATGGGAACTATTATCTACCCCATGTAATTACATTCCCACCCCTTCTGATACTCCTCAGGGATTGTAGTTCTCCGCGTTTCCCTTTCATTACCGATCACATCCTGGGAACAGGAAATATTTCAGCATAGGATGGGCCAGGACAACTGTTCACAAAATAACATGCGAGAAGCAAAAGAATGGGTATTTGTTTATAAAAGTCATGTGAGCATTTTGGAACACGATACATCCCACCGCTGAGGAATAAAAGTGATGCACTTGCTCCTCATGCCGTGGGCTTGGGTTCCAGGCTTCACATTGTTCGCTCCGTTAATCTTAATCAATATTTTTTGGTTATGTTTTATATATATATATAGTTTTGGACCGTCATATAAAATTTATGTTGCGTTCTACAAGGTTCAATTGCTGGACATGGAAAGCTTAAACTCCAATTTAAAACATAAATGTACTTTCTGATGCAAATGTGACCACTGTTCAAGCTGATGGCCTTCAACATACATCGCTGAGTACCATTGCTTCCGCTTATGTGTTCAATGGGGTTTCTGCTCACACCGCTTGAATATCATGCCAAAGTATGTCTAGCTGACGTGGTTTACGTTTGTAAACCTCATCTTTTACTGTGTCCCATAAGAAGGAATCCAGCGGCGTAAGGACTGAACTGCGTAGAGGATAATGAAGTTCAAACGTACGTACGCCATTTTGCAGTAAACTTCTTGCCACCAATTGGGAGCCGCGCCGTGGCTGAGTGATTAGACCACTAGATTCTCACAAAGGCGATCGCATATGTGATTTGTGCACGGCACTGGAGCGGATGTTCTCCGGGATCTCCGGCTTCCCCTGCCATATCATTCCACCAGTGTTCCATCTTCATTTCATGTATGATTAGTGTCACTGCCTGCGGTGCCATATGTAGTAAAATAGGTCGTTAAACACTACACACACGCGCGCCACTAACTGGTTCGATTGGCTAGAGTGACAAATCTGCTGCCACCTATTGAAGAAAGATAATATCACTTTCTCCCAGAAATTGAACCTTGTAGCACGGGAAATGCAGTTTCTATGACAGTTCAAAGTATGTATATACATATTTTTCCGACGCACCACATATATTCTCCTAAAAACTCGGCAAGGAATTTTACTGGAAATATACGTTATGAAGTCCCACTAATAAACGCTTTTTAGGAAGAAATCCAAGTGTATGTCCTGAATTGCATAACTCTAAAAAGAAAAGTCGGCTGATAAAAACTTTATAGTTTTTGATAGTTTTATAGTTTTAAACTTTATAGTTTTATAGTTTATGATAGTTTTATAGTTCGGACCACTATTAGGTACAATTATTAAAATTAATTAATTTCCATTAATTGTACCTAATAGAACTATAAAGCCCAGGCTTTAAAGTACTTACAACATAGTAAGTCGCCATTAAGGTAGTAGTCTCATGTGTTTATGTGGTCCTAAGTGGTTTACCGGGAAAAACACGAGTCAGTTGGAGAATTTAATGTAATGTTCGCATGTTGGCCATAGTAGCTCAAATGGTTAGAGCGGCTGAACGGAAACCAGAACATCCGTGATTCCCGGCTATGGCATTGAATTTTTCAGTCTGGCTCTACCCTTTCATAGTGCGTCCTACACTCCATTAAAACGTTTTAGTTCAGATTTTACTGAAATCGAATTTCCAATAATAGCATTAGGAGCTCTGCACATATCCAGACATTGTTGGAATTCTCAAGCTGTTAATTTTAACCATCAATAATATATGGAACGTGCAATACAGCGACCGTTAGTCGCTGACACCAGCAGCCTCTACTGCTGATGGGGAATGATTTGTGATCTACGTCATACCGTAGCTCAAGTAACACTTAAACCTCATTTCCTTTCGTCCTGGCTTTAATGGTTGGAAATTCCTATGCTTTCTTATGACAGCTGCCTTACATATTTCACCTACAGCTTTACCTATTTGTTCTGATAAATCCTTTGTTCCAGCAAACTCGTCATAAAAGCTATCCATGTAGAGAGTTTACAAACTATACACGCTATTTCACAGGTTATCATCTCAAAATAAATTGAAATTTTGGTGGAAAATATAAATGCGTTGTTTTGGGTACCTGTTCGTGTACATTTCCAACTAAATAGTTGAAAAATACATCAATGACAGACATTTGATAATTCCATATGGACGGTCGGTTTAACGTCTCTAATTATACACTGAATGAGTGAAACTGGTAAAATGATGTTCAAATGAACCCAAGGTCCTAGAGATTTGAGCTGCTCGTCAGTGATCATCTGAGTTTAAGGTAAAAACTTCATTCCAGTCACTCGGAATATCCTGAATATGAAACCAGATACATTTCTCCGCACACCACGTGGTAATAGGCAGATGTTATTCTTGTTTGTGGATAGACCACGAAGTTCAACGGATTCAATTAGAAGTTTTAGCCAAAATGTTTCAGACTTTCAGGCGAAAACTGTTCTTAAAAGCTTCACTTTGTAATTTCGGTGTTTGACTTGCACGCTAAATTCACACACACTACTATGATTTGATTTGTGTTTTTTTACTCGCCTCTCTCTAACCTATGGATATTCGCATCCTCAGATTATCTCAAATAAAACGTTAATATAACTCATCGGAGTACATGTCAGCTGTTGCCTGCCATGCGTTGGGAGAAGACAAGGATCGACTGAGATGATGGAAAGTCTTTAGGGAACTCAGCACAAAAAAGCGATATAAATCAAGATGAAAAGTCTAGGAACACTTGTTTAAGACCGTCAACAGCTTGTTTCTGGTTTCTATCTGGAGCCGATAAAGATCAAGGCATTAAAATGTATTTGGGATGTATAAGTAGAGAGATTTCTGAAATATTCATTTAGTCAGAAGAAAATAGCTCACCCTGCCATAGATTTGTGCAATTAAAATACCAATTGTAGCCATAGTAACCATGTGGGAGATACAGTCCTCCAGTTGCCGGCAACACAGGGTGCTTCCATTACCGATCGGATGACCTAGAAAAGCTTGGTGCAATCAATACAAGAGAGAGGCGTCGTCATAACCTCACCCAACCGGGCCAGGCCTGCCTGCCTGTCATAGTCTTCGAGGCAGTGGCAGTTGTCAAGTCACCGTAGTTTCTGGAGAAGTTGGTCATAAGTTGGTCACCCTTATAGCATATTTATCCTCCTTCCATACACATTTTCCAATTTCCTTTTTATCTCTGCCTCTAAAAGTTTTCTCAGAAAGTTTCCTCTCTTCTTAAATTACATTAAATTTCACTCACATCTCGTTAATTTTCCCTTTTTACACCATTTATACCTTCAATATATCTGTTTTCCTTGCTTTGTTGCAGCGTACCGCTTCAAGCACAACACAAATATCAATCTTATGGAGCTTAAGTAATACATGAATAAATCGTAGTAGCAAAAATAAATAATATGCCGAATCTTCAAACGGTGTATCGAAATTTTAATAATAATTTGTATTTACACGATCTTATTATAGATATGTAAACCAGTGTTTTAAGTTGTAACATCTAACACAATTTAATTTAAAGAGGTTTTGGTCTGAAGTTTCAGATATATTTACATTTTCTTATTCAGTTACACATATCTCAAAAAGTATCTTATCTTATAAACATTTCTTTGATGTAACACTTCGAGCTAACTCTTTCCTACCGAAAGTGATGGATAGGGAAAAGAAATGTGACTGAAATTCAGGAGATCCTGGGTTTGATTCCCCTCCACCGCCCAATCAGACCGTAGGGTTGTCGCGTTTTCTTTTTTCCCCTGATCGGTAGGCCAAGCTACCACGACTTTCTTTCCAATATTCCCCTTTCACGCTTTTTCTTATCTTTCACATACAATTTTAGGATTCGTTTCTTATGGCGAGAATGCAGTTAAAAGTAGAGGGTACGTCCCGCGGACACCAGAGGGCTGCTTGGTTGACGATCGTTCATCGGCTTCTCTGAGCAGCTTCAGCAAAGGACTTCGAACCTAGGACTGCAACCTCCAGTTTTCCCTTTATCTTCTCTTAGGGAAGGTAGCCAAAATAGATATATGTAGGTCACAATGTACCGAGTGTCCACCTTCGTTGTACCATTCTAAGGAAGTACCATCTAAGGGTTACTTCATGTACCACAACCAGACTGATATTTGTCTTGTCCGGGGTAAATGCAAATCTGGAAGTTCTGCTAGTGCGAAGTAGGTTTAGTCAGGATGAACTCATTAAAAAAGTGGAGGGATATAATGTTTAACTGGACAATGTGACTTTCAATCATATGTAAGACTCACAAATGGAGTGACTGCTAAGGATATTTATTATTTTTTCTAAAAGAATAATAAAACACCTATTAATATCTAAAACTGATAATTTATTAAACCATTAAGCTGCTAATTCCAAAAGCATTCTTAATATGAAGAAATGGTTCTATAGACCTCTTCATTCAACTTCACAGAAAATATGCCAAATATTGCATAGTGAGAACATTAGTTGAAACAGAATGGAGTATAACAAGATTCAGTACTTGAAGCAACCCTATTGCCTTAGTTGTAGTCCGCTGCATTCTGCTATGGCTGGTGCCGAGCAAGCAGGCAGGATGGAATAAACAAACAGTTGACCTTCAACACCGCGCGCACCCTTCTGCAGAGGGTGGGACGGTGAAGGGTGGCGGGCTTTATCCTCGCACAACAGGTTCAATGGTCTGCCTCACAGCTCAAGGTCAGGGCCAGGGAATCAAATTGGATTTCTCCACACAGTGGCGGCGCGTCACATTTCCTGTTGAAAACGATCTTCGATAGAGAAAGTATTCCATTAAACTTGAGAAACATATATATATATATATATATATATATATATATATATATACTAGAATGATGCTAGGACGTATTTTTCTACACTTTACTGTGCCAAGATATGTATTACAGTTCTACTCCGGCATTTTTAAGTTTTCTTTTCTTTATTAATTCAATATCTTATTGAAAATAGCATCCATTTTAATACGTACTATTTACAAAAACAAGTTGCATTTATTAGGACAAATAACATAAGAACTAAGTTACAGTAGAAATGGGGTTCTGAACCGATGGAGATTGAAAAGTGTACCAATATACATATTTACTGAAACTTCGTGATTAATATATCAGTCATAACGACTTCATCATGTAAATCGTAAATCTGTGACAGGTGTAATATTAACTATTATATTCAGTTTCTCTATCCACTATGAATTTATTTTTACAACTGTTACAAACTCTTCTCAATCAAGATTATTATTATTATTATTATTATTATTATTATTATTATTATTATTATTATTATTATTATTATTATTATTATTATTATTATTATTATTCAAAGGGTAGAGCCAGACTGAAAAAATTCAATGTACTTTAAGGCCCGGGCTTTATAGTTCGGACCACTATTAGGTACAATTAATGGAAATTAATTGTTCTTTCACACTAGCCGTGTGTAGGACGCACTATGAAAGGGTAGAGCCAGACTGAAAAATTCAATGCCATAGCCAAGATTTGAACCACGGATCTTCTGGTCTCCGTCCAGCCACTCTAAACCATTGAGCTACTATGGCCAATGTGACAACATGACAAATTCTCCAACTCACTCGCTATTTCTCAGTGTTTATGAGAACTCCTAGTGGTTTACGGGAAAAAACACGAGTCAGTTGGAGAATTTAATGTCATGTTGGCACGTTGGCCACAGTACCTCAATGGTTTAGAGCGGCTGGACGGAGACCAGAAGATCCGTGGTTCAAATCTTGGCTATGGCATTGAATTTTTCAGTCGACTACCCTTTCATAGTACGTCCTACACAAGGCTAGTGTGAAAGAACAATTAATTTCCATCATTATTATTACTATCATCATTATCATCATTATTAATCGAGAATATCAATTGCAGATAGTTTCAGTATTCCCAACATTCCAATAGCTTCGTCAGTAACAATTGAATTGCGTAAGTACTTGAAGTATTTAATAATTGAGAACAAAATATTAACGAAGATCTCCAAAATGACTGTTGCTACAAGAGTTATGTTTAAAATAAATTTGTGTTTAAAACATACATATAGTAGTAGACTTTTGGTCAATCTCTTAACATTTACCAGTCCTCAAAATTATACAATATCCCCTCCGAATGACATGAACTTTACAGGTTATTGCTAAAAACGTTTTACTGGATTGCAAATGTTTTTAACATATGGTATTTTATTTAAAATCGTAGTACAGCTGTATCTCCAACAAAACTTTAGTACGAATCTTTGGGTGGAGTGCACTACCTTCACTAGCATGTAAGGGGTAAGTAAATATTTTTTTTTCGTTCAAAATGTGTATTTTGATGAAATATTCACACTAAACTTTAAAAGGAATGAATATAGTTTCTTTCTTCAGTTGGTCTCAAAACGTGTATTTCTGGTGAAATTTCGAACAGAATTTTCGGTGAAATATTTAGTTACTATAGTAAGCAGTAGAGAAAGTAAAATTGCAACAGTCAATTAATTTCCGCTTAACACCAGATTAAAAATTAACAGATATTTTTGGTTTGTCTTCTTACGTAACAGCAGAAGCTCAGAGGAAGAAGATACCGTGGTTACCACGCCACCAAAGCAAGTTTTTGCTGCATCACGCACCAGTCTTGGACCACGCCCCGCCCGCCACTGCAGCAACCCTCTGCAGCCCCTAACCACGGTCAACAGGACCTAAAGCCAGTTTATAAATAGGCTTTATTACTCTCCATTCGCAGTCCTCTGCCTCCAACACCTTCTAATACTTTTAAAGGCCCTCCCTCCTCTGTCGGCGTCGATTTTATGGCTCGACGCGACTTCAATCCTTTTCCTGCGGAAGCCATTGACGCTTATAAATTTAGCGACACACTCAAAGCGAGAGATCATTAAATGTGCGAACATAAAACCAAACGTTCGCTTTATTTCCACGTGTCTGTAACATTAAATTCGGCTAGAATTAGTCACAAATGATGAAAGAAAATGTGCAATGTCTGACATCAAAGCTACCTAGCATGAAATCTCTTTATAAGGAGACGGTCATATGTTTATTATCTAAGCAGAAGTAGTCTGCATTTCACCGAAAAGTAAATAAAAAAAGAAACTTAAGTCAGAAATCATGCTTCGTAGACTTTTAATATAAACACATTGAAAATTGGCCAGAGTCTGTGTGAGAGCGAGAGAGAATTCTAAAACGAAATGAGTGAATTATGCTCTAAACAACGATTTTCAGCGAAATTCTCCCAATCCAAACTAACCTTTACGACGAAAGTGTTTCATTTTTTTTTATTTTATTAAAAATGACTAAAATGCGATATATTTAACATATTTACGAGACTAATAGAAGGTAGAGCTTCAATTTACTAGAAATGACGTTTGAACTTCTATTTATTCGAATGAACTTTGTATACATTGATAAATATAAAACCATAAATCACACACAAGAGTATATTTCGTTTAAATTCAATCATTTATTGTGCAAAATACGGTCTGTAGCATTAATCATTTCGCAGATATCATTTGTTTTAAGTTTCCAATACCTTTATTAGACGTTTTTGAAGCGCCAAGTCATAACTCGTCGTTATACAAAGAGTATGGAATTTCAAAAATCGGCCTGTAGGGAAGATGTGACTTTCGCTTCACACTCCTGTATTCCCTTTGTACCCATGATATATTATTTAATGAAAGTACTTCAGTACACATTGACATAAAGTGAATATAGAACTACAGTTTCTAAGAACGGTTTGTAGATGACATAAAAATAAACCACAGTAAACATAGAAAATCATTTACATGAAGTACGTCACATTTTAGAGGGAAAAAATCATTCAATTGACGGTGTGTAAACAGCGAAACTTAGAGGGCCCCCTATTTTATTATCAAGCTGTCTTTGCAAATCTTTGATAATCAAGTAAAGTAGTTACGTTTCTTTGACACAATTGTCTATACTCACACCATCTCCTGACCTAGCATTTAATTTACTGAACATTCTTTTGTTCAGTAATGCGAATTTTGATAGTGTTTTATATTTGTGTTATATCCAGTGTTTCATTTGTGGTTATAACATTTTATAAATGTCCTGATGATGGGAGAAATGCACACTCCCGAAACATCGATATCTAATCGTCTTTTCACCTGGCTTGCTGCCCGAGAAGAAATTGAGCAAACGTTTTCTATATTTAAGCAGTCACACCATTTAAGAATATTAAGCGAAGATCTCCAAGAAAATCACCCCAATCCATATTATATGGCAACTTTTATTTTTCATGTACTCCAAAGAAGCTGTTAATGAATTTTATATAAAGACGACATATTCAGTGTATTACTGTGGCGAATTAATTTTACATTTTCTGTGAATGGTGTATTCATAATGATGGAATTTTATAGTATATACTGCATCCGTTTTAAGAAACACGCTTTCTGTATTACTCCACGTGCACAAGCGTGATAGACAATAGTGACACTTTCGCCCATGTGTTACGCCATATTGCATTCAAACAAGTTGTATGCACAGGAGTAGCTTACCAGTAGGCTTTGTTTTGTAGGTTTTGCTCAGGAAGGTTTATTAGGACGGCATGGGTATAATTGTGATATCACTAACCCTACTGCATTCGTTTTGCATTGTACACAGCTACAAATATCAAACGTTTGTATCGAATAACGCGAAGTCGATACACAGAAGAATAAAAGTTTGTAAGAATGGACTGTTAATTTCATCGGAGAATTATTAAAATGACGGAGATATTTAGGAAATCGTAAAAGGTGAGGCTTTAACAAGCAAGTTCCATAAAATGTTTATAATTCTTGAATTTTATAAATTATTTCAGTTACAAACTATTTTATATTTTCTCCCCTTTAAAATCCAAAATAGACAAGTTTAAGCGAACTTCAGCTAAGCATGGTGAGCCGTTTTCTAACCGACCATTGTAGAACAACTTCTAGGGCAAGAGGATAGAGTAATATTGCTTGTATTCACGGTTACTTACCTTTACGAATGAAGGACAACCCATAAAGTTTCTAAACGCTCCTTTTTGTAAAACAGGGCAATAAAACTTTCTGTCAACAGGGTAGTAAAACCAGCGACCTTGAAGCTATGGTTATTTCTGATTTTCACCACCTGCTTGCTCTCTACTGGCATTAAACGCGGTAGAATATGTCTAGTTCCTGTAACCCTCGAGAGTTATACATTCATTTTCCTATTTTCTTTTCTGTTTCTTCTTGTAGAGGCTTAATTTCAGACATGTTACTTAAGAATGTTACTATGCCACGTCCAACAGAGAGTGCTATCTGAGGTTGATGCATAAATCCGTAGCGGTTTGTTCTTCCACTGCTAGACATTGTTTATTTTTTTGCATCTACTAGTTATTATTTCAGTGTTGTGCTTGTAATAATGACATGATGGTTCATCAAGACAACAATTAGCAGATCTGATGAACAGTAGTCAGTTCACTTTACTGTACGAGGGTCGTTTTATGAGTCTGGTAAATTTCCATGAAAGGATGGATTTTTTTTTTTTTTTTTTTTTTGCAACTTTGTGGATGGTAAGCTTGATTATTCAAAAGATTATACAAAAAAATTTAATTGTGCTACAATATTCAGTTCATTTGTTGACAGCCATCTGAACTGGTCAGCGTGATAGCTGCAATTGAAAATGGAAAAAGAAAAAGAAAAAAAATCGAGTTTCGTGCAGTTATTGACCATTTTCATTTAAAGAGCTGCTCTACCGCAAAAGTCAAAACTGAATTAAATGAAGTTCACGCGAAAACACTTTTGGATCAATGAATTTAAACGTGGTCGTGGCTGGCCCCGTAGCTCAATCGGTAGAGCACCTGCTAGGGATCCCGGGTTCGATTCCCGGCGGTTGGGGTGGGGATTTTTCTCCGACCAAGAGTCTGGAAGTATGAATGAGAGTGTGAATGTGTGCGTGATGTAATGATTAAAAACCAAAGATGACGAGTTAACACCTTCAGTATGTTCCAAAGGAGAACGGCCGCCGATATGACCGTTAAAGGCGGGGTATAAAATGGAACAAGCAAAAAAAAAAATAAATAAATAAATAAATAAATAAATAAAAATAAAAAAAAATAAACGTGGTCGTAGAATCACCAAAGACGAACCGCGCTCTGGTCGCGGACATCATTCAAAACATCCACGATTTGGTTATGCCAGACCGAATCAAAGTTCTTGAGATTGCTGAGGCTGTAGACATCTCAACTGAGCGATTGTACAATATCCTGCATGAAAAATTGGCAATGAGAAAGCTGTGTGCAATATGGGTGCCACAATTTCTCACAGTCGACCAAAGTCGCATCCGGAAAAACACTTCTACCGAGTGACTGGCGATGTTTAGTCGCAATCCGCAAGGCTTTCTGCCCCGATTTGTGAATTGGATTTTGTGAATTGGATGAAACTTGGATCCATCATTACACACCGAAGTCAAGAAGCAGTCAAAATAATGGACAAAGGCTGGTGAAAGTGCTCCAAAGAAGGCAACGACCATTTTGTCAACTGATAAAGGTGATGGTCGCTGTTTGTTTTTGGGATTCTCAAGAAATAATCCACATAGACTACTTGGAAAAATGCAGAACCATAACTGGAGCCAATTATGCTTCATTGTTGGATCGTGTGCAACATAAGTTGACTGAAATGAAATGTGTATTGTTTAACGCCCGCTTTTAATACATACGGCACCGCAGGCGGTGACACTGATGATACATGAGATGAAGATGGAGCACCGGTGGAATGAGATGGCGGGGGAAACCGGAGGTCCCGGAGAAAACCCGCCCCAGCGCCGTGTTGTCCATCACAAATCTCACTTTGCGGTCGCCTGGGATCGAACCCGGGCCGCCTTGGTGAGAGCCAAGCGGTCTAACCACTGAGCCACGGCGCGGCCTAAGTTGACTGAAAAGAGACCGAGATTGAAACTTAAACGAGTGCTCTTTCACCATCGCACACATCAGCAATCGCAATGCTGAAAGTGCTTGAGCTGGGCTTTGAATTGGTTCCTCATTCACCTTATTCATCAGGCTTAGCCCCAAGCGACTTCTTCCTGTTCCCAAACTTGAAAATTTGGCTTGGTGGCAAGAAATTTTCATCAAATGAAGAAAAGACAGTCACCGTCAACAAGTATTTTGCAGATCTTGACGAAATCTATTTTTCTGACAGGATGAAAAATCTGAAACATTGCTGAACCGAGTGTACAGCCATCAATGGAGACTGTGTCAAGAAATAAGGTGAGATGAAAAGAAAAAAAGAATTAGCTTTTTACCATACTTATCAAACGACCCTAGTATTTACGAGTACACTCTGTCGCAAGAGTCAAAACGTTACGAACCTGAGCATCAATCCACTGTATTGCCAGTTAATGGTGTTTTAAAACGCTATAAATTGCTAAACATTCGCCAAACCAAAGTCGAACTCGCCCGATGGAAGTGAATGAATCAAATATACATTTACAAATTGCCATACTGCAACATAGATTTTATGTATTAATGTCATGAAACTACGTCATTCATTTTAGATATTGGAGCATGTTGTGTTTCCTTTGTACCTGTATTAAGCGTGACGTAACGAAAGCTGTATAGCACCTGTTATCGTATTCCTGAGCTTCGATTCACTGCATTAATGTTAAAATAAGACCTGAAGCTTTCCTGGCGACAAATATGCTCAAGTTGGAAAACAGTCTTTTGTTCCGAAATGCGAATTTTGACGGTGTTTTGTTTTGTTTATATTTGTGTTATACCCAGTGATTCATTTGTGGTTAGGTATAACATTTAATAAATATCCTGATGATGGAAGAGATGCACACTCCCGAAACGTCGATTTCTAATCGTCTTTTCGCCTGGCTTGCTTCCCAAGAACAACTTGAGCATGCATTAATGGTATTCCAGATTTAAATGTTTTCTTTTACTTAACTAATCTAGCTTGACTTCCTAGTCCTACCGCAAAGGTTCACCTACATCAGTGGGCACCAAGCAGATGGTGTTTATTCTATAGTGGTTTTCCCGTACCATCTGCTTGAGGAAACTTAATGAATGGCCTTAGTTGCGTAGTTAATATTCAATTTTGGAGGAATGTAGCCTTTGAGATAGCTGTTTATGGGTCAAGAAGTCAAGAGCGAAGCTGGACATATTTCATTTTAGTTTTGTAGTTGAAACGTTGGATCGTGGTACTATACATACAATTTGACATTTGGTAAATAACAGAAATTACAAGAGAAAAAAGTAAGATTGACCAACAGAAGAGTATGAACCTCCACCTTTCGAATGCAAGCTGCAGACACTACGCCCTGAGCCATATCGCTGGGTTTAAAATCTTACTTGACTATAAAATGCTTTTATGCGGATGTGCGTGTATAAAATTAGACAGATGAACCAATTAGCATTTGAGGACTGCCGCTCAACAGACGCATGGACACGTTTCATATTAAAAAACATGTCGTAGCAAATGCAAACTGGTGACATTAATATGGGCTTACTGGAAAACGTATACAAGGGGTACCAGAATCCGCAGTTCAACTTTATAAAATCTGTTATCTTTCGAAGAAAACTATACGCCCTGTCTATTTCATTTGTATTTTTAATGCTTTATTGTTTAATAAGTTTTGTGTTTATGAAGTAGAATGAAAAACTATGAAGATAAAAGTGATATTTTTCCATTAACAGTTCCTATCGTTTCGGTTAAATATATAGGTATTTAACCGTGTAATTTTAGCACGATGTAATAGCCTTTACGCCCGGTACTTGCTTGACAAGGTTTTCTCCCCTTTCTTCCATCCCCCATATCAAGTGGCAAGTGTTCCTTTCGTTCAGTGTGCATGTAATAGTGTTTAACGCCCGTTTTTACTATATGCGGCACCGCAGGTGACGACACTGATGACACATGAAATGAAGATGGAGCATGGGGAAAACCCGCCCCAGCGCCGATTTGTCCACCACAAATCTCACTTTGCGGTCGCCTGGCATCGAACCCGGGCCGCCTTGGCTGAGAGCCGAACGGTCTAACCACTCAGCCACGGCGCGGCCATTTCGTTCAGTATCGGCAAGCTTGGCTCTCACCCTTTCTCCATGTTCGCGCGAATCCATCAATTACTCATGTTAATTGCATTTATATATTAATTAAACACTACACACTTATCTCACATTCATCACCTCTTCTTATTTATTACGGAATCCATCAGCACAATGTGCTACACAGACAGAAGAAAAGACATAAATAACAAGAACGAAGGTCAGACACACATGGTTTCGAGGCTTTATCGGAAGAGCACAGCGAGCCCTATACGAGCCACTCCAGCAGTTCCAAGAACAAATGCAGTGCGCCAAGGACCAAGCAGAGAGGATGGATAAATGAATGACCTTGAGAACGCATGTATTCAAAGATAGGATGCAAGTTCATGAGTAACTGGTAATTATTATTGCATACATACGAGAAAACATTCATTATGAGTAGTAAAACTATATTTTGGAATGCTTGAACTTAGAAATCATGGACGCAGCAGCTCCGCAACAACTAAAATGTGTCATGGATCAATTTCCATAATACAAATGATTGCATCGGCTAAAGTATTTCTGCCTTTCGCGTATATATCTAAGAATTTAATAGCATAATTACATTTGAATAGAGAGCGTTGCTTTCTACTCAAACTTGGAAACAGGGACAATTCCAAGGACAGACACATACAGGATGTTTCAAAACAACACCGAACGAACATATAGAAGTAGCTGCTCAGCTTCAATACGACACATATAGATACTTTCGAGAGCCAATAGAGCCGCATAAAAGTGCTTCAGAATGAGTGTGGCTTAGGCAGTGACAGGAACGCGCGTGCCTCACGCTGTCGGAGTTCGTAGGTATAGGTGACACACCATGCCGCGTAAACATACCGGTATACTCCGCAGTAGCTTTCTTGCTACTATTAAGAATTTCTTTGGCTCATGAAATCACAATAAAGAAGCTATTGCTTAATTATTGATGAGTGTTTAACGTGTTCCAAAATTCCGTTATAGCAGTCCATGGTGGCAAATAAGCTGGTGGACATATGCAACTTACACCTTTTAGAGGGAATCTTATGTTAGTGAGGTTGAGGATGGAAGCATTCAATGATAAACAGAACAGAAAACAAATTCAACGAATTGTAGATAAATTAACCAAAACTAAATGCCTTATGCAATGAGACGAGCATTTTATTTCACGTGTTTGATAATACTAAATAAAGCATTTGTAACTGTAAAAGAAGCTGCTGGTATTTACAGTAAGTGGTTGAAAGTATTGTACAATTAAAATCATAACAAATTGATCTGAAGTTAAATAAATAACTATTATCATTGATGTAACTATTTTTACAATTCTTATTTTTAATGAAACTAAATTAATCGTGCGTTGGTTGAACTCCTTTCAGCTCTTCCATCCATCAAAGCCACATCCGTTACGGCGTTCGTATAGCGCTCCATATTGGTTAGATTTGCTAAGTACGCGCAAACTCCTCCAAGCTGCGAGGCCGAAATTCTAGTTAAGTTATAAACTACACAACGGCTATAATAGTTCGGTGTCGTTTTGAAACAACCTGTAACTAGCGTATGTAATACTATCTATGGCAGTGTTCCCATCACAACGTTACTTTTGGAACATTCATCCAATCGCTAGTATGAAAAGGATTGTGTTTTTACATCTGCTTTTGTTTATATGCAGTTTGCCTTTTGTTTCGAGATCGTTTCTGGAAGCTTTGGGTTCCATCTCTGGGTGTTAATCGCCGCTAAGTGACCCGACTGGGGTAATTAGTTTAATTCACCAACTGACGCGGGGTGTTGTATACGAACAGATCAAATGCGCTCTTAATGCACAATTTCCCGCTTTCAATGATGTGCACTGTTCCAAGTAATGCAGTACAGAATAGAGCAACTTCCCAAAGCCCAAACATGCCTATTTGTATAGAGGTACCGGTGAAGCTAAAGCGAATTGAACTTTATGCCCTTATAAGCTAATATAAATGTTTGTCTCTCTGGGCCTTTATTAGCATATTATGTTAAAGTATTGAACATACATTTAGTATATGGAATAAACACTGATAAACGTTTTGCAAAAGAATATAACAATATCATCTGTACAGTCACTCTTGCAGTGTGTGTATGCCTATTTTCACAATGATAAATTTAACTTTTTTTAAATTGTGGCTCCCTTTAAAGATAATTTTTAGGAACTACCGTTCAAAATATATTTTTTTTTTTTTTTTTTTTTTTTTGTGGTTGCTATAAATAAGTTTACGAAAGTCGGTTCAAATTTTGTGTCATGGTGTTTTACACAGAATTTTATTTAACTAACTAATGTGCTTTCCGAGATGTAAACTTCACGCCCCCCCCTTTTTTTAATTTATTGCATTAACCACAGTTGCTGTTCGTCTGAATTTTTTGCACACTTGAGTGAATTAGGTTGAAATGTTATATAGTATTTTATTTTCACTTTCACGAATGCATTATAAGTTATAACATAAACACAAATTATCGCTTTTTAAATACATTTGAGTGTTGTCATGGCAACTATCATTGTCTAACCGTATAGTAAGCAATTTAGGCCATTATTTGTCAGCATCAATAATTAAGCAATAGGAAAAAGAAGCCCGCTTCGGTAGCGTAATGGTAGCATGTCTGCCTTACGTTCAAGAGGTCCTGAGTTCGAATCTCGGTCAGGATGAGTTACCTGGATAAGGTTTTTTCCGGGGCTTCCCTTATCCTAAAAAGATGAATGTCGGGTAACTCTAAGCTCTGTGGACCCTAGGCCCATTTGAGCATCATTTCACCCTTTTCATTCATCGTCCGATATGACCTAAAAAAAGTTAAAGGACGTATATTACAAAACAAAAAATTTCCATATACTAGTAGACTATTTTACACTTACAAGTGGTAAATTGGGGAATAAATGCTCTGAATTCTGACCAACTCCTGTTAATCAAGGCACAATAAGAAATGAAATGAGCTACATTGTAAAAGTTTTGATACTGACCCATAACCGTCGGTCTATTTTTATCATTATTAATACACTTTTATGAATATATTTGATTCGTATAATTCTATTCCCGAAACATTACAGACAGGAGTTTGGATTCTCTTGGCACAAAATTCTGAAGCTCTTAATACCACAACTGCTATTTTACAAATTAGGTGTAAGAGAAAGTTATCTTACATGTGGTTTTACTTTGGTGGTAATGTTGAGAACATAACAGTAGTTTGATTGCTAGACATGCAACAACAGTTTGGCTAACTTTCTGTGTCCGGTGCGATGTCCTTAAGAACTTCCGTTAAAAGGTAAACATGCAGAGAGCCCTGCTGTTACATCACCACGATGACGTATTACCGCATGTTCTCGGCCTGAAACTTCACATCTCAAAGGTCTCTTTGTCATGATTAGGGTAGACCCACAACGTGTACACTTGTTTAGTGATGACGTCATTCAGAGGCACTGTCGGGTTGCCACCGCAAGGTAAAGCACCCTGTCTTTTGTCTGAAACCACTTCAGTAGTGCTTCTATGCCCACGATACACGTTTAATGGGCGAATAAGGAAATGTTTTAACAGATAACTTCTTCTAACTGAATAATTGAAGCACGATAAAACAAAATTTAATTACGTCAGAACACATTTTGTATGTCATGTCAATATTTTAAACACACGGCTTTTTTAAATCGCAATCGTTAGCCATTTTGAGAATATACACAAATTTGGAAAATGTTCCATGAAAAGGATATTAAACTTTCTCGAAAATACTTAAAAACATACATTTCTGAAGAAATTTTGACATCAGAATGTTTTAAAGTGCATTACAAATATGCACTTCCTAAATAGTGGGCCCGCCTCGTAGCGTAGATGGTAGCGTGTCTGACTCACGTTCAAGAGATCCCGAATTCGAAACTCGGCCAGGGTGAGTTACCTGCATACGGCATTTTCCGAGGATTTCCCTTATCCTGAAATAAGAATGTCGGGTAACTCTAAGCTCTGTTGACCCTGGCCTTATTTGAGCATCATTTCACCCATTCCATTCATCGTCCGATATGAGTTAACGTTGGACGTAAATTACAAATAACTAGTGGAGTACATAGTAGAGAGAGAAAAAATACGCAACTGGGACAAATTGTACAAGAAAGTTTGCCTATGAAGAAGTAGACCACCAATGCTACAGAAACTGCAAGTTTTAAGCTTCGTATTACACTTACGGGAGTAGAGACACAACAATGATCGCCAAGGTCAGCTTTATGAAGGTCTGGGACTGAACGTCACCCATCATACTCTTCGCCGCCTGGCCTACTTCTATGACAGTCATCTCAATTCGCAGTTACACAAACGACCGATCCTATTAACCATCCATCCATACCCAGTTAAGTTCCATTTTGTGCTATCCAAGGTTGAACCACGTCAAGATTCAATTTCAGACTGGTTGCGTAGGAGCAGCAGTCACTGAGAGCAGCGTCTACAGACAGACTCACAAAAACTTCAATCTCTACAAACACACTTATTTGCCACAGATGTTATGCTTTAAATTACTACTATAACTGCTGTCATAACCCACTTTATTAAAACTTTGCTGAATATTTCTATACATATCTGACATCTATTAAAATATTTTCTGTTCATTATATAACCGTTGGCCAGAATAGTCTGTTATAGTTGCACTGGAACATACAGGGTGCTAGGACAACAGTCAAAGGTTAAAATGGTTTTCTTCCATGAAAATTGGCTGTATGCTGACGTTGATCATTGGACATTACCATGAGACACAGAGGAATAATAAATCAGCACTTAAAAAGGTGCAGCAACTATTTTAATGGAAATTAATTGTTCCTTCTACACTAGCGGCGTGTAGGGAAGGTTTGGATAAGTAGACATGCTGCCATTATGTCATTGTAGTCCATTAGTTAAGAGCATCCAGAAGGAGGGAAATCCGTGGTTCAAATCCCGGCTATGACACTGAATTTTCCAATCTGGCCCTACCTATCCAAATAACAAATAATAAAGAACAATTAATTTTCACTATTGATCTAATAGTGGTCTAAACTATGAAGCCTCGTATATTAGATCCTCCTAGTGATTCACCGGGATAAATACCAGTCAGTTGGAGAATTTAATGCCACGCTAACATGCTGCCAAGGTAGCTTAGTGGTTAAGAACCGAACGGAGTCCGAGAGATCCGTGGTTCAAATCCCGGCTGTGATCTGTCTGACTCGACCTCTCCAAATATTTTAACCGCCCCCCCCCCATTTTTTTTCCTTTCTCTTACAGACCTTCAACTAAGTGCAATTGTACAAATCTCATTAAAAAAATTTCACAAGTTATTTGCACACAAAAAATCAGGATATATTTTCTTTCAGATCAATTTCGAATATGAAGTTTTGATTAAAATTAAAATGGCCACCTTTTCATAAAATAAGGAGCAATGAGTTTTTCGTGCAAAAGTTAGTACGGATGGTGTAATTTGATGAAACCTACGAACTGTGTTCTTAAAAATACCTACATTAAAATAAGAAACAAGGGATTCACACTAATTTAGGTGCTTTGGGTGAATAGACTAAGAGAATCTTGGTGTAGAACATAATTTACCTACCACAGTTAAGCACAGAGAAGGTAATAAAAACCAAATGTTTTGTTTAGTTTTCTGGGAATTATGATTAGAAGGCTTTAAGAATTAGATTACGCTAAACAAAAATGCCTATACGATACTTCTACCTCGATAAAGTATTTTAAAAACGGTGAACATTAAGTGCGACATGGTTTGAAAATAAAATTGATAGCTCTCGAGTCTGTTGCAATCTGATGTATTCATTTTTAGGCTTCTCCTTGGTAAAACATGGAAATAGCTGCACTAACGCAAAGCTCTTTCTTCCATTTTGAAGTTAATTTCAACAACTAAACGGCAATGCTAGAGAAATTCGCGTGACGGTTTGTATGTTAAAACACAACGTGATAAATGTTCCATTTCGACTGCGTGTTGAAACGTTTCAATGAAAACGATAAAATAACCTGTGGCAACATTTGGGCAGAAAACAAGTGGCGTTTATCATTCGCGTCCTATCCTGCCAGAGGGTTCAGTGCCAAAACGAAACACGCACAGGGCGTGACGTCACTCAAGGTCAATCTGATGCTGGTTGCCATGGATTCTCCCCGTCAGCTGACACATCTTCCAGGCAGGTCCCACCTTCAGGAGAAAACAGGGGAGGCCTTCCCGATCGGCAAACTTCGTCCCCAGTGGCCATGAAAACGAAAGTGTTTCAAATAATAACGTGGGCTAGTTTCGGTATAAAGTAAACAGGTGAACCGAAATACTTCCATTTAAGCTTTCAAGTTTCAATATAGAAATAAATGTTGCAAAATGTAGGGTATACTGTAGTATGGATACAAGAATTGATTACTTAATCCAATAAAATGTAATGTAAACATATGCTGAATTGATTATTTAATTTAGCAGCCATGCACAAAACTATATCACTCCGTTTAGCTGTTTCAAATCCCTGATTGCCAAAATAGGCGTGGCCAATTTCAGTATCAAGGTCATGTCCAAATGCATCCGAAATGCCACTACTTTCACATATTTTTTCAAATTTTCAGGCTATAAAATTAATTATCAGCATTTTGGAAACATAAAACAAAGATTCCCGCCTCGGTAGTGTAGATGGTAGCATATCTGCCTCACGTTCAAGAGGTCCCGAGTTCGTATCTCGGTTAGGCTGAGTTACCTGGATAAGGTTGTTCCCGGGGTTTTCCCTTATCCTGAAAGACGAATGTCGGGTAACTTTAAGATCCATGGATCCCAGGACTCATTTGAGCATCATTTCACCCGTTTCATTCATCGTCCGATATGACTTAATGTTGGAGGACGTAAATTACAAAAGTAAATAAATAAATAAAAAAAAATACAAAGATACAATAAAGAACATATTTCATTTCGCGTCCGTGTTGAACTAACACACACTCACTTTAGGCAGCAGCAAGGAATTATTATTATTATTATTATTATTATTATTATTATTATTATTATTATTATTATTATTATTATTATTATTATTATTAGCTTATTACATAGGCACCAAAGGTCGTAAAAGTTGATGCTACGAAAGGAACGTTACATGAGCTTTAGCGTACCTTCTCGACATTTACCATTTATGAGGAGATTGCTTGGAAAAAGCCTCCGTATAGGCAATAGGGAATTACGTGGACCTTCCATACACAAATCTGTACATTAACCACCTCGGAAGGAGCTTTATGGCCAGTTCGATAGTCAGATCAGACATGACCGTATTACATTTGCTCCCCTTGTTCTTCAGTTACGTAACCTTCCTTAACTTCTTTGATTTTATTAGGAGTTTGAGTTTGGGGAGGGGGGGACTGACCTGTTACATTACCTCTACACCACATATTTTTGCCTTTACACTCAGCATTTTAACCGAAAAGTTTTATTAATACGAATGAAAGACAAAAATAAGTAATTAGTTGTGTTAGGCATATATTAATATTCTAAAATAAGTCAAAGGACAACCAACCACAGTAACGTTATTGGCTTTATTGGGAGCGATTCCTTCCCCCTTTTCACTTTTCATAAAGCATGAAAACAGGGACGATAGCGAGCCACTTCTATTAATTATTTATTCACGTAGACCTCAAGCTATCAAGCATTCTCTTCCACGAGACAAAAATTGAGACAAGTCAACGTTTAAAACATAAAACGCAGTCCTAAACAACAAGAGGAAGAAATAGTTACCCCAAATAAGTTTCTGGAAGTATCCATACACCTATTGGAACGATCATGTTAGTTCAGAGCTGGAACTGATATCCGAACCTATGGTTATGTTCTCAGAACTGTACCAAAATAGCTGTTACGTCACCTTTATGAGAGACATATCGTAGTATCAGCCTTCATACATATGGACCATCACAACTGTGTGCCACACACAGAGTGAAGTGAGGTCCAACATCTCCCTTGCGGTAAGATGATGTGGGTGGAGGGCGACAACACTGTCAGCTGATCAACAGCAGCTGCTCCTGCAGCTTCACAAGGTCACGCTTGCCCAAGTCACTTCTTTGTGCCGGCTTGCGCAACTGTTATTAACGTGATCTCTGTAGGCAATTCCATACTTCGGGAGACATAACAATGTTGTCCTTGAATATCCCTTGTACGCATCGTGCTCTCTGTTTCCTTGAATATGGCTTATACTACCGGATGCAATGCTGTCTCTGCAGATTGCTCTTAGCACAACCCTTATGAAAGTAAAGAGATAAATATTTAGCTATGTCCATTTTAATTAAATGTATCTTAACTTATTCTCAACTATAACATACATTTGTCAAAACATGGTCCCACATTTGAGTCATTCGAATAAGGAACGCAACAATAATAAACTCAAGTCAAATTAATTATAACTACATATTCACATTTTTCTTCGAAATGTTTATTAATTAAACCCGCTCCTCCCTCAATTTCGTCCCTAGACTCTCTCGATTGTGCTGCTCCAAATTGAGGGGGCATATCGACACGCCGAGAATAACAGGATGGGGAAGCATTTAACGGGTTCTAGCGAACATGACTCTTCATGTCCCTTTTATTTCTCCATTCAAAAGCAGCAGCAGCTGTAGCAACTGTTATTAAATTGTTGAATGTAATTTATAACTTTCCTTTCCCTTTCTGATTTATTTTACCCCTTTATTTCTGAATCTTCAATTTAATTTATTCCGGCTCTGGGTGGTGCACGAAACCGCTTAAAATTTGCAGAGTAACTAGAAAAAAAACTGCTCTAAAATACGCACTACTTTTTTATTAAGTACATATTCTTCTTTTCTAAAAAAGGCAAGGCAATATAATACAACACAAAAATGTTCGACCTAACTGTCCTATAATATGTTCAGAATAAACACAAAGAATATATCACATCACATATCCCTCCATGATAAGTTCACATAGTTCTATTATTTTTACGTAAGACGCAATTCTTCTGTACAAATTACGTTATGCAAAATATGTAATACTATGTGCACCACGTACCTGGTAAGGAAAGTACTGTGTTCCAACCAAAAATTTGTATAAAAATGTTATAATGCATGCTTCGATATCCCAGAATAAAACAGAATTAAAAAGCCTGGAGATCAAAATTCGCCTGTGTTTGTAAAGAAAATGACACTAAAATTAAACTCAAATAATATCAAACTTAGTATTTAAGTTCCGATTATTCAAAGTTCTAATACGAAGATTTTCAGGAAATCCCAAAGCCACACTAACGCCATATTGGTAAGGCAAATATTTCTTATCTTTACCTCTCATAATGCTTCTAAACGATTTAATATACTATGGATGAGACATGTGGCAAACAAAATGTGTATCCAGAATTTTCTGTAAACAGCCTGTGAAGTCATCTTCACTCTTAAATGCGTATAAGTGGTACATCATAAGATGTGGACCAAAACATGCTAAACAAAAAGTAATCTCTTTAAATCATAATTTATTTCAAAACAGTCGTTTTTTGTGGCATCATCTAGACAGCATATATCCATTGTTATGTCTTTTAATTTTTCAAGCCGCCTTCTCTGAAGTGCTGCCACCATACACCTCAAGTCAGTAAGTATAACAGAATTTTCTTTGTTTGTTCCATTTATACCCCGCCTTTAACTCCATTGGTCATATCGGCGGTCGTTCTCCTTTGGAACATATCGACGGTGTCAACTCTTATTCATTGGTTTTTAATTAGATCATTCATTCATACCACTCTCATTCATACTTCCAGACTCTGGGGAAGATGAGGAATTATCTTGGTCGGAGAAAAATCCACACCCTCACTGTCGGGAATCGAATCCGGGACCCCTAGCATAGCAGGCAGGTGCTCTACAATAGAATTACTTCTGCAAAATGTATCCCTGTTAACATGAATAGTTTGTAGACCTCTATAAAAACTAGAGTGGGTAGAAAATCCATATAAAGGTAACATAATACACACCCGTGCGCGGGCTATTTTAAATTAAATCAAATAAAAGGACACAATCAACGAAAATTTAAAATAGGCATTTTATTAGTGATTCAAATCTTAGACATAATACTTTATGATCAAAATCGTTAAACATCATTTTGAAAAAAAAAAAAAAAAAATGAAAAATGTTCCATGCAAAGGAGTTTTCCTAAAAAAAAAAAAAAAAAAAAAAAACTTACTTCATATTCATTAAAGATGAATTTAAAATCGCTGTTTCGCATTTATTCATGGATATTACAGTTGTATATTTTAATGAGCTCCCCCCCACCCCCGAAGTGATTCTACTCTGGTTTCCTAGCTATAAAATCAAAGGGAACGAAGTTAGACTTAACACTTACTCACAGAAAATACAAACCTGTACATTTTAACTGTCAAGCATATGATAATTTAATCAAAATCGTTACAGCTGTGTATTTAAAAACAAAAAATAGGCATTTTTATGACAAGGCAGCTTGTTATCCTAAATTCCTTGAACATTTTCCTATCCAAACTTAAAAAAATATTGGAAATTTCGGTATCTTCCAGCTTTTAGTTCGAAGAAGCTGTTCTTTCTTCCTTCTTCCTCTTTATATACAGGTGAAATTTTCTGTGCGAAGGTCGGCTGAGAAGTGCCTGGCCTCAAAAAAAAAAAAAAAAAAAAAAAAAAAAAAGTTCTTTATTTCTCAACATAATCTCCATTAGCGCCGGAGTATTGTCGTGAAGAAACAAGAATTTTTTCTTTGCTAAATGAGGTCTTTAGCTTTTCACCTCATCACTCAAACGTTGCAATAACCTGGCGTAGTAATCACCTGTGATACTTTTATCCTTTTCCAAGTAATTCCTTATGCATTAGAGAAAACACTCGCCATAACCCTGTTAACTGACAAAATTGATTTTGCCTTTTTTATTTTGGAGTTAGTTCACTTGCCGCAATCCAATGTTTTGACTGTGATTTACTATCTGGAATATACTGATGTACCCAAGTTTCATCCACGGTAATAAGCCGTCTCACAAATTCACTGGGATTTTTACGGTAAGCTGCAAATTCTTAACAGAAATAGTTTTTCTTTATAACTTTTGATAACGTATCAAAAAACGCGGAATCCATCTTACACAGACCTTGTGAAAGCCCAAAACATTACTTTAAATATTACCTGTACGTTCTTTTGTTATGTTTACAGCTTCTGCTATCTCAAACAACTTTAATCTGCGGTCTTCAAGTACTAGACGTCCAGAGCGAGGCTCATCACTAATGCTTACGTCCCATTTTAAACTCTGCAACCCACATTTTAATCATTGTACATGAATGGGAAGATTCTTTCAATGTATTGTTTTCCTCCTTGATTTCTTTAGGTGTTAAGCCTTTCAAATGGAAGTGTTTAATCACTGTTTGTTTTTCCAAATATTA
Source organism: Mantis religiosa (assembly GCA_030765055.1). NCBI lineage: Eukaryota > Metazoa > Arthropoda > Insecta > Mantodea > Mantidae > Mantis > Mantis religiosa. The sequence continues at coordinate 157,868,840 of CM060953.1, read as the reverse complement.
AATTTTCGTGAAACCTCTACACTTGTCTGTTTAAAATGCTGTCATTCAGAAACTAAACAAGCTATTGACTTAAAAGATTAGGATTTCATTACGGAGGGGATTCGGTACGTAGGCCACCATGCTGGGCCCATTGTTCCTATGCCCCCAAGTGGGGGCACCCCAGGGAGGAAGGATGAGGCGAAGGAGACAGAGGGCGGCCGATCCAAGGAGCCAAGGCAGTAAAGAGGGCAGGGGTTCCTACAGTTTACTTGGATAGAGACCTCTCCCGACAGGCCAGGGCAACGGACGCTCCCCTGCTGCGGGACGGCAACGAGCACAGCAGCCGAGCCCCAAAGGTCCCTGGCTGGCGGTACCGAAATGGTCCCAGCAGAGGAGCGGAGACCGGCAACCGACCTACCGGAGGAGGAAGTAGTTTTCCTCAGAGCATATCATCCTACCATGCCCGCCGACACTTCTACCCTGAAAGAGACCACCAGATAAGAGATGATATGAAATGATAATGGAGATGAAATGGAGAGACAGGAAATTCTGGGGATGTAATTAACCTACCCAGCATTCGCCTAGCAACCCGGGAAACCCCCCAAAAAACCATGGGTCTGGTAGGTCGGCCAAGGGAATCGAACCCAATTCGGGCCACAGACGAAACCGCCTGAGCCATCCCCTCGGTACTATTGACCTGTAACTATGGATACCAGCTAGAGTTAAACTATATGAAGCTATCTGTCATACTGGCCCAATGGCGTCATCTCTATGTAAGGCCCGGGACATATCAGCCAACCCTCGTAAGTGCTTCCATTGTGGGAGAAATGGTACATGAGACCTGAATATCCGGGTACCGAAGTTTTGGGTGTAACAAATTCGTAAGGGTAAATGAGAAAGAAAATAAGAGGTAAAAATGTTGCTTGAATATCACCAAAACTGGGATATATGAAAAGATTATTTTAGTTCTTTTCAGCATTTTCAAGTACTAAAATACCGTTTGGTCTGTCACCGTAAGGCAAAAATAAGTCATTAACTTATTAAACGGTGAAGGAAATGAGTACAAAATTGGTGTGATGCTTGTAGAAGTTGCAGTCACAGGCCTGAAGTTGCTGTTATTGATTCTCAAGCTAAAAATTCCTCCATGTTGGTCTGACGTGGGTGAGTATTACGTCATCCAGCTTGGCACACCAGCTGATCTTCTCTGCACCCTCTTCTTTCCCAGGCGCCTAAACCGTTCCCCGTCCTCTATTCTTGCTTAAACCCAATTTTTATCCCAAAATCACAAACGTGTGAAAAAACGGAGGAAAATAACGTGAATTAAAATAATTTTTCTTTCTGCGCTTCGAAGACTGCTCTTGAATATTTTATGTTTATTACCAGTCCTCATTAACAGTAATTTTCACTCATTTAATGAACTAGTGGGCCAGAAACCTGCATGTTGTACAAGCAGCTTTAGAAGCTCTTACAGTTGTTTTCCATCGCCTGGCTGCTTTAGATAATTAGAGATTGCTGAAGATAAAGTGTCAGAACGAGAGACCGGAGACATCCGAATTTTAATCGTGTAACCGAGTGCTATACAAGAGCATCGTAGCTGTGTTCGGAGAGGACGACAGGTTTACTGATATAGTGCATTTTATAATTACACTGACACTGAATCTAAACGGTTCATAGCAGATAAGCAAAAGCAATTCCTATCATGCGATGTACTTCACATGGGGAAGATATTCGTTTCGAACTGATCTATAGTTAACATGAATCAATTTCTACTTAATGGAAGTGGGCTAGCAACAAAATGAATGCGACCGCACAAGGTAGAATCCCAATGTGAGAATATAAGTTTTGTCAGGTGCGATTCTCCTATAAATACGTACATAAATATAAATCCCTTACCAATCTCTCCATTGTCCCAAATTCGCTGTAACAACCTGAATTCAGAGAGTGGTATAAAATAATTGTGGTAAGTGCTAACATAGATTGCTTAAAGTTCACAAGACACATTGAGAAATCGTTTGGTAGTAGTTAAAATAGCGCGACTTTCTATTCCACGCTTATTGTTTACAAAAACCTTACGTGGGTATCATAAGTCGCGTCGAGGAACTGAGCCAAGGACATTCGGCATTCTGCCATCCTGATTCCCAATTTTTCTGCCATTTATCACGAGTTAAACAGCCATTAGTGCGCCCAGGAATTGTGTGGAAAGATAAATAGATGAGACAGAATCTCACCGTAGCATGAACAGCTGAACACCTTACATTTAAATGTCAACTTTTTGGGCCGGATTCCCACCGAGAATCGCCCACTTTCTTCCAATAAACAAGTTAAGATTTCCCACGGAAATATCAATTTGTACTCGCCATACTCGGATTCAGTCAGCTTGCGAGACAACTGGATTTGCATTTTACGAGCTGGTCGTGCTTTTGATTAATTCCAGAAACGGAGTGCTGACGCGTAACTTCCATGCTGTTTTCAGCATTTTCTGCCATCAACTCTCGTGACCTTCGTATTACAACGACCTGATCCGGTACTACGTACAGAGAATGAAGGCATTGCACCTCATTCTGAAACGGTACATTCCTAAATTACTTTAATACAATGACTGGAGTTTCTATTCATTAACGTAGAGACGCTAAAAATGTCTTTATATGACTGTTGAGCTTAGTACGGCCAGCGTTGTCAGGACGGCACGTTGACCATGTTAGCTCAAGGGTAAGAGCGACTGGACGGAAACCAGGAGATCCGTGATTCAAATCCCGGCCATGGCATTGAATTTTTCAGGTTGACTCTGTACAATTCTAATAAATTTCCAAATCAAACCAGTGGAACCTTTTCAAAGTTTAATTTTTCTTAAAAATGCTAATGATTTTTATTAAAATATCAGTTTTGGTATGTTAAGTTAACAATAAAATCAATTTTGAATAATTTGTTAATTACACTCCATCTCTGTTTTTGATGCTACTTTACGCTACAGGTCGGTAAGCCCTTTTGAACTTGTGCCATAAGACGGAAGAAATGCTCAATAAACAATCATTAATCCTTTTTTTTTTACCAGTCTTGTTTACGTTAGACATGCATGGTTGTACTACAAAATTTATGGCGCCGATAAAAGTGTTAGTAAGTTACTGTCGTAAGCATATTTAATAGAATCGATATCTGCACATCACCTCTAACATTACAGATGCTCTCCTTTATGGCCTATGCTAAGCTGCACATTATGGTTGATAAGAGGTAAATCTACTTTTATGGGTGTAGTTGTAAAGCTGTGTATTTTAAACCTCGTAAACGTCTACGGTGTCGTTCACTTCCAGAACAGCATACTATAAGCCAGCTTCTTATTGTAACTACTCAATGTGTAAAAAATTAAAAAGATATTTGTAATTCCTGGATATTGAAATCGAAAGAACGCGAAAGAGCAAAAGAGTAGTAAAAGGCTTTAAATTTTTGATTGATGCCACGGGGTAGAATTATCGTTATTTCCCCCCAAAGAAAATCCATATACCTACGCATAGGCGAAAAGCCAAGAAATGTTTCATTTCATGTTCAGAAATATACACAAATTATTCAACACAAACCACACTCTTATAACGGCAATGATATATGCTGTACTTGTGTCAAAACTCTTACGTAAGAAAGTTGTAATGCATTTCTTCTGCATGCTGTAATAGAGTTCATTACCAATGTACGCTAAACGTTACATAAAGAGATAAATCTGTGTCACACGTAACATCAGAAAAACAGATGATTTTCTTCTCCATGACTGCAGATTATATGCCAATGTAATGAAGAAATCTCGCAAGTTTCACTTTGATTTTAATGTTTATGTCAGGGGAAAAGTATTTTCTTCATATGAAAAATAAGCAGCTTGTATATTAACTATCAACCAGACTAAGGAAAAGAAAAAATTAATTTAATTGCTGTGTTTATATAAAAATTATTCAACAATTTGGACAAATCTTACTTAAAGATACTTATGGGCTACATTGCGTTTCAAACGCGTGGTTAAAAACATAAGAAGAGCCGAACATTGCCGATATCTTATTCCCATTTCCGAAAAGATCGAAGATCGATGTTTGGTCCATAGTTAAGAAAATACTAAGGATTTAAGAATTAAGTTTTAAGGTAGAAAGAGAGGGGATGAACAGAAAAGCACATTCTGTCCAAATCACTGTGCAACGAATATTGACAGGGTATAGGATAATTTAAACTATTCCATATTTAAACAGTGATTAAAATGGCAATTTTCCCAACGCCAAATTTGCTTAACATAAGATTCATTTTCTCAAAAACTATTTAAAACATCAATGTGAAATATTTTCACCATGTAGATGTATGGCTTCTTAGCTCACTAAACTTATTTTGTCAAATACATTTGTTTTACAAGGATGTCAATAATGGCATTTTGATTAAAATTTACATTTTTTTTTTCAATAATCAAGAACCAATTAACACCAAAAATAGACACACGCAGCATTTAGATTTGGCAATCCGAAGTCAATTATATCTGAATACACCAATAGAACAAGCAGTTCAATACAAGAACAATGGAGAAAACAAACTCAACAGTTTGAAATGGCTACATAATAAGGTTGTCATACTCAATAGCGGTTAATTTGAGGAAAAAAAACTTTCGCTTAAAAATGAGTCGGTTTATCTGTCTACTCCTAAAATATGTAGGAATTATCTTTTTCTTCTGTAAACTGATGTGAGAATTCACAGCATAAAATGGCACATGTAATATCATTTTTTTAAATATCTTAGAATAGAAGTACTCTGATGAAATGATTATTATCATAATTAAAATTCCAATTCATAGACTGCACAAATATCCTGTTTTGACAATAATTAATATTGTTTAGCTCACAATTGAAACAACTAGCTGTGAAACGCAGGATAGTCAGCCCATTTTCACATTTGCAACAATAAGATCTCAAATATATGTTACTTTTTCAAGGAGTACTTCATGCCTTCGGTCATTATTTATTGAGGTAAGGTCCCCTTTTCGGCAGCAACCGTTACGTAATAAACGCAGCGAATCAGTTACGCGAAACCGCTGCCTCCAGCTCCCCCCGCCAACACCTTACCGTAATAAGAGTTGCACCTGCAGGGCAAATCTGTAAACCAAACACTTAATGCCTTTGCCCAAATAAAACACTGCCATCTGGGTAATTAAGGTCAGGCCAGGATCTCGACAAATATAGAAAAACATTTTGTCATAAACAGTTTTATTGTTTGACCGCAAGGCGCGCAAAATGTTAACGCTGGAGAAAATAGAAACGATCAAGTTATGGCAAAGGTGTGACGGATTACAAGTGTTCCTTGTTGTTTGTGAAACTGCCTTTTTATTACGACAAAATGTGTTGCGAGCTAGACGACGCCTTAAAATACTTGACAGCTGCACGTACGAGGAGGCCTGCTGAATTTCACCAAGTTTACAGTTTCTCCTTGAATAACCCACAGCCAACAATAAAATAAAAGTTATTGTGAAAAGGTTTTCTAAAGACGTTGATCGGTAGCTTATCTGATCAGTATCGTTTACTTTTATATTGAAACAAACTATACAGTTGTCAACAAGAACATATCTTCACTCTGCCTGTGTAGACAAACGTTTGGAGAAGCACTTCAAGAAACAAGCAACTGTCAATTTTTTTTTTTAATTTACAAATCCCTACTGCGGTGCCTTTAAAATGCTACTCTTTGCACATAAGGAGACAAAAGAATTTTAGTTAATTAATGGAAATTGATCATTTCTTCATACTAGCCGTATATAGGCTAAAGTACTTATTATGCTGTAAGTACTTTAAGGCCGGTTGTGGCGACTTAATAACGGTGTATCTCGAATGCGAGAGCCCCTAGTGTTCTACCGGGGAAATATACTAGTCAATTGGAGAATTTAATGTCATGAGGGCAATTTGGCCATGGTAGCTCAATGGATAAGAGCGACTGGACGGAAACCAGGAGATCCGTGGTTCAAATCCCGGCCATGGCATTGAATTTTTCATGTTGACTATCAAACAAAAGAATGTTGCTAAGCCCGCCTCTGTAGCGTAGGTGGTACGGTGGCTACCTCACATTCAAGAGGTCGCGAGTTCAAATCTCGGCCAGGGTGTTTTCTGGATAAGATTTTTCTCGGGTTTTCCCTTTCTGAAATATGAATTTCGGTTAACTCTAAGCTATGCCTTGGGTTCATCTGAGCATCATTTCACCATTTCATTTATCTCCAATATGACTTAATCCTGGAAGTTGTAAATTAAACATAAAATCTAAGAACTTCAACTCCAGTTGTGCGACCGTGATCCGAGGGCAAATTAAAGGTAATGTCGAGGAGTTATGTATTTCATTTTATAAATTGACGTCCTCCAACGTTGTCATATTCGACGATGAATGAAATGATGCTCAAATGAGCCTAGGATCACGACATTCATCTTTCGGGATACGGGAAATACCCGGAAAAAAGTTATCCAGATAATTTATCCTGCCCGAGATTCGAACTCTTGAACGTGAGGCAGTCATGCTACCATAAACATCTTATAAAATAGAAATCCAGATGGACAATAGTCATCAACACGTTTTACATCTCTAGTGTGAGGCTTGGCAGCACAAATATTTGATACACACACATGTAGACTTTATAACACCGAAAAAATACAATTACTCATTCCCACAGAAAAAAAAAATAGCAAATTTAATTAAAAAAAAGGGCATCCCTCGTGAATAACTTTGTAATTTGCCAACTACTATGCCTTTCTCCTAATGTACCATTATTCAATATTTAAAATAGCAACGGCATAGATTTTTTAGACTCCCACGATAACATCTAGCGCCTCCACTCAAGAAACAACTGATAATACTCCTAAAACGACTAGGTTTGTGAAACTACTGACAATCGCTATCAAATTCATACTTCCAAATTCTAAGAACAGTAGTGAACGAGCCTGAATAAAGAAAATATCCTAGCCGGGAATCGAATCCGGAGCCTCTGGGTTGTTGAGATAGGTTAAATCGCCAACAGAGACAGTTCATAAAGATTGAACAGAAATGAAATTATAATTAAAAATTTGTATTTTGCTATTGTTAATCGCGATAAACGTTTGCGTAGATTCTTTCACGATTCTATGAGAAGACGAGAAAAACAAAAAGCTGACGCGATATTGCATAGCTACAAGCGGCAGGACAAAGAAAATAAATGAGTTAGGACATAATTAAGTATTTAGGGACTGCCTCTATGGTCAACCGATCAGCGTTCTCCTCTACTAGAAGCAAACTAAAATTGTAGCTTTGATTTTGGCTTTTAACACACAAAACTATATACACATATGGCGTCGCTTTATCTGTCTGTCCCTACGCTCCACAATGCGCCAACTGCTGCAAGAAAGGATTTGGGGATCTAATACAGTACGTATTTTCATCGTCAAATATTTACGAAACGTGCTCTCGACAAAGAAACAATATAAAAAATATGAACATAGGTCTAGCAGTTTGTTAGAGATTCATTAAAGGTATTGCCTATTTATTTACAATAATAATAATAATAATAATAATAATAATAATAATAATAATAATAATAATAATAATTTAATTAAATTATCCGCGAGACTGTTTGTTAAAGAGCAGTGAATTCAATTATTACTAGCGCCTGAAAAGAGTGAGTCATTTGAGAGGGGTGTTTCAGATGTTGGGGCAGTAAGAGAGGTGCGATCACTAGAACGATGTGGACGCAAACCCATCAGATAGCAAAGATCCACTGCAGTAAGGAAAGATGCTAGTCGCATGACCATCTGAAGAACCTGTACCACCTTCGGCCGATGCAAGGTGTTTTGAGTCAAGAACTTTCTACCGTCGCATGTTACAGAATTGTTTTACATATATTCATGAATTTCTTAGTATGCACCTTGTTCGCTGATAAGGCTGAGTTTCCTGGCGACAGTACCTTTAGTTTTCATAACTGGCCCGATGAAAACCCACATTAAGTAAGACATGTAATGAAATGTGTAGTGTTTAACGCCCGCTTTTACTACATACGGCACAACATGCGGTGACACTGATGGTACATGAGATGAAGATGGAGCACCGGTGGAATGAGATGGCGGGGGAAACCGGAGGTCCCGGAGAAAACCCGCCCCAGCGCCGTGTTGTTCACCACAAATCTCGATCAGGTAACAGAGGCTCTATCTAAACTTTTGGGTTAGAATCATTCAGGATTAGTTTCTATCTCTTCCTTCTGCAACTTACTGCAGAGGTGAGTTTAAAGTTTCTCATAAATAAGCCGCATAATGTAACTGATGTACCCCCGGATGTCATCCAACCAATATGGTATTTGCACGATGGTGCGCCAGCTCATTTCAGTCAAATAGCGAGTAATTTTCGCTCGATCTCCAGATTTGATTCTTCGTCTATTCTTCATGCAACTACTTTACCAGACATATTGAGAGAGCATATCCACACTGGATTTGACTAAATGTCTGCTACGATCAAGTACCACGAATTTACAACAGAGTACGCATCGAAGCAAGCAATTTTTATAATCTTCAGCGTTGTCTTGTAAATCAGCAACAAACAATTTTCAGGTCCATGTTCATATGACTTTTTCCCCGTTTTGATTTTGGGAGGGGACGACCCAAACATTTGAACCAATAGACGTACTCCGTAGATCTCGAAGCAAATTTAACACATTCCAAATTTGGTTGAAATCAGAACAAAATTAAGAGTATTTTGGACAGTTGGAGTCATACTAAAATGCCAATGCCATTACCGGGATTTGAACACGGATCTCAATCTACATCCAGTTGCTCTAACCATTGATCTACGTGGCCAACGCCAGGATGACATTAATTATCCAACTGATTCACATTATTCCGGTAAATCACTTAGGAACACTTTCTCATACATATATGAGACAACTCCTTAATGGCGACTTACAACACGTAAGTCCCGGCTATACACGACTGGTGTGACACAACAATTTAATTTCCAAAATTAAGAGTAACTTACATGGAGAGTTAAGATGAAGTTTCAATTTTAGGCCAATCACCCACTTGCACTTTTGGGGTCGCGATACTTTGAAAAAGGTTTGAGACTGATCAGAATCTTTTTGAAACCGGTACAACATTAACTTAACATGCTGGAATCCCGATAAGCAGTCAAGACGTTATTTATGTATTAATAGAATTGCCATTTTTTAAAGTTGCTGAATAGTGATATAATGCTGAAATGGGTTGCGATACCTTACTATGCCATAACGTATTTTTGTTTTCCATAACTATATCTTTCATTCTAAACATACCACACTGAATTAGGATTACTTTTGAGGTGCATCAATAAAACATCCGAAATGTCAGGTTTGTTTTGGGATCCCTCAAGAAATTTAATAACGAATTAAAGTAAAAACCTTTGGAGAATCTCACAGATTTATAAACCGTCATATACCATTACATATGGGATTTATGTAACAAATCAATACATAAATTTTGTTGGTTTATCGGCCGCACGGCTAACCTTAAAACTTGTTGCTACGAATCTACACTGAACCGTCTCAAGGCCATCGGGAAAGCACCATTAATACCAGGACTTCCTGGTCACCCCTAAAATCTTTACAAATTCAAACAAGAAAAAAGACTAAGGAAATAAAACCTTGAAGCTTCCTATATATTCATCGATTACAGAAATCACAATCTGTTTAAAATAGGCATCTGAATTATATCTAAACATAACATAAAACGAAACCACAACTTTATTATAAAATAAATCCAGATCATCATGAATAGCACCATGCATATTTAAAAAATGTCAAGAATTTTTTACATTTTTCAATGAGTAGCTAATTAAGATAAAGAACCGGGTTGCTTGTTCTTATTAATGTTCCTTTTCTTTTTCTTTTTTTTTTTTTTTCGTCACACAAACTGACATAAGCAATGTTTAGCCTTTCTCAGCATTAATTCTATAAGTACCTGAATTTCGGCTTTAAGAGTGAATTAACTATGCAGAGATCGCTGATCTGATATTAAAAAATGACACGCCCAAGTGCTCTCGTCTGGGCACATGTAGTCATGACGTCACGCATGCACTCGGCATTGTTTTTAGTGTTTGCATTGGCTTTATTTCTAAGGCTGAAGTATTTACTCAGCACTTGACGTTAAATGATTTTTGAAAACTGGATATTTCCTTAAGCATAGGTTTAGAATTTTTGGCAATCATACAAAGTACTGTTAAATGTTGAGTTCTCAGGCAGATTTCGCTGGAAAAAGAATTTGATGAATGCCCGTCATACAACTTTCGCTATCCGTTTTTTCATGGCGAGGCTAAGTACATTCTACAAATTCTACAGAATAAAATACTTGTCATTCATCTAACGATGCGGTAAAATATGAGTGCTGTATGAAATAAAAAGCGGTGCTTTCATTGTTATGCTTTTCGAGGTTAATGGATTACATCAACTCCTCGAATCCATCATAGCATCAATGTTGTCGGTACTGAACTTCCCATTTTCTGTTATTCCCATTACCCACATTACTTTTAAAATATGCAATATACTCTATTGTAAAAATAACAACACTCTATATTCTGTTTCCCCAAAATCGAGATGGAATATTATTTGTATCTACCCAGCACTGCTTAGTTTCATTGTTGTTATTGGGAAACTGACAAATATGAGAAACCAGTAAAGCCCAATACAATATTTCAAAAGATGCTTCATATATAGCCAAACCAAACACAACATTTCGGAAGTGATAATTTACAGCAAACTCGGCAGAAGCTCTTGTACAAGCCCTTTTCAAAAACAAATAACTAAATAAACAAAATAAGAAAATCAGGAAACTTTTCGTGTAAGATTCAGAACAAGCAAGGACAGACAGATCACATAAGAACCACATAGCCCTTATTCCTGATGAATTCAAGACATTGGAGGGTAAGTAAAGGGAGAACTCACCCCATTGGTGCTGCCGCCACATGGTTCTGCGTGACCGCTGTGGACATCCACAACACCTCTCACGTCGTCGTCCTCTTCCACATCACAAAACAAACACACACTCACACGTACACACAGACGTGGTCGTCGGCGCCACACAGGAGCGTCACTAGCGACGACCTAATTCTCGCCAATCACTGACCTCAATCTCAACAACACATTCACTTCACCACATTATGTCCCGTCAGAGAGCGAAATCTCCTCCCTTCTCCCTGCTGTGTTCTGACTCCGACTGAACGGCAAGTTAGTTGTTGGCTGCCGGTCGACAACAGCCAGTCGCCCGCTAGAGGCCAGCACCGCTCGGCGAGCAGGTGTGTTGTTGTTCGGGGTTGCCACCTCTCGCTTGTCTATTTCCATTATCCATCGCGTCTTTTCTACCTGAGGTTCCGGCCGGAAGTATGATCTTCCTTTCGGAGATGGCAATTGGAAGCTGCAACCATCATGTGACCAAACGACAAAAACAGTCTCATGGTCTGGTCTTTCCTGAAGCCTTGGCTCCGAACAGCAGTTGTCAACGTCTACAGATACGCATCTATGTGAGATTTTAATTAAACACACAAGAACTTCATATACGTTGCCACATATCTCCAACTACAGCTAGTAATTTTATTTAACATAAAAGGGACGTTACAGCACCACATCGCTGTTCCTATTTACTGAACATCCGTTACTCACTGCATTAACCGGTGCTGCAAATAAATGCATCTTGTTTTTACATCAGTTTCTTGAAAATCTTCAATTTATATTCATGGAACTACTTACTCACTGTAGTTTGCATATCAATTGTCAAAAGATTAAGAATATTTGGGTCATTTACATTAGCTAGCTCATGTCTTATATTTTTATTTTGCCTACGATATATTTGATAAAGGATGAATTGCAATGCTTCCAAAAATGTAATCCTAGATTTCATTGAAAATGTGCAACTTTGAGATCATCTTAATCCGGAAGGAGAAAACCTTTAATCCATGTGTTTGAGTGCATGAACGTATAACTAAGGTGTAATGTCGCATATCACATTATTTACGGATAGCAGGTGGGATTTTTCATCTCACTACTCTTTGTACGTGAAGTTCATCGTTATATTTTAGTTTCTAAAAAAAACTTACTAGAGATTTTTAGGCGTGTGCTATTAACTTGACATAATCATATACTTTGGATTTTCTATGAAGCACCTTTCTTCCTTTCTCCCCCCCCCCCTTCTTTTTATTTCATATAATTTAGTATTTAGAAATAATACGAGATTATACAAGCCTTTTATTCTGTGAAGAGAATGAAATATCAAGGTAGATGATTACAAAATGATAGACTATCAACCTTCTGTGTGCACTTGTGTATTACAAAATGTATTATGTATACTAAAAACCATTATGCCAATATTTATCATTAAGAGAAAGTATACAGAACACAGAGTTTTATAAACGAGAAAATAAGACAGAATGGGTAGAGAAAGTCGGGTGATTTGATGTGATTTTCCTTAACAATGAACTTCAATTTTAAGCCTTGAGTTTTATTGGATTTCCCACCCCCCCTTATCTTTATGGTTTTTAGCTTCCATTGATAAGCAGAGATTTTAAAGTAGATATAAGCAGGGAGGAAGTCGGGTGGTTGTAGCCTGTTCGCTGTAACGTGTTTGAGATTTGTAATTCTATCAAATATAATGTGCGACCTTGTTTACAAATGTTTTAGCCCGCAGTGAAACAAATGATTGCTAGAGTGTGATTGTATTGCAATCCCTAAGGGAGTTAGTTTGGTGTACTCTTGATAGCGTAGGTGGTAGCGTGTCTACTGTCCACCAACGCAAAGTAAGTCCCTGAAAGGAATGCGCCCCATAACACAGTGGGACAAGGATAGCAAATGTGCGTGACAGAAAACGCATGCTACACAGTGTGCACAGCCACTAAAAAAACATGCGCCCTATACACTCTGTACACTAAAACCGAGAAGATTCATTCACAAAAGTAGAAGCCGTCAGAAAGTGTTTAATGGTATGTAATTGAACTGACAAGGGGTGTCATAAAGTTCCGAGGGAGGGTGTAGGAATCTTCTCAAACCCTCCTGCGTCTCATTCCGCGGAGACCTTCTTTCCTGTGATATACTATACCTCAAATTCAAGAGGTCTCGAGTTTGAATCTCGGTGAGGGTGAGTTAACTGAATAAGTTTGTTTTTCCGAAGGATTTCCCTTGATCTGAATGAGGAATGTCGGGTAGCGCTAAGCTCTATGGACCCTGGGATCATTTGAGCACCATTTCACCAATTTCATTTATCGTCCGATATGACTTACGTGTGACTTAATAATAGCTTTAAAAAGAGACATTTGATATATGGAATGTTTCAAAATTAATACATATTATTCCATATTCCTTTTAATACATTTATTAGATCGGTCAGCAATAATACATGCTTTGCAGATCTGGCAGAACAGATACAAAATTAATACATATTAGAAACTGAAATGGTGGAAAGTACTGGAAAAAAAAGCTCTTAATGAAACGACAGTCCACCAAAATAAAATTTCGAAGCTCAGTGTAAAAAACAAGCATCGCTTTGACAGTTGAGGCGAAATCAACGGCAAGCTATTAGGATCATCTAAGCAGACATTTTCGTTGTCCTGTTCTTTTAAAAAAATAAACACCTTCCTACATTTATACAAAGATTGTAAATATTTATTTTAATGTTTTCAGGTATAATAAATTCCACCGAAGATACGAAAATAACAATAAATAAAACTTAATAATGTATTATGTATTTCATTATTATATATTATATAATATAGTGATATTTAATATTAATACTTTCATGTTTGTGGAATCAATGGCATTTATTGTATTCGTGAACGGCTATTTTCATTCATAAATTGTGTCAACCAAACTAGGTGTTTAATACTTAGTCTTACATTTTAATGTAGCCAAAATGTGTTATGGACTTAAGAATCTTGCTGGATCTTTTCAAAATCTTAAGAGATTTAACCCTACCTTCCTTTTTCCCACTGCTAGACAATTTATAGCACTACATACTCTCATCCGCACCTCATGTTATTGATCTTAATGAACATTTCATGGAACATGATCTCTCTTTCTCTCTCTTCTCTCTTTTTCTAAAAAAAAAATTATCTGGCCAAAAGGATTCTGTAATCGCAACAATTAAAAACAAGTTTTTCATGAATGTATATGCTCCTGGAATGTGGTAAAATTGAGTTGAAATTAGTTTTCTTCAAGATACTTCGAATGAATGGGTACCATTATCGCTGATTAGAGTGGTCCAAGTTTGCAGTTTAAAAAATCACATTACCTAACTTCTGTCTACTTAATTGCTCCTTACTGTGGAGGATAGAAGTTGAGACAGCCAATTGGACCGCCATTGCCAGTGGGAGGGACCGCAGTGACCCATCTCCCTTCGGCGAGCAATAGCTGATGTCATAGGGTAGAGGATACCCCAGGCGGCAGCCTGAGCGGCTTAACCCAACAGATCAGAGAAACCTATGCCCCGACATAAACGCTTGAGACATAAGACAAAAGACTACTACACCACCCAGATAAAGCCGCAGAAAGCGGCTAGGTGCTGGGCGAAACCATTCCGTCCAGGTAAACTTGGACGACTCGATTCTTCTGCTGGTCTGCTGGTCTGCAGGTGCACTGTTATTACGCAAGATCATTCAAGACTGTTAACTCGAGAGATTTCCATTACTAGAAGGATCCATCACTTGGAGTGTCTGGCTACCCGACAGGTATACAAAGCCGATGCCAGGGCTGAGTAAAGACAAGCAGTAGTGAGTTTGCATGTGCTTCGAGCTTCGAACTGAGTTGAGAATGAGGCCGAGTGGGGAGTCGGTGCCGTGGAACAGTTCACGAATCTGTCGGTCAGTCGGGCTAACCGAGCAGTGCATAGAAGAATGGTACGTTCTAAGCTTCGTGGTGAGGAGTCGGCAGGCCGTGGAATGGTGCAGGATGCAGTTCACAGGTCAGTAAGTGAGGCTCTATGGTGAGGAATCGGCGGGCTGTGGAACAGGCAGCGAAGCAGTTTATGTGCGAATATCGGAGTTGTGTTCAGAATCGGCGTGTAGCTCCGTGAAAGAGATGAACCTACGTACGCCACAGAGAGTCCTAGTAGCACAAGCTGGTGTGTGCTTAAGAGACAAACAAACATTAAAGGGAACATGTTTAAGTTGTGTATTTGTGTAAAAGAGTTGACAAAATAGTGAAACGAAGTTGACGTTTTTGCATATTATTAATATCAAAATTGTAGTTGTAATCAAACAATTTATAGTGCACACAGCGATATTTAGGTACCTATACAATCTAAAATGTATAGCAGGCATGACGCCTCTTTCAAGAGTGTCAGTTGTGCTGCACAGTAGTCAAAATAGAATTTATACGACAGCAACTAAGAGTATGCAGATGTGCACAAAGCAATCACTGGCGGCTCGTAACTATCTCACAAATGGCTTACTTTCGGATGCAGATTTACTGAGGCTCTTTTGGTTTCCCCCCCCCCCCCCCAATACCTTGTACCGTTCTGTTTATTCTATAGCTGACGGCGATGTATTGCATAAAAGAACAACGGGGCTTTGAGGTTAAATATTTTTATTAAATCACACTCTTAATTTAATGTGTTATACGTGAATTTAAAGGCAACATTCTCAAGATTATATTACAATTTACTAAATTTCAATGTGGACCCCATTAATGGCAGGGCACACTTCCAAACGAAATTTTGCCTCTTTCCAGGTCCTGGTCAGCATGTCTGGGATGACGGTTTTCATACACAAGAGGCGGCTGTGAACCCCAAATTCTGTAATTGTGTCAATTAACAGTACCGTTTAGATGAAAAGTTGTCTCATCGGTGAAAATTGCATTGTTTACAAAATCATTATTTTCGTAAATTTTGAAATTTTCTACATTGTAATAAAATCTTCTGAATATTACCTTTAATTAGTGTATCACACATAAAAATAAAATGTTGATTTAATAAAGACATTTAACCCCAAACCAGAATTCTTTTGTAGAAACCCTGTATTATAGACGGTTTGCACATGTAAGTGAAAATTTGAAACATGACACTACGTCTGTCAAGGTACACAGACTTATTGACAAATCATGATTAGCCCTATTTTTTAAATAGAGTATTTCCCATACACGTAAGTAGCTCTAATATTTCAATCAAAGTAGCTGCCCTTACGCGTAAAAGTTGGTCATTTGTGGCTGCTTTCATTTTTATTTTTTTATTTTTTATTTTTATTTATTTATTATTATTTATTTATTTTTTTTTTTTTTTTGTAATTTACGTCCTCCAACGTTAAGTCATATCGGACGGTGAATGAATTGGGTGAAATAATGCTCAAATGAGTCTAGGGTCCATGGAGCTTTGAGTTACCCGACATGTCTTGAAGGATAAGGGGAAACCCCGGGGAAAACCCTATCCACGTAACTCATCCTGACCGAGATTCGAACTCGGGACCTCTGGAACGTGAGGCAGACACGTTACCATCTACGCTACCGAGGCGGGCTTGTGGCTGCATGCTGCAAGAGTTCAGGAGTACTAATTTTCATGTTTGAGTCACAAATTTTTCCTCGAAAAACATAGAGCACGTATTTATTTGGAACTAGTTTTTAGAGTGTATTCATATACATACAGATTTTTTTTTTTTTAAATAGTGTACTCAAAGATCCCTAATTATCTTTTCGGTGTAAAGAAGAAGGTTAGTTTTGCGAACAGCATCGTGGACATGATGTCAGCTCTGTTTCTACCACAGACTTAAGAATTGCTGTTGAAGTAAATGCTGAGGCCGAAAACCTAGTGAACGGTATTTTACGTTAGCTGTATATTAAAAATGATCAGTATTTCAAAGAAGTTTAGGTTTCCTTTCCTCCAAACGAATTACTGCGGTTTCTCATAAAAAGGTCTTATTTTTTACTCCCGAATTATTGCTTTTGCAAGAAAAACAAAAAGAAAATAAACTATGTTTAACACTCGCCAGGAATCATAGCTTTACAGAAGAAAGCTTGCTGACATGTATGAACACTCCTAAATCAGAGTAAGAGCACTTTTCACCACCCAATTCTGATGATTTCCCTGCTGACAAAAGTCATTATGAAGCAAAAGTTGATTGCACCATTCGTTTGGAGCGCGAACTACAAATAAAACATTTATCCACCGCTCGGCGCTTGTTTCTACAAGTCAATAAAGCGTTAATGGCCTCCCTGAGCTGCTTTACTGCCTCATTATTGGCAAGCTTATGGAGAACACCAATTCCTCTGTATGCATGGCATTCTAACATTTCTACAGTGAACCCTGGAGACTGACGCAAGTAGTTTTCGAACAAAACTCCATTATATTGAAAACAATTTTAAAAATATATTCACTACAATTTTAAAGGCAAGTATTGCACTATTTGTTCAGATATACTTTTACTCACTCAATCTTAAATTTGGCAATACGTTACCTTTATTTCTCCAAAGTTACTAGAACAGTAACCATGTAAGTTGTGACTGATAGTTCATTTGAAAGAAAAGAAGAATCGCTCAGGTTAAAATACCCATATATGACCACCAATGTAGGTTTTAGTCTGGAAAAACAACGTATATGTCGAAAACGTCAAAAGCTGATGAACAGTCAGAGTAGAGCCTATCACACTCCGAACCAGCCGTCAATGTAACCACTGGTGTCTTCTAGATATGTATAGCTGGACTAGGCAAGAGCATCTTCCCCCCAACCCTCTCAGCAAACAATCGCACGCCAACCGGCGCCGTAACCATGCCCATCAAGGCCGGAGCAAGTAGTCAAGAGACACAGCGAGAGCGCAGACACAAAATTATCGCTTTAGGATTCTGTTCTACAGTCAATTGGAGATTAAATTTATGGAATCAATATCTCAAGTCTAACACCTCATGCTGCAGACATCAAAATTTACCGAATGAAAATATACTATATTACTTCACAGTTTAAGCATCTGCCAACTTGCTATTCATGCAGAGTAGCCCAGTTTGTAAGGACATCTTGTAGAATTTCTTTACCTTCCGTAGAGCAAACCACGCGACGATTAACGTTAAATGAAGTTAGTGCAGGACTAAATTTCATTTTTAATTAAGCCGTCCCCTACGCTCTCTCTCTCTCTCTCTC
>CM060953.1:157812014-157849778 GCA_030765055.1 Mantis religiosa | reverse complement strand
AAAATGGGGCGATCTGCCACACCGCTCGGCAGTCTATGGCTATGCTGTAAGAAACCTTTCCAAGACGAGTAATTTCCCGCGGGGCTGAGTTCTCCTACCCATCACATATCCCCGATTTCACACCACCTGATTCTTACGTGTGGGGAATATTCAAGGAGAAAAATTTTAACTGTCCTGATCCACCCAAAACTGTCTGCATTACGTCAAATGATCGTCTTGTTCATCTTGACACGTAAGAATGACAATAAGAGTAACACATTTTCCAGTACTATATTTCTAGGTGAGATTCCAATATTGAATTTTTGATGGAATACGCTTCATTTGTCTGCCCTACGTATGCTTTAGACACAACTTTGGTGAGCAAACTCTAGTTACTAAGGCATAATGCAGTGTAAACCGGTCACTCTTGGTTTAATATACACAATACCGAATGCAAATAACGTCTGAGAAGTGTATGATTGTTTTGTCACGTATGATAATCAAAGCGTTTAAATATTCAAAGCGTTTTCTGTGTGCATTTTAATAGATTCTCCTTCTGTAACACAGCCATACACTAGCGGTGGACGACTTTAATCTGTACTAATCCTGCTATTATACTCATACAATAAGCTCTTTTTCTGTTACTTTGTTATTATTACTGTCTAATACCTACCTTTGATAGGTGGGAGAGAAGAGAGAATACTATTGAATTATGCCTTTATATCCAGATTTGAACAGAAATACAAGTCTAGATATACCCTGGAAACAATTGCCGGTTGTGTTGTAGTGGTGATGGAAGCGCGCATGCACGCGTTCTCTTGTCTTCCAATCACGAGACACGTTACTAAATTTTCCTAACCCAAAAGAATAATTTCGTATGGAACAGCTTCCATTGCTTTTAATTATCTGCATCTATGGTGATAAATTCTCTTAATTCTTATTTAATTTTATACCATTACTTCATTATGAGACATACATAAAAATTACTTCGGGAATATATAGTGTCGCGAACCCGATCGCGATAGCGCGGCTTGCACACACAAAGAAACTGATAGTGTTTCACGGAGATAAAGAGCTTGAAGATAAACATAGCGCCGGAGATAAAAGACCTACCGACACAGATAAGTGAGGTAAATGAAAATCTCTAGTGACTTCTTGATTGATAGAGATTATTCGGTTTCTGGTTTGTTTTAGAACAGTCTAGAAATAATCAACGGAGGTATATATAAGAGATTGTGGCACGCCAGAGGAGTGGGAACAAGGGAGTGAGTGGCAAGCAGAGTGAGTCGTGAATAGATGTTGTAACGAGAGCTGATGTATACAGGTGTAATCAGAACGCTGTTAAGGTCATCGACCTTGGTAGATTGTGTTGTGTATGTGACGTAATGTTGTTACGTGAGAACTGAACAGTGTATTTCTACGGAAATAAAGAACATTTGGAATATCTGCAACTCGGACTTTTAATTCTACGAATCCACAAAGTCACGAGGGTGGTCCACAAAGAAACCTCTGTTTGGAAATACAAATTTAAGCATTTGAGATATAACATTTTTATTGTTATATCTGAAAACTACACCATTTCTTATATTTTTCTACATATTCTCCGAAGAGATTTTAAGCATTTGTTATACTTTTTAACAGTCTTTGAAATCGCGCAAAACTGTCGCCTGAGAACGTAGCAACCCGTCACGTGACACAAAGCTTACGATAGCCGAGGTATTTGCTCACTTTCGGGAAAACCGTGAAGTTCCGTTATCGTGAACCGATTCTCACGAATTTTCCCATCCACTTTGTTCGACAAGTGATAAGGGTTCAACATTGATAAGGGTAGACCTACCACTCCTGTTTTGTTCACTAATGTTTTGTTCTTCCATTTTAAAAACTCGTACGCAATGACAGACAACACCTTCAGTCATATCAGCACGTATACTCCACAGAATCACAATTAATTTCGGCTGCTGATTGATGTTTTGCCAAAAGAAATCTTATAATACCACGCATCTCACACTTGGTGGAATTTTCTATTTCGGCGCTCATGCTTTGATATATGTACAAAACGCCCGACAGTACTATGTTCTCCCTTGGACAGCTAGAAACGCACGCTGTGTGCATGATGGCGCTACCTCCACAACTTCCCATGTTACACTAAAAACGGCGGTTACTTTCTGGACCGCTCTCGTATATAGTTATTCGCTAAAATTTAAAACTTGTGAAATTTCTTTTATATATATATATATATTCATATATAATGCCAGCAGCTTTCAAAATATACCTGTATGGTTATATTTTTCTGTATAAGTGGGTCGAATGATGAAAAATCAAATTCCCCGATTCTTGTTTTCTCTAAACTAGTTAACTTACTACGATCACGGAGGAATTATTTATTCCTCCATGGCGACGACTTCTTAATTTATTCCTCCCTGCTTCCAATGAACATCTGAAAGTTGTTTCCGTCTTATACGTATGTAAAAAACAAACTGCAAACGCGACTATTTAATGAATATGTAACAGTTCAGTAAGCGACTTTACATAAAAAGATTGAAAAAAATACATTTTTTACAGGGCGGCAGTAGTTGAGTAGGTATATGATTAACCGGGACACCATTAATCGAAATAACGACTCTTAATACATTCGTCAATTTTGATACGCGCATTTATACTTTCTCTAATACTCATAGCTAACAGCCGCGCCGTGGCTGAGTGCTTAGACCGCTCGACGCTTACCAAGGTGGCGCGGGTTTGATCCCATGCGACCGCAAATTGACATTTATGATAGACAACATGGCGCTGTGTAGGGCTTTCTTCGGGATCTCCGGTTTCCCCCGCCATCTCATTCCACCGGAACTCCATCTTCATCACATGTATCATCATCGTCACCGCCTGCGGTTCTGTATGCAGCAAAAACACTAGACACTACAAACATACCTATAGCTCGCACGCCTCGGTAGCGTGGTGGTAGCGTGTCTGCCTCACGTTCAGGAGGTCCCGAGTTCGAATCTCGGTCAGGGTGAGCTACCTGCATAAGGTTTTTTCCGGAGCTTTCCCTTATCCTAAAAAGACGAATGTCGGGTAACTGTAAGCTCAATGGACCCTGGACTCATTTGAGCATTATTTCGCCCAAGTCATTCACCGTCCGATATGACTTAACGTTGGAGGACGTAAATTACACAAATAAATAAATTAATTAAAAAATACATATTGCTAAACTGAGGAAGTATAATACTGTGCTAAACAATTCTATAAGGATTTTAACAGAAATACGCATTGTGGGGTTCTATGAATCAAACATTTTAGCTGAAGATTTCCGAGCGAGTGCTGACGCCTTAACGATTTTATTGCAATACGCAAAGAACATGCATAAAAAATATATATCCTGATTTTTTAGCACACAATCTGAAAGTCCCGTTCATTCTGAAAGAATGTTGTATAACTGGTAAACTATACATAAAAAACTTAAGATAATAGGTCTGAGAAATTTGTCTGAAGATTGTAAAAATTGTAAATACTAAATTTGTTCACAATAAAATAAAGTCAAGAAAGCCTTCCCCCAACATGGCGCATTTGAACTATCGATTAACTGAAGCTTCAGAAAGTCAGACACGTACTTACTAATATTAAACCCGCCCAAACTTCAAACCTCGTTTTCTCGCAAACACTTTTTTCAGCCTTTTTCCACACTGAAATTCCAATTGCTTACAAATCTGTTGTGCTGCCACCCAAAAGTACTTTAAATAAAATTACCACATCCATCTTTTTAAATAATGCTGCAATTTTGAGAAACAATTATTAACTTTTGAAATATCAAGATGTTTGAAGAGCAAAACATGTAATAATTTAATATCTGTGTTTAATATAAAGAACTCTGATCTGACAGATATTTTAAATATAATTGCTTACTGACACCTGAATTTTTGAAGTCAATATGTTGAAAAAATGCACTATGGGGAGTTATTTTTTTATCAGAAACAGTGAATTTCTAAGATAAGAATTTCAACGCGAATTTCCAAATTTCATCCGATTAATTTAGATACTTTATATGAAATTAAGCATATTCGTTCTTATAATCTGAATCTTTAAATATTCACTGCTAAAGAGCCATTCAAACAAATAGAGAGAGACCAAAAAATCCAATGCCATAGCCTGGATTTGAACCACGAATCTCTTGTTCTCTGTCCGGCTGCTCTTAACCATTGAGATACCATGTGCCAGCACAACATTAAATTCTCCAACTGACTCGCATTTTTCCCGATAAATTACAGGAGTTCTCATACGTATACACACAGGACAACTATCGCACTGATTATTCTCGAAAGAGAGGGGTACTGGCGCGCTTCTCGGAAGTGTACTAAGCAACAATGAACGCATAACTTCAGTCAATGGATTGAGCAGGAATCACTAACGACAGATGTTATGTTCACGTGGAGTAATTAGTGTGTTATCAGAGAGGTTTCTACTAACAAAGATAAAGCCAAGCTAACCTTCTGAGTAGCAGGATAATAGTACTTTAAGTCCCGGGCTTTATAGTTTAGATCACTATACGGTCAAGTAATTGAAAAATTCGGCTATAGCATTACATTTTACAGCTTGACTATCTATCCGAACTTTGTCCTACACATGGTTAGTGTGAAAGAACAATTAATTTACAGACATTCAAGTGTATCTTGCTATTACGAGCAAAAACAGTTACACTTAAAAGCCCTTTAAACATTTTGTTAGGTCTGCTGTAGCTATAGCTAAATGAGCAATGTAACCAACCATTTCTTTAAATGCTTATCTTGACTAAAACGAAATAGAAAAATAAGATATTAGAATAGTTTGTAAAAGAACAAGAAAAATAAACGACAGTGACTAGGAAATTTTAAAGGGTCCATCCTTAGTGAGGACACAGAAGATTTAATGTCTCCAAGATTTTATGAAATGTAGTTTGGTGGAGTTGCGTTCCTTTGTCCAGTACATGTGAGGTACCACAGTAAAAAAACTGTTTCCTTTTCCCCAATAGCCCACAAATTATGTAAATATCAAAACAAAGGCAACGCAGAGTAGGAAGCCATGTTGTGTCCCAGGGCGCCATTTAAATACAGCTGACTGAAAGGTTAACTGCAGCAGTAGAATGGTTTTCTTGTTCGACAGAGAACGCATACGCACATTCAGCTGTTTTATTTGATATTCGAAGTTCACTGTCCTAAATCCCTTCATATTTCCTTGCTGTGCCACCAAGAAAGCTTGTTAACGGAAGTTCAGTATCACATTTCACCAGTAAAAATGCACAACTTATGAGGCTATGCACAAACATTAATTGAGCATGAATTTTACTAAGAAATCTGTGATACATTCAGATTACTTTCTCTAGACATTTACGTATATTTTTACACAGCTTCTGCAAACTGTTCTAGTACCCATTTCACCACAATTGAAATAAACATTTGCAGACTTTCACTGCACATTTGGCTATGCCAAGGTTCAGAGGGGGTACTTGGCATCTTCGACCTCTGAAGTCTTTTGTCTATGCCCCCCCCCCCCAGGGTAGTCGGACCTGAGGAGAGACGATAGTAGGCTACGGATAAACTCCCCAGCGGCGGCTCTCTTCCAACACTGGGCTTGCACTTCCGTAAGGGGCCGAGATTCGGAAGCCTCCTTCGATTCGGAAGACGAGGAAATTACCCGCCAACCAGCAAACCCCACGAATAACAATCCAGGATTTAAAGTGGAATGACAAATTAGCTGAAACTGAAGGACAGACCATTATCCTTTCCAGCATTCGTCTAAAGAGACATGGAGAAACTGCCGAAAAAAGAACCCATGAGCCAGAAAGATCGGCCATTTGACTTCCAAACTCGGATTACAGACGCCTGTGGCAGTATATTTGTTGCAAAAAGAGCAAGTAGACAGGAGGTCACAGCATAGCCCACATTTAGAAAAGTAAGTTGCTATCCAATGATCTTCAGATGTTTTAATCATTCGAAAACAGGACCAGAAACAATTTTTATGTTTATTAACAACCGAGCTCCATTAGATGCTTTACAAATCTCTGCGAATAATAGTGCATACATAATGATTATTAACATTTCAAATTGCCTCTTTTTAACTATGGGAACTAAGAGAAAGAGTCAGTGATTGAACATGGGAGTTTGTCTCCTCAGGCACGCAAGTGTGCCGATATATGAAACAGCTCCCGGGACGTCTGGCTAGTGTGAGAAGAAACATACACTCTGATGAATACGAAGGAACCAAGTTCTTGATGTAGCTGCTGCTTCCTGACAAACAAAAGAACAGGGCAGTGATCCACAGAAATCTGTTCTAGAGTATCTGTAGACTTTGTAAGTGTTTGTGTCCCAGACTTGGGGAGCATATGTGAGCGTAGATAGAACAAGAGATTTGTAAAGAAGACAAGAGCATTCAGAATTAAGGGGTGTGAGTTTATCAAGTAGTGGATGAAATAAATAAAGCCTTCCAGAGACAATTAAACAAGGCGATCGACATGGGCAGACAAAGTGAGGTTGAACACTAGCATTACTCCAATATACTTCACAGGAGTGGTACAATGTGTGGGGCAGAGAGTTTAATGATACGTTCTAAGAAGAATGTCTTAAGTTTTTTACAGTGTTCAGAAGTATTCGCCAAGCGTGTAACCACTCTAGCAGATGATTAATGGAAGCTTAAAGGTGCATTCTGACAGGAAATGCCGATGATAGAGAGTAGATCTTGAAGAAGACCGACGCCATTAAGTATGGGGATTAAGCCATCGTGCCTGTGTCTGTTCGTCTAGAACAGGGCCATTGTATGATAAATTATACATAACAGGTGATGCGAGGCAGAGTGCTTAGAATGAAAGTCCAACTGGAAGTAACTCGTTCAGAGAGACGCTCGTATGAGACGTCGAAGTATTACCTTTTCGTGGAATTTAGATAACTTGGTAGCAAACTACGCATTAGCTGCCAGAAAAGCTTTTAGGCTTGTCTAGCTTGTGAAAATATCAAGTGAACAAAATTCAAATTGTGTAGAAACTAAGCAAACCGAGGACAGGCATTCAGGGTGAATTAAGTAAGCAAGTACTTTACTTGTCTGGTTTTACTATGTTCTACTTTAGGTAGCAACTTGTGTCCTGGAGAGTTTTTCACTGAAAGACATCGCAGCAAATGCTGAAGATGACAGATGTTCATGAAGGAGATTTTGTATGATTAGTGGATTGATGCGGAAGAACACTGAGTTCTTGTTCCAAGTCTTGAGTATTACCATAAAATAAGTGCAGGTTTGGAATGCACGTCCATTGGTATTGGAAGCAAAATCCTCACATTTGTATTTAATTTCTGAAATAAGATCATCACTTTTAGAACGTTGGCTCACGTAAACAGTCGTCTTGTAGCATTCCATTAAAGTGTCATAATGGGATGAAATGCTGACGTTAGTAGATGTCAAAGCAATGGCTCTCACGAGACCTGTTAATCCAATACATTTTCGATGCATTTGCTGTTGTCAATGCTGACAAACATTTTGTTGCCGCTAAGAACAAGAAAGAGCCTAACTGATGCCGCTTTTAGAACATGCACAACAGTGACATGTGTGTAATGCTGAACAACACCGATATTTCCAATAGTCTCAAGGGAATGCGTTGTATGTAATGTTGGATATAAAGAGTATGGTATGATATACAACCCATTTTACATAACTGCTAGTAAGTCGTGGAGCCGTAGGCAGTATACTGGAGTGAACTGAAAAGTAACCAGGTCTGGGTAGTGGTCGGAATCAACACGTGTTAAGCGTTTACAAATGTTGGAAGATAGAATTTCTTTGAGTACAAAAATTAAGGATATCGAGAGCGGACAGCGTATTGCTGGAAAAGTAAGTAAAATCTGTAGGAACTAAGAGAGATAATCTACATGTATTGAATAAACTTTAAAGCATCAGACATTGGGAGTAGTAGAGCGGTAACCCATAAGGAGTGCTTAGAGTTAAGATCTCAAGAAGCGTATTGGTGTTGGCAGAAAAAAGTAAATGATAGTGTTAAGATTTCGGTAGGGGAGAGTTACAGGCGCCGATAATGGGAAGGCCAATTCGATCTGTTGTAGGCAGTTCGAGAGGTCACCGTAAAAATATGGCATGACAAGACTACGCCAGATGGCAAAACATCTCCAAAAACACGCCAAGATGGTATCGGCAGACTAATTTTATGTATATAATAGAAGGGAGAGAGGAGCAAGCTAAGACGATGATACACAAAATGAAATACTCATAACCTGAGAGTAGAGAGGTGGATTGTGGTACAAGATGTGCCTATTCTGTTGTGAGGACCGCTGTGACTACCATTGATGGCGTTGTGGTGTTGATTATTATTGTTGCTGTGGTTGTGGTAACTGGCTTTGTAGTCACTTTGCCACTGAGGTCGAAGTAAGAGTTCAAAGTAGTGAGAACAGCCACCATAATTTGCGGGATGATCTTGTCCACAGTTCACATATCAAGCTGGCGTGGTGAATGGTCTGCTACACTTGGAGAAGTGGTTATCACCAAGACGTCGCGCATAGCAAAGCCAGTTACAATAATTCTTAGCGTGTCCATAAAATGACTACGGCAGTTCTGAATTATGGTGGCCATGTTCAAATAGTGGCAAGATTAGGAATAGCTCTGTATTCGTCATTGTTGGCAAGTTCAATGGCATTTATAGGATTAGGTTGCACATTTCTTCCTACAAGACATGTAACCGAGACACAACTGAAAGGTTACAAGCAAATCGAACAAATTACTGACAACCAAACCAATAACAATAGCGTAAAATGATCTCTAGCTGCAATTCAGATCAAGTAAACAAACAAACAATATTTTAACCAATAAACTGAGATCTAAGACTTGGAGATTGCAACTGATTGAGATTATGAGACACTGGGAATAACATTAGCAACATTATGTTTCATAATGACCAAACTGTATACTGATACATATACTCTATTTGCAAAATTTAGCTTATCTCTTAAAACTTTGTAAATGAACTTTATACCGCTGTATCTTTTTGTCCACCTCCATTATATAAATGCCCCCTAAAAAGGAACACTTCTCTTCTTCAGCTGTCATGTTCATAATTAGTGTAGTGCATTCCAGTTGAAAATAAACGGAATCTAGAAATCATTACGGAACTTAAATTACTTCACATGTTGATTTTATACCAAGTTTAATTGAATCTGTGAAATTTAGATTTGTTAAATGATCAATTGGAGAATTTACCAAATATTTATATTACACCAACATCAGTTCTTTGGGCAGAACCAGATAGAAAACTAGCGCATGTCTTAAATTATCCATTTTCCAACACGTTAGTAGTAAATTTGAAAGTTGCATTCCAAATATGTGTAACTACAGATCTTTTATCAGTGAACTATCTTAGAAACATTCATATGTATGCGAGTATATTCCAATTCAAAAATGATTTCTTAGTAAAGTACTTCATTTTTATTTTACTAAAAATTTCCAGCGATAATTTTTGTCATTTTAAGAATCCTGTGCCATTTTCAAATTAACTGGCAAAATTTTGCACCGCAAGGAGCAGTCTGAGCGTAACGAGTACTCAGGAAAATAGTGAGGGAAAGAAATTGCTTTCAAGTGAAGAAGAGTTGACTTTTACTTTAAACATCACTCATACGTTGGCTGGCACTGGATTTTATTGTATTAAGATTTCTTGATGATCAAAATGTGTATTTTTAAGAATTTTCGACAATTATCCGTTTTGGATAAAATGGCCCTAAGTGCTTTTCTGTGGGTACGTATGAATTGAAAATTTGGAAAGTAGCAACAAACTTACCTGGGGCGGCAGCACAAACCCCCCTTGCTAAATGAGGGGAAGCACCAATCAGCCATGACATTTGGCTCCACCCTAGGCAACATGTGCATCTTTTAACAAATTTTCCGCATGGAGCGCAGGGGACAGCCTTGTCCGGGCGTGAAATGGAGCCATCCACACGCACGCTTTGGTGTTCGATAATGGAGGTGAATAACCCCGCCTTTGGTGTCTACCAATGCGAACTCCCTTTTTTTAATTTGGAAATGTCTGATAACCGATTCCATCTTCCTCAGGCTTATTGCTCACTTTTAATAACCTGTGAAAGAGCTTTGCGATCATTCATTGGCCGGAGTTCTTAAACGAGGTGATCCGAGCGCCTGATTGTACGACACATCAGACCCAAAGCTGAGACTATGAATTTCACTGCAAAAAGAAACATATCTAAGGTAATGTTTCCTTGATTCTGATCGGAGAACTTTGTAAGGCTCTGGGTTGTATACTAAATCTTAGTTGCGATGTCTAATTTTAAAATGGACTGTACAAACCTAATATGAAGAGAAGTTATTGCATTGTATCCAAAATTTCAACATGAAGAGTGCACGTTTTTTCAGACTCCTTGAAAGAAAAAAGAAGAAAAAAACTTTCTGGCAAAACTCAACAAGCGCGTTTGATTTTAGAATTAAGGAGCCTCAAAACACGTAGTTCCGGTATTTTTTATATAATATATTGTACTTCCTCTTGACTAATATCGTGTCAGAGAAAGAAAACATTCATAGGAACCTGTAACCAAGGATAACATCTTAATGTCAAACTTATACCCTGAACAATTTTGATAGTTTGTCTTTAATACATGCTGCTGTATGAGGTATCCAAATATTTCTGGGGTACAAATTATAATTTTAGGTTTAGAGCGAATTTCAAAAGTCAATCGATGACGTATGAACACCGTGACGTAGTAATCAGGTATGTGTTTAATAACATATGTGACACTTTACTGTGACTTTCAAATGGGATGACTTTTGTCTCTAAACGCCACCAGGCCGGCAACCAATCGGAGTCCTGCGGTGTTGTCATATTGTTTCCCGTAAGTGGGGTATGACAAGGGTCATGTGAATTCATCTCTAATAAATACTATTTGCGCTATACAAAAATTCAAAGTCTGCAGAAAGCGAACCACGAGGAAAGTAGGGAGTAATGTTTCTAACACAACCGTAAAAGTCCATATTTTTAGTTCAACTAATTTTCCTAATGCAAATAAATACCAATATATTATAACGATGCATTGTTAATTAAGCACTAAACTGTTAACTATTGATGTGGTGTGCTAAAAGAATTACAGAGCAAACAGTTCACTTCCTGTTAGCCAGTATAACGTAATACCTGCAGAACGCGAACAGTCACATATGTTTATGATTGCTTCGTAAAGTGCGATGGTGTTTATTTGCCCTACAGAGTTCAAATCAGTATTATTTAATTGTTCTTCCCTTTAAAGACCAGAAGAAAGTGTGCCAACTGGATCAACTTGCAATTGAAATGGGACTCTAGGTAATCCGCC
Organism: Mantis religiosa; assembly: GCA_030765055.1. Lineage (NCBI taxonomy): Eukaryota > Metazoa > Arthropoda > Insecta > Mantodea > Mantidae > Mantis > Mantis religiosa. The sequence continues at coordinate 157,838,478 of CM060953.1, read as the reverse complement.
TAATCCCTCACCATTGCTAAACTCCAATCCAATTGAATGAGTGTGGGCTCAAATGATTCGGGGGGGGGCGCTGCAAACAAAATAACACTATTAAACTCACTGACATTTTTTGTGTAATTTACGTCCTCCAACTTTATGTCATATCGGACGTTGTATGAAATTGGTGAAATGATTGCTCAAATGAGAGCCCGGGGTCCATGGAGCTTAGAGTTACCTGACATTCGTGTTTCAGAATAAGGGAACACCCCGGAAAAATCCTTATCCAGGTAGCTCACCCTGACCGAGATTCGAACTCGGGACCTCTTGAACGTGAGGCAGACACGCTACCATCTACGCTACCGAGGCGGGCACACTGACATTAAACGACTTATTCATCAAGAAATTTACAATATAACATAAGATTGGGAAAACTGTGCGAGACATGCAGGAAAAAAACTACAAGATATCCAGTTCTGGTAAGAAACATCACGTGATGAAATTTTGGAACCTATCATCACAAATTTGCAAGACTCAGACGATGAAGACAGTGACAAAAATGAATTATCTCTTCATCTAAGTGACATTGACAGTTATGTGGACGAGCTACTGGTAGTTCCGTTGGATTAGAGAAACAGGTAATTCATAAACTATGATTATAATTAAGAACATTCAAAACACATAATTATTATGCAAATTCCTTGTTCCAATTTTAATTTTAAAAACTGCATTATTATAAAAGTTTGGAAAATTCAGTTTGGGTTCCCTTACGTCTTGCGCAGACTTGCATGATCTAGGACAGTGTGCGAGAGAGAGGGAAGTATGGACAGAGGGGAGGGGGTAACGAGGTGGCAAGCTGAACATGCAAACGCCTCTTCTTCGCTGCAGACCAGAACTCTTCCCATTTAAAAACATAATAGTTCAACGCCTCACTACCACGAAAAAGAACTGCCATGTAAGTACAGTGGTCTGTTATAAAAAAACTGAAAACAATTGCACAAGTTAAACAATATTGTAACAATTAAATACGACAGTATAAAAAGGAAAAAGAAAAGAAAAACATGATCATAAGCAGAAAAATGACAAACAAAAGCAAAAGAACTAAAGGACTGTATTACAATCGCCAGGTGAATGTAGATATAAATTAGTTTATAATTAACAGGTTTACCTGAAAGTTGAATTAAAAGTTCATACTACGGCTTAGAGGACGCTGGGGCTGAATTTTGATGAGGAAAAAATATTAAGTTATTTTAACTAGTTACTCAAATATATGTACACATACGAAATCATTTTATAACGTTTAAATATTCAAACTTTGAATTAATCAAAAGTTGTTTGTGCTTTAATTTTGGGCGTAGAAAACATATTTTATAGTCAGTATTGTGGACATTTTGGGCATAATTTTACACAATGAAGTCGTTTTCTTAAACTTCCCGGTACGTCAACAATTTCCTTGAAACGCGTATTTTTTAAAATCTATATTCAAATTAGAATTAACGAGCATTTCTTTCGCATAAGTATTTTGAATGAAGAGCTCGTTAGAGAAAGGTACGTAAATACACTAACGCACTAAGAGTTTTCGATAATGTCCCAGAAAGTTTAAAGGGAAACGAGGGGGCTTAGATAGACAAAATTCGTGACTGTGTTTTAATTTCTTAACTGAACTTTTTTTTTTTTAACTTGTACAAGTTTTATTGTGTGTGTGTGTGTAGTGTTTAACGCCCGCTTTTACTACATACGGCACCGCATGCGGTGACACTGAATGTGCAAGAGATGAAGATGGAGCACCGGTGGAATGAGATGGCGGGGGAAACCGGAGGTCTCGGAGAAATGAAATGTGTAGTGTTTAACGCCCGCTTTTACTACATACGGCACCGCAGGCGGTGACACTGATGATACATGAGATGAAGATGGAGCACAGGTGGAATGAGATGGCGGGGGAAACCGGAGGTCCCGGAGAAAACCCGCCCCAGCGCCGTGTTGTCCACCACAAATCTCACTTTGCGGTCGCCTGGGATCGAACCCGGGCCGCCTTGGTGAGAGCCAAGCGGTCTAACCACTGGGCCACGGCGCGGCCAACAAGTTTTATTGAGTATTCTATTAAATATGTTTAAGAAAAGTGGAAAAAACCTGGGGATGTTACAGAAGTTGACTAAAACTTTTTTTCTTTCCTCAAACCGAACTCCGTATTTTATTGTATATAACGTTGGGGTTGGTTTTCAGGTGTTGTAATAAGAAATAAGCGATATTATTTCAAGAATATTATGTTCCTAATATACAGCTGCCCTTTTACAAGGAAATCTAAAACCTGAAATTACTATTTTTGGTATTATCCAATGATAACCTCAAGTATTGCAATATTAGCTATCTTCTGACACATCTTGGTAAACATGGAGTGCTGCTGAAGCTCTAGGTTCCATTTCCTCACAAGTTTCAGTTTGGAAACAAGTAAAGTTCGACAAAGTGTTCGAGAAAATAAATTCATGTAACTCAACAAAAGTACTGGAGATCAAAGAAGAACATGGAGCAAGAAAATGAAAACGAATGGGGACAGGACATAAAGATATGTCAGAGTTCCAAGGCTGGAATGCGTTAGCCACGTTCCTATCCCACAGTCTCACACATGCGCACAAAGGAATGCGATGCTATTTCTGCCAAATGAGTGCACATGGCCATTCAGCTTCTTTTTCTTGATTCATAGCTCTAAGTGTTCATCTTGGTCGCTTTACAAGTATTCCTGAAATCAGCTTCTTACTTACCCAAGCTATACGACAATACATTTCAAAATAAACCTGCAAATGTATTCTGTACAACCTTACTAGACTTATGGATACCTACATTTACAAGTGTAAGGTCCCAATTATTCATCAATATCTTTATTCAAAGAAAAATCAAATTCGAGTTGTTTATAAGAAATAATTTACGAATAAAATGCGACGAACTACACAAATCCAATAAGTATTTAAATAAGATGCTCAAAATTTCACTCACAAAATGTTAATAATAGCGAGTTTGTCCAGTTTTCAAACACCTTTTCACTAAGTTGTGTCACAAAAAATTTATAAATACTTCCCCTATATTCAATCATCTTGAGACTGCCATCCACGAATGTGAACTGATTTCAGTAATGTCGATTCAGAGAAGCGAAATACAGGTTCAACTGCCGCAATTCCAGTATTGAACTTGAGCTAGTTTTAATCAAACCTGATTTTTTTAAACATTCATCTCCTGTTGGGTGTTCAATCAACGTACAATTGTTAAACATGTTATTACCTAAACTCAAACTGTAACAGAGTCCCAGTTGTGTCCTGATATAATCGAATCGCAATCAGAAAATAAAGTGGAAAAAGAATTTCCTAATTATAATTGTAAAATTCTTCGTCACAATTAAAATGAGAAAGCTAAAGGGGAAATTTGCGATAATCTTAAAACAAAAGAATGACCCGACAAAATTACCGAGAACATGGCTGTATCTGGTTTTAATTCAAGATTTCATTACATTGCATTGGTAGTTTTTGGGGGTTATTTACGTTCTCCAACGTTGTCATATCGGACTGACCCTGACCGAGATTCGACCTCGGGACCCCTTGAACCTGAGGCAGACATGCCACCACCACGTTACCGAGGCGGGCGCATTGGTAGTGGATAAATTAAATAGTCATAAACAGTATTAACTTCCTAGAAGCATTTTCAAAGAAAATCAACATAACCGCAACGAGCTAACGGGCGGAAATGAGAGCATACCTAACCACAAACGTAAGAGTAGCTGACGGAAACTTCAAGGTCTACAAAAATTGAAGTGCTGTGCATCTTAAGGAAGATGAAATAAACGATGTGTTAAATATACGGTCTTATCGGCAGGCTGGCAACTGTACGAAGAACTGAGCAATATCGCAGAGCTGTATTCCTATAATTTAACCACTATTACATTTAGAATATATGTCATAAACCTTCTGTCCATGGAATAGGATCCAGCAAAGTTAGCAGACAACAAAAACATTGCCACAGGAAACATATATTGATGTGAATTAGTGCTGAATAACAGAATACATAAACATTTGAAATAGTTTGGATGTGCTTCCGGCTTATTCAACACCTGCGCTGTTGGTGCAAAGCTTCAGGAATGGGAAAGCTAATCAACTGCCGTGCTACCAAATGACTTGCATTGCCTTCGAAGATGTTGGCTACGTGAAATAATTACTAGAAAGGAGAATTCACCAGGACTATATTACGACAAAATTAATTACAAGTGAACGGTTATAAGGAAAAATGAATACTATAACTGGCTAGAGCTTGCTGTTGTAAGTTATCGAATAAATGCAAGGCTATGTGATTATTACGATGTCTTGCAATTGAGGGGATTGAGGGGATGATTCAGAGGATAACATAAATGTAAACCAGCGTGAAGACTTCATCGAATAACATTGAGATAGTGCATCCTAGCGACATTTAGTGACGACTAAGTCCTAATATTATGTATAGTAAAACCTCGTAAACCCGGACGTCCGGATAACCCGGACTACTTTTAATACGTGTGTGTGTTTACGGTAGTAAATGAAAACTTGTTTTACAGACGATAAATTACTAGTCTCAGTAGGTACATTACTCGAATTCTCTTGCTAGGGGCGAATTCATTGCACCTACCCCGCCTACTTCGGATCAGGTTGGAAGAGAAACAATGGTAAAGTTAGAAAAAAGTTGTGGCCTGTGTGAATGACTTGCCAGAAAACAAGATTAAAGGCTTTATATAGATTTTTAAAAATATCGATGGTTGTTCTGATATTGAAGAAGACATTGACTATGACGTAAGTTATAAACCGATTACAGAAGGCATTATTGTATATACAGAGTTACTGAAAATAAAATAAAGAGAATTCAGATTCAGACACTGCTGATGAACCAGCTGTGGTTATTGGCCACGTACAAGAAGTAACTAACATAGAGAAATTGAGGCTTTATTTCGAGAGTCAAGCCGAAACATTGCCAAATGAACTTCTAATGTTAAAGCGGATGCAAGATCGCGCTGCTCGTAAGCGATACACTAAACTGAGAGCTGTAGCTCACTTCCCTTTTTACTACGGACTAGTTTGTAGCAACATTGCGTATAGCGCAAATGCATAGGCTATTACAGTACATCCAGTGTTAAGTTTAAGTGCAGAGGATCTACCCAAAGTCCGAAGACCCTGGCCTCCTTCAAACCGGGAGCGATGGATAACTCTGAGGGTCTTTTCATAGGGCAATACCTGATTTCTTAAAAAGCCTCCCCGTTGACAACAACGTCAAAACGGGTGGAAGTGTATACGCCACTTACGCGCGCCAACCCCGCAGGGAAGACTACCGAAAACCTCGGTGGGGCCACCTGGTGATCTAGCACACCTTCTACTAGCTCTGCAGGTTAGTACCCAGGACTTATGAGGCTATCCTCTACCCCCTCCGGGCGGCCGTAGCCTGGCCGGAGGTACCCAATTCCCCGTGGATGTCGGGAACACACTGCCCCCTCGAGTCCAACCCAATCCCAACAACTCCCCGACGGGAGGGGCTCGGCAGTTCTGCCCAAGGTTCCTCTAGTAACGTCAGAGGTACCACGAGTGCTAAGGGTCCGCAGCGCTCGCACTAAAGCAGCTGAAGGGGACGGATCCCGTCCCCTACGGGAATTACATACAGTGTGTGTGTGTGTGTGTGTGTGTGTGTGTGTGTGTGTGTGTGTGTGTGTGTGTGTGTGTGTGTGTGTGTGTGTTTCTTAGGTAACTGTGGGCCGAAAGTAATTTCTAAGCTCCATTAAAAATATTTCGATAATGTGCACGATTTTTTATCGTTTTTTCCTTAACTCTCCGGATAATCCGACTTTTCGTTAACTCGGATCGGCCCAATTGATCCGGGTAAACGAGGTTCTACTGTACATGGTGTAAGTGCTAGAAAGTAAAAATATTAATACTTGTACTTCTGAAGTATATTTATTGTGTTCTTCGACTTTATTACAATTTGTGTTAATATGCTACGTAATGTTCGGGTGGCCGAGGTCAGGTCGACAAGGCATAGATTCGTAAAAGGGATGTTTGCGGTTTAAACCCCAACAGAAGTATTCTGCCTTACTGAGGTTTCTTCTCTCAAGTTTATTTCAGTCCTAATAATTGCCAAAAGCAGAGGAAACCCTACTTCAAATGTAATTCTTGCATGTTTCGCCCGCCTCGGTAGCGTGGTGGTAGCGTGTCTGCCTCACGTTCAAGAGGTCCCGAGTTCGAATCTCGGTCAGGGTGAGTTACCTGGATAAGGTTTTTCCGGGGTTTTCCCTTATCCTAAGAGACGAATGTCGGGTAACTCTAAGCTCCATGGACTCTGGGCCCATTTGAGCATCATTTCACCCATTCCATTCATCGTCCTATATGACTTAAAAAGTTAAAGGAAGTAAATTAAAAAAATACATATTTGGCATGTTTCGTTTTTAGAAATTCACTTTATACCACTCGTATACAGACTGCGATGCTGTATACATTAACAACTGGGGTTAAACACTACTAGAGTTATTATTATTATTATTATTATTATTATTATTATTATTATTATTATTATTATTATTTATTATTATTATTATTATTTATTATTATTATTATTTATTATTATTATTATTATTATTATTATTATTATTATTATTATTATTATTATTATTATTATTATTATTATTATTATTATTATTATTATTATTATTATTATTATTATTATTATTATTATTATTATTATTATTATTATTATTATTATTATTATTATTATTATTATTATTATTATTATTATTATTATTATTATTATTATTATTATTATTATTATTATTATTATTATTATTATTATTATTATTATTATTATTATTATTATTATTATTATTATTATTATTATTATTATTATTATTATTATTATTATTATTATTATTATTATTATTATTATTATTATTATTATTATTATTATTATTATTATTATTATTATTATCATCATTATCAGTCATCATTTTGTAATGAGTGTATGAAATGACATTTTACGACCGCTGTCCTTCACGGTTCCTAACAAGTGAAAGCCTTGCGATTAACACACGTTGCTCTGAGTCATCTACTGGATGGCAATAATTTCGCGAACTAAACCATCAGGAAGACAAGTCCCCAGGTCACCATGTTTGGTAAGCTAGATGACGAATCCTCCAGCAGCTGACTGGAAGGTTATGCTTCAATAGCAAGGTAATTTTTTTCATACTGCAAAGGTTGGTAGGTATAAAAGGCTAGGGCTTTTATAACACTAGTTAGAGCCCACACTTTGGCATGCGCGCCGAAATTATGTTAGATTGGCAAATGTAGATTAGAGCGAAATACTGGTTGAACTCAGTCTGCTAAACATTTACATTGCTGCTTTGCTAATTGTGCTCACCTCGCTAATGCTTGTGAATAAACATGAATAGGGAATCTTCTCCACATTTACCAAGCAATTAGTTAACAATTGCTAGTAATTGTCAACATTTACTGTATTTCCCTTAACATCATATACACGTAAACCTTCCTCAAGGAATGTTTTACTCAGATAATTGATTCCAGAACTCAGGTGTTCACAGTCACACTGGCCAGTTGTGCAATATGGAGTTATTAAAAAGACTCAACAGCAAAAGCATGAAAGTAAGAACTCGGTTGGTAAGCTAGAGAGAAAATGACAGAACAACAAGAAGAAAATCAAAATGTGGGCAGAGCAACCAAACCAAAACAATGCGTCAAGAAACCGGAACAGTTCATAAGGCCAGTCTCGTACAATAAACAAGCGAGTAGCGTCTGACTGGGTGACCTTGTATGTTCCAGCTGCAAGTTGTGGTGGTGAATCATTCTTGCCTTGCCATTTCCTTCCTTCATTGTTTTGCTAGCTGCCTTTATTACTCTTCACCCCTCACAGTGTGCATCTATTTATAACTCGGCTTTTTAAACTCTTGTTACAATTTGTAAACATTCTTTGCCAAAAGATTACTATTGGAATACCAGCACAGCTGCAAAGCAAAACACAGTTCATAGCTCTTCCACGCGGTTTCATAAATTTTCCCGTTATTACCAAATAATAATACCAATCAAAATGATTCCACTGTGTATGAGGCTCGTATATGGGAGATCCTACGTTCGATTCCCATTAAACTAGACATCCTGACCTTGGTTTTCCATAGCAGTTTTCTCTGGTTGTCTTTTACATTCCATGGTGGAAGGATCAGGCGAGTGCATAGCAGGCTAGTGAAGGTGTGGCGGAGGAGGAAGTGTCTGTCTGCAAGGATATGTCCGACCACAATCGGCAGTTGTGCCTGTCGACAAATCCATTCAGGCAATACATAGCTTCCATCAAAGAATACGATGTGCCTTAGAAAAACTGAATTGTACTTAGTTGGTTACATTACTAATTCATAAAACTGCTTTCCTGTATCAGAATCGTCCTCCGAAAATGTACAGGAAAACTTAATTTTATAAAGGTGTTGCTTGTAATTTTTTTTCCAGGATCTACACTGAATTCTAATGCAAAATATGTTGTAAACACGCTTGGATTCTCTTATTACTCTACAGAACGTTGAGGCGTATTGGCCTTCAGGTGACTAGCGCTGCCATCTCCCTTATCGGGTCTTATCTCGTCGATTAGAACAGTAAAATATTACTAAGTTGGCGTACAGTAAGTTACGAAATACAAATAGAGCGATCGGAAGCTGTGTGTGTGTCTATATGATGTTTTCTCGCGCCTGCCGATGTATGAAACATTGCTGTCCAGAAGATACGATTATATCTGAACAGAGTGTACATACACTGGACTCGCCGTGTATGTGCAATGAGCTGAGGTGAACATCACTGTGTTGCGAATTTTTCCCGTAACGCCTTCTCGCTTAGCCATGTAGTACACACGAAGGAGAGCATTAAATATTTTGAAAATTTTGAAAAACCTGATCTTGGCGAGTTTTTATGGTTCCAGTTTCAGTAAAATGTCTTACGATCTTTATCGCCGTTGTATGAGGAATTGCACACGATCCGGCTGCGAAATTACAAACTAAATTCGAGCCTCGCAAAAGATGTTCATAGCTTGTGTTCATAGTCAAACATCATTAATCTCCTAATACTTTTATTTTCGCTTAGTTTCAGATATAATATTAAGAACACGAGATATGGGTTTCAATCCCACAAATCAGTAAATCAAATAGTTTCAACAAACATGTTTCCATGGATATAAACAACCGCCAAATACAGCCCATGGGTATAAACAAGAACATCAAATCACAGGAGAAAAAGTTTTACTGCGTTCAGTTACAACTTCCAATGCACAGAACTGTCTATGTGAATACTTGTTAAAAATTTTTGAAAAGTACTGATGGAACCTGTAATACATAGTGTGACTTTGTGAGTTCGTAGAATTAAAAGTCCAATTTGCCGAAATTCAACATGTTCTTTATTTCCGTAGAAATACACTCTGTTTAATCCTTACAGTAGCAGAATTACGTCACATACACAATTACAATCTACCAAGGTCGTTGATCACAACAAAGAGCTCACTTTCCAAACACACTAGTTTCAATTACAACTCTCGTTCCGTCTCTGTTTATTACTCCGCTGGCGTGTCACCTCTTATACATACCACTTACTCATATCACTAGACAATTCTGGAATATTCTGTAACAAACAAGAAATCGACTGTTCTCTATCAATCAAGATGTCACTAGAATGTTCCATTTACCTCACTTTATCTGTTTTGGCATGCCTTTTATCTCCGCGCTATCTTTATCTGCGCCCGGCACTATCTGTGCCTTATCTCTTCACGACTAACCTTTTGTGTGCGTCGCCGCAGCCGCGACAATAGGTATTCCACTTAAAATAAAGTTGCATACATCCTGACAATTTCAGCACACAGAGTTTCGTGTTAACACATGGTTCAAGAGTTATTCAGGTAGTATGGAACTTTTAAACTAATTTTGTATAATAAAAGTTCATTGAAACTAATGAGACAGAGAAGACACGGACTGAGCTGTGAACGTCAAAGACACGAATGAATAAAATAAATAGACTAAATAAATGCGAAAGATCTACTTCGGCTACGTTTTACGATAAAGGGCAAAATCCATACAGATCATGGTGCTAATTTCAATTCCAAACCAGGTGAAAATTTATCTAATAACATCTGCATATTCATCTGCGGCAATGAATATATCCTCTGACCCATTCCATAAAATATGAACACATATTACTCAATTAAGGTATTAAAATATACAGAGAAACATCCTAAAGAATATAAACAAAAGCATATCCTGGCTGGCCCCGTAGCTCAGTCGGCAGAGCACCTGCCTGCCGTGCTAGGGGTACCGGGTTCCATTGGGATTGGGGATTTTTCTCCGACCAAGATAATTCCCCAACTTCCCCAGAGTCTGGAAGTATGAATGATTAAAAACCAAAGATAACGAGTTAACAGCTTCAGTATGTTCCAAAGGAGAACGGCCGCCGATATGACCATTGGAGTTAAAGGCGGGGTATAAATGGAACAGGGGGGGGAAGCATATCCGGTTAATGATAAAACCTATAGGCAGTGCCTTTTTTTTTCTGTAAAAAAGTTCACTGGAACTCTCTCGCTCTATCACAAATCTAATACCTATCAGACGCTACTCTCGGAAAATAACAGTATTGCACTATAATCAGGCAGACGCACAGAAGCGAACTGCATCTTACCACGGCCTGTCTGTTTCACCCTTGCACAGCCGTTTGCTCATGAATAGCCTGCACTCTGTAATCCTACTAAGTTTAAGGAACGGAAATGGTGCCATAAGCGACTGTAAGGCAGTTTTAGGTTAACGAAATGAAAATGGCGGCACTAAACACCTGTGTATTAAAGAATTTATCCTTCATCAATGATGATCACAGAATGCATACTCTTACACTCAATATGGGCGGTAATTTCAATTTTAAATTTTACTAGAGTTTGTAATAGTTGATCGGGACGCGTTCGGCTACGTTCCAGCTGGGATTAAAAAAAAAAAAAAAAAAAATACCACCAACCCTGCCTTCCGTAAATTTATAAACATGTCATTTGCACTTTTTGGAATACAAGGATCATTTCTTTTACCAACATTTAAGGTGATGCATTTGTAAAACGAAAATACCATTTGGGTTTCATGCATATTGCAAGATAAATCACCTCTTAGGGCTGCACAGGGACAAGGTATCTGATTTTAAAGTGGTGTATCGAACCGTAAGAAAACAATCCTTTAGATAGCTAACTATTTGTATTTTTTTTTTCCTTCATCCCTGTCATTGCTGGTTACATATACCTAAGAATTACGTGACTGTTTAAATCTATTAGAAAGAGTTCTCGTTCCAAGATCAGGGATACCACTCAATGCTACACGAGGTGGCAAATTCCTACAAGAAAAGCCTCTTCGTGAATGACAAATCTTGAAACGCTAAACGCAAATCACCAAACATACATGTCTGCCGCTATCAAACAAGATTTTACAACCGATAGAAGCACAACTGATCACCACGAAGTAAAGGAAACAGGCGAGAACTCAAGCGCATGCCGCATACGAATTACAATCTTTTGCTGAAACGTTAAGTATCATCTGAGTGGTACCATTTCAAGTATACAAATCATATAAAACGTATTCTTCTAGTTAATGTACCTTAATCATGATAAAAATCTGAAGCGTTATATTAAGCGATTTCTTTGTACACTATCGTTTATTTTGAAATATATTACACGACCCATACTTATGAATGGTAATTTATTTCATGTAAAGTGTGATGAATCTTTGCAGGAATATTTAATTACACAGTTCATTGTAAGTACGAGGAATCGATAGTCAGTTGTTTAAAAGCGGGTCGTTATATAATTATAGTATTGAAAATACGCAATTCCGTAGCATATCGAGATAAATGATTAGGGAAGTACTCTACGAGGTGCGTTCAAGTTATAACAAGACTGGGACCAGATAGGAACTTGTTTTTTTTTCTTCTAAACACACGCGGACTCTTTGTGAATGCGTGACAGATGGCAGCACTGTACAGTGCACAGAACTCTAGTGGGAGCGACGAGTTAGGACTGTTTTTTATGCTAACAATGGCGAAGTTTTTATTGCAAGAACAGCGTGTAATCTTTCGTTTTCTCCGTTATCATGGTGTGACACCTATTGAAATTCATCGCCAGTTGAGTGAGGCATGTGGTGATGGTACCTTGTGAAGCAAAAAATATTGGCGAGCAAAGTTCCACGTTGGCGCTCCAATTTGAAGCAAATATATTGGCGAGCAATGAGTTCTACGTTGAGGCGACAGTTTGATGCAAATGTAAATAATGGGTGTCGCACAGTTCCACTTTCCGCTACGGTTTGATACAATAATGTTTAGCTCAGGGTAAAGCAATGAGGTTTCTCACAGAGTATGCGTGGATATGTATGAGCAGGATGGTTTTAATGACACTGCAATGCCCGTTTCAAACTGGTTTAATGACTCTTCTTCTATCAGAACATCAAACTTGAAGTTGCCGACCAAGGGTTACCAATATCACTGTTTAGAGTTACTGAAGGCGGAATGCTTATTACTCGATAATACTTAATTAGTTATGTATAAACCGACAAATATCTTCTCTCATCACTTTTGGTCTGTCCTCGACCAAGACAGAAACAGATAACTGCCCTAATCGGCGTCACACCTCGGACTGATGTCCACAGCTGCGCGTGGGTGTACATGTGACTTTCACTTTCTGGAAGCACTCTTTTCACAAACAGATTCCCTTTGTAACTATTTTGTCATGCCATTATTAAGGGTCCGAAGAATGCCCTATTCACAAAGTCAAGTGCTACCCTTTAGAAATCTGCTAAGGACAAAGTTTCCTACGTTTCTTTTGTTAAAACAACTACTCTTCCCCAACTGATATTTGACTCCACTGCACCTGCACGCGTTGTAACAAAGAACCAACATTCCTTTGAAATCCATCATGATTCTTTACTTATTTCAATCCTTTAATTTCGGTATCACTTGGATGTGTCCAATGTGTGATCCTGAGTGCGACAGTTCAATGAAAGCTGAACATCGTATGGCAACAAACCAAGATAGTTGCAGACATCGCCTCCAAAATTGGTATTTCCGTGGGATCTGTGCACACAATTCTGCATGGAGATCTGAAAATGCTCAAACGGCGATCCTACAAAACAACGTTCTCCACTCGCTGGATGATGTCTTCAGACCGGCTGGTGCGAGGCCGTGACTATCTTGGTTTGTCGTCACACGAGTTTTGCCTTCATTGAACTATCGCACCCAGGAGCGCACATCAGACACATTCATGGTACCATCACCACATGCCTCACTCAACTGGCGATGAATTTCAATAGGCGTCACACTACGAAAATGGAGAAAACGAATGATTACACGCTGTTCTTGCAAAAACAGTCCTAACTCTCGTCGCTGCCACTAGAGTTCTATGCACTGTACGGTACTGCCATCCAACACCAACTCCAATACTCAGACCTTAATACAGATTCCAAGATGGCGCCCGTCGAAGCCCAGCGATTCTGGTTATGCAAAATTAGAAACTATATACAATGGACATAATATATTCCATATTAAGAAGCAGTAAGATAACTCTTAAGCATTTATCACTTTATACTTTCAACCAAAACGTGTAATAACATAAATAAAAAGCACCATGACAAATCCTAATCGTTTATCACATATAGTAACACGTTCCACTGCTATTTCCTACCTTATACTTCCAACCAAAATTTAACTTTTAAGGCATGACAACTCATAAGCATTAACACTTTGCACAGTAGAAACATAGAGGAAAACATGATTAAATGAAACAAAAGTTAAGTTTTTCTTGAACACAACAGAAATGGTATAATCAAGAACACATGCACAAGAAAAGAAAAAAAGAAAGAAAAAGAAAACGAAAAAGCTAACCTGAAATATTTACTGGCTGCTAAGTTTGAGCTCCTTCCACACGAAGTTCATCACTGGCTTTTCTTCTAGTTTCTCTATTTTGCACTTTCTTGGATAAGTGTTCAGATAAATTTTTTTTCATTTAACATTTTGTGTAATTGTTCATAAATATGTTTGCCAGCACTTTCACACACTTCTTCACTTTGACAAGTAAAGGCTCATTTATATTATTTTCTTTTTTGTGTGAGTGTTCTAAGCCAGGGGTGCTTGTACATCTTTGTTAAAAATTGCCTTAGATTCACAGGATGTGGTAATGTCAATACATTAGTTTTTCTTATTGTATAGTTCTGGACATGCATATGAAATGTTTATAGCCCATATCAAAACATCTGGAGAACATTTAATCCAACTAGCACAGGCTAGCTCCAGCTGTTCTAAAGCAAACTTTATGTTACTGGACTGTATCATCATCTGCAGCAAGTAATAAAGTTTCTTTTATATTGTTTACATAGTTACCTTTTCTGGTAAGGACATACCTACTGCTTATACTATAATATTTAAGAGAACTCACCAGATTGTCCAGTTTACTCCATCTGTCAAATTTGAGGGTGGCAGTTCCCTCACATTGCAAGAACCATCTAAAATTTTTTCACTGGTAAGTTCATAATATTGCAAAACACACTCACTTTTAGGTTATGAAGTATTTTGAAACTCACATTAAGTGTAGGAACATCAGTGAAGGTGGGATTTTGAATGTTATTGAAAAGAACAGAACTAATCATCTTTAATAATGACTATGAATGTGTTAAAATCTTTCCTCACCACTTCGATTTTTAAGGACTCAAAACTGTCAATAACATCTTGTGCACACCAATTATTAACATTCTCTTCACTCTCTGCAAAATGTCTTGCATATGTTCTTCAGGATTTCGTCTTTTCTACTTGAGCTTTACTGTGTGATAGGATGTCTGATTCTTGAAAATCGTAGGTTAGGCATCATCAGCTAATTTTGTTACTTTTTGAGGGACACGAATTGGTTCACCATCATTTGCTGGAAAAATTTCTTCCTTAACCACAAAGTCTGTTCAAAATAATGAACACAAACTATAGTTTTGTCATTTACTTCAAAATTTTTACGATGTATGTTCCTGATCCACTGATCCCATAAAGATTTTTCTTTAGCAAATTTGAATATTGTCGTATGAGGTTCACTACCATAATTAGATTTGCAGTCGGGAACAGAATAAGAACGACCCTTTCGACAATATTTCACACTATTATATATTTACATAAACTTTATAACTTAATGTTATGTTAAAAACTCACTATAAACTAACTCGTTGGTCACTAGTTGCCACTTTAATGTGAATTACATTAATTCTGCAAACACACGATCAAAGTAAACAAACACATGCTTCACTCGGTGGATATAACCATAACATAACATGCTGGGCCACGAGCGGCGCCATTTTTGCTACAATCGATACTCGTATTATGGTCTGAGAATTGGAGTTGGTGTTGTGCCATCTCTGTCACGCTTTCACAAAGAGTCCATGTGTCTTAAGAAAAAAAAAACAGAAGTTCCTGTCTGGTCCCAGGCCTGAAAAAAGGTGTTATAACTTGAACACACCTCGTAAAACAAATCAATATTTAAATACTCCAAGCAACAATGAGCATCTAGGAAAAAATATACCAAAAAAAAATTAAATAAATTCTTATTTTAGTTAGCTCTGCATTTTTAAGCTGTATACTTTTATCTGTCACTGATTTATTCGTTGTACAAAACTCCATCTAAATTAACAGCACTTCGCACACACTTTTAAATAGTTCGATTTAAAAAGCGTTATTTGTCACGCAAATTTTTAAAATGTATATTTTAATAAAATCATTAGAACCATTTCTGAGAAATTAAAAGAACAATAAAAACATTTCCTGTTGTAAACGACAGGCAATTTTTTATAATATTGGTATCACATCACTGAAATATTCTGAACATAAATATCACATTTGGTACATATTTATTCAACTTTTGAATTCCGCTCTTCAAAGATAGAAAAACACAGGCGCGCACGCTTATGGAAGTGAATGTGCGTAAACACTTACGGAAAACATTGTGAAAACGGTAGCTTTTATGGAATTAAATAACTATGGGAACAAAAAGAAGATAAAGCTGTTTAAAATTTAATCTACCTTAATTATCTAAACGAACAAAAACTCGGTCATTCTAACTGGGAATTTTTTCTCTGATAAGCTATGCAGCATTTCAAAACGTGGAATACTGTGTTCAGAGGACATTCAGGAAGTCTGCAAGTTCCAGTGATGTTTCACATCTTTTTGAGTAGTTTTCGGAGGATTCACCATAAAACCCTTTAGATCATTGTAACATAATGTAATAAAGAACGGGGGCATATAAATGAAATGAATTCATTGGCCACTGATGTTTAATTACTAGCGTGCAACTTAAGGGTAGCCAACAATATGTTATTTTAAACACTATTTCTATGAGCTCGTGAGAAACGAAGAAATGCTAACATGTATTATTTAAACCTCTAGGAACAAACATAAGTAACTAATGGTGAATATTTTAGAAATGTCTAGGGAGCGGATTTATAGGCACCAAAAATGTGTGAAATAGACAGGAAAAAAGGCACTGAAAATGGGCAAAATAGGCACTTAAATAGAAATATACAATTTTAGCAAAATGGCTCTTAAAATGCACTATAACAAAATGAAAATCGTCGCAACATACGCTGCAACAAATTCGCCAAACACATACTATTTTGCGGTTTCCTAGGCAAAATAGTTCTACATTTATTCCAAATTTCATAAATGCTCCACACAAAGTTAAAATAACAGATATTGTCGTATAATTTAAATCCATACCAATCCACTCCACCAAGTAAGAACCATAATGTGCAGAAAAGCGTGAAGTAATTAACTATGTCAAAAAACAAAAAACATGAGTTTCGGGGGGGGGGGCCTTAAGGGTAAAAATGGAAATATCTGAAGCTTTTGTTAAATTTGATTCAAATTTATACCATTTATTTTAGTGATCGATGAAGACTGGAGTAATACTACGTTTCGACTTTCTAGTTACAACAGTTTCTGAGGAATTAACAGCTTATGTCTAAATTACAGGCAATTTTCAAAATGTTCCACATATTGTAATTTTAAAAGTTAATTCTTGGGGTATAAGTTTCTGCACCCATTTTAAGTTGACAATGACCTGCACCTATGTGAAATATTTTTCTTCGCCATATCAACGAAGGGAAAACATAATCATACCGATTTACAATTTTGTAAGGCACACCTGTAAGACAGATGCCTACCTGGCTAAACTATTTTTTTGTACGAAGGCTGTTCAATAAAGAATTATCATTATTTTTTTATCGTCATAATTTTTTGCACTAAAATTCAATCTCATTATACTCTGTTAGCTTAATGTGAAACAAACACACCGCAGTAGTTTCATTGTTGGTACTCCTGGTTACCGCCTGTGAGAACCAGGCAAGTTCAGACATGTTCGGTAGTTCAGACATGTTCTGTATCGCCTACCACTGGAATGGCGGTAACATGCAGTTACAGTTGATGTTAGAGGAAGATCCGGAGTTACTTTCAAACGTAATCACTGCTAATGAAACTTGGTTACATCATTTTGATCCTCAGAGAAAACAGCAAAGCTCAGTGTGAAAATCTCCTTCATCACCAACGCATAAAAGAGCAAAAGTGGTTGTTTCTGCTGGAAAAGTTATTGTCATCTCATTCTTTGATATTCATGGAATGGTTTATCAGCATGTTGTACCTGCACGCACATCAGTAACTGGACAATACTACAGGGATGTCCTGAAAACATTGCAAGTTCATATCAGGCGGAAAAGACCACATTTCCATGAAGTAGGCTGGATGCTGCACCACGATAATGTGCGGCCACATACATATTGCC
Source organism: Mantis religiosa (assembly GCA_030765055.1). Taxonomy (NCBI): domain Eukaryota; kingdom Metazoa; phylum Arthropoda; class Insecta; order Mantodea; family Mantidae; genus Mantis; species Mantis religiosa. Next base: position 157,820,652 of record CM060953.1, on the reverse strand, counting down.
AATGTTGTTGCTGAATATCTTGCAAAAATGAATGTGAAGTGCATTCCTCACCCTCCCTATAGTCCGGATTTAGCCCCATGTAACTTTTTTCTACTCCCTAACTTGAAGAAACGTCATCGTGGGATGCATTATCCATCATCGGAAGCAGTGGTGAAGGCTGCGGAGGTGATTTTGAAGGATCTCTAAAAATGGTTTCCAGCATGTCTTTGAAGATTGGCAGGGACAAGTGCATCGAATTCAGGGGAGACTATTTTGAGAACAACCATCAAAATTATGAAGATGAGGAAAGGTACGTTGTAAAAAAAAAAAAAAAAAAAAAAAAAAAAAAAAAAAAAAAATGTGATCATTATTTTTTGAACAGCCCTCGTATATCCAATGTGCAGCATTAAGAAATTTCTGTTCCCCGAAAACTTCACATTGAAACCAACAAATGCAAAAGCTGTTGTCATAAATAATAACAAGAAGAAGTTAGCTAAAACAGCAGTTTTAGGCACTAATAAGCAGAATAGGCACAAATGTATTAAATAGGCATTTATAGGTACTATAAAACTAAGGAATTAGGCTAATAATTGTAGGAAACGTACTAATAACTTAAAAACCTACGTTTCTGAACAAAGAAACAAAATAGGCAAATAGGGCAAAATCCGCCCCCTACTAATAACACAAAAACGTTTTCATTCGCTTATAACTCATATTTTGAGAGAATTACATTCTTAGCACAAGAAACTGTTTATGGGATTGAGAAAGAAATCTCTCCCCCCCCCCCCTCTCTCACTCTCTCTCTCTCTCTCTCTCTCTCTCTCTCTCTCTCTCTCTCTCTCTCTCTCTCTCTCTCTCTCTCTCTCTCTCTCTCTCTCTCTCTCTCTCTCGCTTCCCACTCTTTGTATCTTTCTTTTGGAAGAAAAAAGCTTGTTTCCAATAATGAAATCTGAAGGTGTTAATGCCAATAATAAAGGATTATTACACACAGGCCCATATCCTAAAGCTACAGCTTACAGAGTTATTTCACGCATTACTCCCTTAAAACTTAACTGCCTTCAGTTTGAAATAGGTCCGTCTTTTCGCCTTTGCGTTACGCTTCTCATAAATAGAGGACAGAGGGATTCCTCGCACCTCAAAATGTGCCTCTTCTGCGAAATCTAATGTTATTATCGATTGCAATACTTCTTTCAAATATCATATATCGGGTGTTGCTACAAAGAATACGTTATAAAATTATGTCTATGCAGATTAGTAACACCTATTCTCCGGGCCTTTTAATAGTACTGCTGTAATATGTTACATAAAGGTGTCAATGCTTACCACTCGGGCCTCTTGATATTTTTGGAACTCACCTGTAAAAAGAAAGAAAAAAGACATTTGTTAACATTCTGAACGTAAAAGGCAACTTCCTCTCTTTTGTATGCACAAGTTTGCTATTATCGGCACAAAGAGCATGACTTCATGGTCGACTGATAAAAAAACACAACTGTCTCCAAGACAAAGTAGACATGCTGTTGAAGGGTGTTGTTTACGTGCTGCAAGTCGATGTCATGACTTGTTTTAAAATATCGCATTCAACAACACCCCTATCAGCCCGAATCTGGTGCCAGTGATGCACTTAAGGAAGCAACACCATCAGGGATGGCCAAACTTCTACACAGCTCAAGTTGAGGACCTCAAGGGTGGTTTTTCTTTTCTAAGCAATTGCTGCGAAAATGTACTAATGTTGCAGTGATCATTATCAATGGAATGATTCAGGCAGTAGTATCCGAGACTAGCAGTTGGAATGTCACGAGTTCGATTACTGTTGGACCAGTCACCCTCATTAGGTAGCCGAGAACTAAGGTAGGTTATACGCTGCCAAAGTTTTCCTGCCAATTGGACGTATTTTAAACAACCTTCTTTTCTATAACACAATCTTTGACCGAACCATAATAAGGTACATCGATACGACGGCCAAAAAAAATTCAATCTGGAAACGTTGGGGTCCCCACTGTGCTGCAACTGTCATCATTAGATCTGGGCGCACTTTGTATTTATTCAGCCAAAGATATTGATTGATTTAGTTATTCTCGTCTCTGCTAATTTCAACTACTAACTTAATATTACGAATAAAATCAATGATGGGCATAAAACAAACTAAAATCCCGTACCCTACAGTAACAGTAATTGCACACAACCTTAGGTGGACCCTAAAACAATGGAAAAGTATCCGTTGATGGTCACGGAAACGAACATTTTGTATTCAAGAAAATCCTTGACCTCAATTTCGAGAAGCGGAAATGGGCCTTTTCCTTTGTAAACTTCTGATAACATACTGAAAGACCGAGTAAGTTTAAGGGATCCATTGTAATTTGTAAGCTTAATCAGTAGTTGTGAATTAATTTCAAAACAAAACTTATAATTCAAGGAATGTGTTAATGTGTCCAGCACTACACAGAAAACAGTAATTTTAGAACGGTACTATTATTTCTTATTCTGCTACACATTGGCGTAACAGTCCCAAACCATGCAACAGGCATGGGTTCGAACCCGTTCAACAAGGTGCGGATTTTTCGGAGGAATAGTAGAGGGATGTTAACACAGGTAAACATTCTCCTTTTTTTTTTTTTTTTTTTTTTTTTAGAGTTACCCGACATTCATCTTTAGGTTAATGGGAAAACTCCTGCAAGAACCTTATCCACAATTCTCATCCTGACCGAGATTCGAACTCGGGATCTCTTGAATGTAAGGCAGACACGCTACCATATACGCCACAAGGCGGAGTTCTCAGATCCAGTTGGATGTTTTTCCACCTCCTTCCGTAGGTATGTGGGCGTGAAGCCAGATCATCATCATTATTATTATTATTATTATTATTATTATTATTATTATTATTATTATTATTATTATTATTATTATTATTATTATTATTATTATTATCGTCATCATTATCACTATTGTAACTATTACTGTTGTATGCAGTGCAACACTCTGCTTTTAGGTGAGGGGTTCTACCATAATGTTTCGGCAACAACGGTATACCAGAAAGAAACAATTGCAAGCAAATTACTGTTGTAACCAACTCCGCTGGATACAAGTCTACGATTAACATCTACAGTACTGAATGAGCAGTACCCTCCAACAGTCATGATTCAAGCACACTTTTATTATAGTTCCTCCATAATATGTTTCCCAAGATTATCTCAATTACTACGTAACTTACGCAGTAGGAGTAAAAAAAGCTTCAAACAAAACTAAGTACAATCGGTGTTAAGTGATGGCTATTTTGTACCGCTATGGAAGAGCGAGCAAATTGTTTCTATGGCAACCATCTCTAAAAATAAATGTTTTGTCCAGCTCTGCTTTGTATGTAAAGATGAAAAGGATTCAATATCCTGGTTTCTGCTACAGAAATAAACGCCGTAAACACAATGTGCACAGTAGCCAGTTGCCCGATGTTTCAGTGTAGCCTTAACGTGCCGTATTAATTTACTACCTTTCCCTATTCTATATGAAAGTTGTACGATTATACTTTATATGAATCCTCCCCTTTACCACTTATAATCGCAATTTCATACAGAACAGGCAATTCTTAATAAGAATGAAGAATCTCCTGATGTGCCAAAGCACGTCAAATATCAGTCACTACACTGACCTAAGAACTAGAAATACTACATTGCCTTAAATAACCCTTTGGTGCGGAAACATTCACTGGGATGGTCGAATAACCAGATCATTACAATATTAATTAGACTACAAATTGTTGAAACTTCTCTTTAGTGCAGTTTCCACATAAGCCCTTGACATTCGCCATGAAATATAGGTAAAGCTGGTGAAATTGTAGATTCCACACTCCCAGGCCAAGTTAACATCTGAGAAAGAATGGTCTGAAATCCATTTCTTCGAATCTTCTTAGATAGATATTTATTTAATGCTTGTCAGTTTTACATTATTTTAACTACATTTCCTTAAATTTAAATTTCTCACACTATAGTTAATCTCCTCAGCGCTACACCTAGCTTTGGCACCCTGGCCTTCCTGCTAATGATGTAGCTCCGGCCCTTCTCTATTCAATATCCCTCCTCCCTCTTCCTCCTCACCACCTTCTCCTCCTTTTCTCCTACTCTTTGTTTTCCTTAACCATTTCTCCTTTATCTTGGCCAAAAAGTCCCCTATATCTTTACACTTCTCTTTCCCTTTAACATTCAGCATTCTAAAAACTATAATACTCTTTTCTAGGCCATCCCACTTCGAATTCCATATTTTCTCTCTCCAAGTTTTTACCTCTTTGCATTCAATTAGGCTATGCAAATCATTATCTTCTCCTTCACACATAACATATGTTTTATCATCCGTCACCCTTAGCCCTTTTAAGAACATAGCCCCTGTTCTTACCCAAGCCCACCCTTCTCTTTCCCTTTTATTACATATGTCCACATATTTTTCTCTTCCCACATTTTTTTACTGATTTAATCTTCTTAGTTGTTAATTACAATTATCGATTCTCTGAGTTGAAATAACAATTTCTTCCTTTTTTACAATTATTTGGTTGATTACATCATAAGTGGAAAGGAATTAAAAATGATTTTACAGGGTCGTGGTTATAAATCTTTATACTCATCTCATGCGTAGCATAGCGTTATGAACAGATTCGTTTCTCGTTTGTTTTACTGGTACCTAATTGATAATTTATGACCACGCCACAGAACACACCCATATAGATATACCACACATTGCTTTGAATGAAATGTTCGCTATATTTATCTTATTTTACACACATACTCTTTGAAATCACAAGAATTAGTTTCCAGTCCATTGCATTCTCATATATGAACCAATGCATTTTATAGTTAACGCAGATGTATTCGTATTCCTGTACAAAGCTTTGTATGTAAATCCTTCTATACCTTCCAGTAATTTCTGAACTGAAATCAGTGTTTATACCCCAAGGTCCGTCAGAAAAACATGATCTTTTGAATTGTCAAAATCGTTATATCGTTTTTGAAGTTACTACAGATACGTATGCGCACACCAACATTTTTTATATAATATTAATAGATTATGGTCTGCTCTGGATAGATTTCTCCAATAAACAGTACGGGAGAAGTATAGAGCGACCCATATAAACCTGAACGATTTCAACAGGCCATAACTTTTGAACCAATAATAAGACACACGAACAACTTTGGGAGAATACAGTACACAATTAGGAGATTGCATTACACCATTTACATCTCAGAGAAAATATTGGAAGTGTCATTCACCAGCATCTATGGATCGTTGGTCCTTTTTCTTTGATACGACTGTAGACACTGAAGTTTATATAGGTATCAATACATGTGTGGAGCAGCTGGATGATATCGAATTGACAAAAGGTTATTTCCAGCAAGTTGGAGCAACGTGCCATACATCTAATGGCACCATGGAAGTAGTAAACATTTTCTTTGATAGGCATACAATCTCAAACGGTCTGTAGCCCCCCTGAACGCTGACCTAACTCACCGGATTTTTTCTTGTGGGGATATATAAAAAAATAGTGTGTACAAAAACGGCCACGGACAATTGATGTTCTCAAGAAATCCATTCGAACCGAAATAAGTAACATTGGCGAGGATACTCTACGTAAAACTTCAGAGAATATGGCGAGATGAGTGCAAACATGTATAGATGCTGGTGGAGGACACTTCCAACATTTTCTCTGAGATGTAAATAGTGTAATGTAATCTCCCAATTGTGTATTATATTCTCATAAAGTTGCACGTGTGTCCTATTATAGGTTCAAAAGTTATGGCCTCTTGAAATGGTTCAGATTTATATGGATCGCACTGTATTAATTATTAATGTATTTCACAGGCAGTTTTTCTGCGGAAGATACTGAGGGATTTTCATGGTTCTGAGATGTCACAAAAGAAATAAGTAATGCTATTAGGAGGCCTTTGCTCTTTAGGGATGGACTGGCTATTTATTATTATTATTATTATTATTATTATTATTATTATTATTATTATTATTATTATTATTATTATTATTATTATTATTATTATTATTATTATTATTATTATTATTATTATTATCATCATTATCATCATTAGCATCATCATCATCATTAGCATCATCATCATTATCATTATTATTATTATTATTATTATTATTATTATTATTATTATTATTATTATTATTATTATTATTATTATTATTATTATTATTATTTCACCCCCAAACATTGCTCAAAAGGCATAGTCCTCTACTACCACCATCTTTCTACAAAAGTCGTTTAATTTATTGACATAATAATGTCTGCATTCATTTTAACATGATAAATTACTACTTTTCTCATCAATAAACAAATAAAAACAAAAAAAAGATAATTCCCAACAGAAAATATTAACGAGATGAAGATATACAACAAACAGAAAAGAATAAACAACAGGCTTTAAAACATTGCTGCCTATATTTTGTAAAATATTTACTTGCTAAGCTTTCGCATACAATAGAAAGCATCAACATTTACAATTGTCTGGAAGGTACAAAAATCCATAGAAAACTAAGTATATGGATGTTTACAACCGTCGGCCCTTGTCTGTTTACACGTTTTCATTAACGGTATTCCAACCATATTTGCACCTTGTAAAATCCACCTGTTTTCATAAAATATCTTGTTCATTAGCGAGATGTAGTACCTGCAATCATCATAGCTTTACATTCCATAGTGCCCTCTTTTTGCAACCCCTTACGGAGTCCACACCAACATGACACCTGCTATAGAGCTCATTAAAAAACAGGTTTTGCTGCCCAGTACCGGGACGAACATTTTTGCAGGTAGAATTCCTCAGCGTGATTGTGGTGGATTCGTTATGGCACGGACATCAAAAGGCGGGAATTTCTAACTCTTGCCTGCATCTGGGCTACCAATATTTTCAGATCTGTTGGAAGCGTAAATACACTATTTAAACGTTTGAGAACCACACTGTTCATTCTTTATGAGCTTGCAACTAAGATCAAACATTATGCTTTTAACTTTGACCTAATAACAGCACTTGTAATTTGTGAAACATTTTAAATTTTCTTACATTTTAATTCTCTTATTATAATTTGTATTTATCAACTGTAATTTAACAAGCGCTGCCAGTACAATAAGCATGAGCTATGACATTCATATATGCTTATCGATTTACTGGGATAGATTTTCATGGTGCAGCACATATTTTTTGATAATACTGATAAGTTGCTATAGGTATATGGTGTGTATGTGGTACGTGGCTGTGCTATTCATAAAACTAATTTAATTATAGTGATTTATTATAATATATAAGTTGCAATTGTTTGTAGGATTAGGTTTACTACGAAAGGGATTCACTATCGAAACCTGTGGTTTATTATACCTAAGCCCCAAGTAGGGTATCCGCGGGAGGAAGGATGAGGCGAGAGGAGACAGAGCGGCCGACCCAAGGAGTAACGACAGCGCTGAGGCAACCGCCGACACATCTACCCTAAGAGTAGAAGTCTCCACCACCAGATGGAGGTGAAATAGAGGGACAGGAAATTCGAGGGATGTAATTAACCTACCCAGCATTCGCCTGGTGACCCGGGAAAACCTAAAAAAAAAAAAAAAAAAGGACCGTGGGACCGATAGGTTGACCACGATAATCGAACGCAGGCTTCCAAAATGCGGGCCATAGACGAAACCTCGTAAGTGATCCCGCACGGTTAATTGTTTGTAAATAAATGGTCATTCATATTTGTCATATTTTTTATTCTTTCAAGAAGTAAAGAACTTTTCTCGTGTACTTTCTTTATTCTATTTTCAGCTCCGTTGTTTCGTCCGATATGACTTAAAGTTGGAGGACGTAAACAATCCGTTATTACATTTCTCAGAGTTGCATGTGACATTTTGTTTCCTGGAAAATTATAAATATCTGTCTTCCTATCCTATTTCGTATGAATTCTCCAGAGACAGTTTACGTATCAGTGAGTTTGTGCAGATAAATGTTTTAATTTAACCTTTCCTTTTTATAACTTAGCCACCAGACCTCGGACGTGTGAATGTTGGGGAGAGGGGTCCAGAAACAAATGCCCAAAGTGAAGAAAGGTGTTCGAGTCAAATTATATTTCAATATGGCGAGAAAGCGCTTTTTAAAGAGAAAAAAGTATATCATACATCGTGTTCAGCTTTCTTTAATGATTTTATTGTTAAAGTCTTCTCTTAATTACTTCGAATTTGATTCCGAAACACACTGTCTATTTTAAATACGCGTTTTTGCCAGTAAAGCAAAAAGAAAATGTTCGCAGTACGAGGCTTTGTCGAATGACAATAGAAACTCCTTTTTATTTTAAACATCGCTGAAAGTACTTGCTGTATATTGCAGCTTGGGGGTTCATAAACCGAAGTAAAAGGAAGTCTATAAAAATAACAGAATAGATTAACTATGTACTGTTAATTTTAATAAAATGAAACGCATTCTGCAACGTCAAGTTTCATAGTTAAGATTGTTTCTCATGTGTATTTTACTTTTAAATTAATTGTTCGTTGTCACTTGCCCATAAATTTACTTTAACTCATATTGTTACGTTCAAGTTTTTATGTTGCTATCCATCTGTTTTATAAAGTTTAACAAATACAATACATTTTATTCTGAATATTATAAAGAGTTTTAAATATATGAATTACAGTAAT
>CM060953.1:157712776-157811014 GCA_030765055.1 Mantis religiosa | reverse complement strand
TTTGCAGATAAGTTAAACCTATTTTATCAAACTGATTGAGGAAACCAGTGAAGAAAACAAATTCGACATACCAGATACCATAAAGGAGTCGGTAAAGCAGTGTGTGTGTTGCATTTCTTACCACATTGTAAATAATACAAAAATATTTCTGTATAGTTTTCATTAACTTATTTGAACCCATAACAAAACAAAAACAGCAAAAGTAAACAGTTTCAGTGCAAGGAATATACATAGGTATATATTAAAACTAGTAATGCACTCACAAACTTTCTCCTATAAACAAAAAACAACTATTTTAAAAAGCAGACACTTTTAACACTATTTCTGCTGTGAAAATGTGTTAATATTTTAATCACAGATACACTATGCATAAAAGTTAATCCTCTAGCTAAAGTACGAAAAATATATATCACTCATGGATCTCCCTTAACTATGAGCATTTACGAGGATGGCTTCGGCAAACCAAAATGTAGAATATGACCAAGAAGGAAGGTCACTACCAGCTATTATGGTCCAATTTAACATCTTAGGTAACTGAATTGTTAAGAGACAACAGAAAACACGTGAGGGTCGCAACAGTTGCAATGAGATCACCGTAACAATTATGAAACGAGCTAAATTTTCCGCGCTCGCATAATGCATTGATAAACAGCGCAGTGTATGACCTCCAATATCCGGAATCACAGTTCGTAACAAACGTGTCGTAACCGAGATTAGGTACATGAACGCTGCTCTTTTGTTTCCATTACATTTACATTAACCATTTGGTAAAATAGCAGACAAATTGGGCAAACACAAACTACAGATTTAGTGTTTTATTATATCGTACGTAATATACATATATGTAATACATATCTCCAACCACATATTTGTAAGAGTGGAATGTCTAGAGAAATCTCGCGTTCTATATAGGGCAGCATCAGGTAAAGTCGCCTTGCTGGAACGGTTACCATGGATTTATCTTTGTTAATAGAAACCTCTCAGATAACGCACTGATTATTCCTGTAAGAGTGAGAGGAGTACTGACGCACCTCCCGTTCGTGTGCCAAACACCAATGAACACTTCAGCCAATGGAATTCACAGGAATCACAAATGACACAGATGTTTACTCCACGTGGAGTAATTAGTGCGTTATCTGAGAGGTATCTATTACCAAAGACAAATCTATGGTAACCGTTCCAGCAGCGTGACAAGGCACTGATTACTCCACGTGGAGTACACATCTATCTGTCATTTGTGATTCCTGTTAAGTCCATTGGCTGAAGTGTTGCATTCATTGGTGTTCTAAGAACACGAACGCCTCTTACAAGAATAATCAGGAGGCGCGGCTGACTCGCACAAAGAGACAGATAACGCCACGCGGAGATAAAAAGAATGCCGAAACAGATAAAGATAGCGCGGAGATAAAAAGCTTGCCGAAACAGATAAAGATAGATGACTGGAATGTTCATGTTTCTTCTGGTCCCGTGTTGTTTGTTACAGAACATTCAAGAAATATGAGTAGAGGCATATAAAGAAGCCGGGACTCCCCGTTATAGAGTCGAAAGTCGTAATTGGATCTGTGTGCGTAAAGCTGTGTTTTGAAAGTGAACTCTTTGTTTGTGGATGTGACAGACGACCTTGACGATTGTATTTGTGTATGTTACGTAATTCTGCTACTGTAAGGGCCGACCAAAGTGTGTTTCTACGGAAATAAAGAGCATTTGGAATTTCTGCAAACTGGACGTTTAATCTTACAAACCCAACCTATGGGTTAGATCCCATATGAAGACCTTTGGTACATGACCAACTTGGTTACAGGAAACGATTCACAGTCATATAGATGTCCAAATACATGCTTATTTATCAGAAACCACTAACAAATCTGCAACTACAGGTTGAGGGCAGATGGTAACAAGTAAATCATGTCCAAATACAGCAGAAACACAATTAGGTCTAGTAGTTACGAAAGACTTAGTAAAGCTTACGAAGCCAAACAAAATATGCATATGTGCTCTATATGAGTATATTTAGAACTGTGGGTTCTGGCCGTTACGTAATCCCCATTAATTCAAGAGGGCATACCCTCGGTATGAAGGAATAACAGAGATTTTCTCTCTTGTTACGTTATACTTATGACAGGCACGTGATTTGTCCAACGCCACAGAAACAGTTTCCAACATTCACGTTTTATCATTTCAGTAAAGTGATTATATAATCTATGGCTTGTATTTAATTAATGATAAATTACAAAGAAATATGTACGAAGGTACTGTATAAGGCTATAAAAGAAGACGAAGACTGCATTTTAATCAAAGAAAGATGCAGAGCTTTTAACAATATTTTAAACCATGTGATCCAAGTTTAGAGATTAAATATCTTACTATGGCACGGTAATATATTAGCATAAACTTTACATGACGGTAATTCATACAACTGTCAACCTAGAGATGGTAAGAAAGAAACATACGGTAACATCTGTTAGTACCAGACCTATCAAGGTGTGATACCCTGGACGAGTCTGAATTTAAACAATCTATATGTAGTGATCACATCGCTGAATATAAGCAAAACAAATAAATATTGATGATTATACTCGCATAACTTTCTCAACCCACTATTCTATGTAGCACTTTCACAATTCACTTGCTTTCTCTGTTACTCGCCTAGTGCGTAGCGGAAGTTCACTGTATATACATTTTTCAGAATTTGTGGATCTAAACAAAGATTTTTATAAAAATGCATGTGTGAACTGCAGAACTAAAAAACTAAGTCAAATAAGAGTCAACGCTGTGCCGAATCTCCTCCTTAGTAATCCTAATCCAAATCCTAAACTATTTCTACAAAGGTTTATTCGATTTAACGTGAACTGAATATAAAACACGCTTTTATAAGAACAGTTTGTAGAAGGTGCATAAAAATAAATGATAGTGGATTATATGAAGTCATGTGAATACATTTTTATTGGTTTGAAAGTTCTAAAATGTGTTTTTTCCCGCTATTTGCATCCAGTTTTTAACTTGGTCGTCACATGGGCAGCCTTTCCATTCAGACATTTTGTGATGGCTTTCGACAATGGCATTAACTCGTGTACAGTTGTCACTGATTCTATTTGGGTTTTGGGTTTTGTGTGTGTGTGTGTGTGTGTGTGTGTGTGTGTGTGTGTGTGTGTGTGTGTGTGTGTGTGTGTGTGTGTGTGTGTGTATGTTGCGTGTATGTGTGTGTATCATACACTGATACTTCGAGACTCCCGAGAGGATAGGGAATAATCTTGGCTTAAGAAAATGTTCCACCATCCCTATCTGGGAATCGAGCGCGAAAACCCTGGCATAGCAAGTAGTTGCGCTAAGACTGAGCTACGGGCCAGCTTCTATACTTTTCATTAATCCATAAGTCTGGCTGTTCATTTTCCTCCAATTGAGTATTTACAAAAATTATTTACTGCATATATATTGCAAGTAATGAGAGATATTACAATAATCTGAAGCGAAAGTGCAAGTCGGTATGCTGGATTTGAAGGTCCACTCTCTGGATCACCACGGGAGAGAACATGTACTAATTTCGCAGTTGTAAGAAATGTTTAATATTTTGAAAATGAAACCAATAACAAGACAAAAAAATAAAATCTTGGAATCTTTCAAAAATGCCATCGACAAAAACTGTTTTACCTATAAAATTCAGTATGATATTCGGTATATTATTCTATATGACGTTATACAGAGTGATTTATATAGAACTGGCATTTATTTCATTGTTTCAAAACGAATTGTGCTAGCGACAACTTTATACTTAAAATGTAGAGGAATTTTGGGAGATTATTTACCTCTATAGCAAATGTTGAAAATATCTCTATCACGCACAACTCAACACGTCGTTCCATGTTACTGGCCACTCGTTGGAGGACTCGTCAATAGCTTGAATCTCCTGTGCTTCAGATCGTCCAATGTCTGGGGACGTGTGGCGTAAATCCTGTCTTTTAAGTAACCCCATAGAAATAAGTCCGGCGATGTCAAATCCGGGGATCTCGGTGGCCACAGGATCCTGGAAATTAACCGATCGTCAAAGAAACTTGCGATTAGTTCCATGGATTCTTTTGGTGAATGGCATGTAGCACCATCTTGCTGAAAATATCCTTGAATCAGCTCTAAATTGTCCAGTTGCAAAAAAGGCCTCACTATACTATGTGCGGATTTTGCGCACCAAACTCCGATTTTGGGCCGCGCCGTAGCTCAGTGGTTAGACCGCTTGGCTCTCACCACGGCGGCCCGGATTCCAACCCAGGCGACCGCAAAGTGAGATTTGTGGTGGACAACTCGGCGCTGGGGCGGATTTTCTCCGGGATCTCCGGTTTCCCCCGCCATCTCATTCTACTGGTGCTCCATTATCATCTTATGTATCATCAGTGTCATTGCCTGCGGTACCATATGTAGTAAAAGCGGGCGTTAAACACACACACACACACACACACACACACACACACACACACACACACACACACACGGCCACGCCGTGGCTCAGTGGTTAGACCGCTTGGCTCTCACCAAGGCGGCCCGGGTTCGATCCCAGGCGACCGCAAAGTGAGATTTGTGGTGGACAACACGGCGTTGGGGCGGGTTTTCTCCGGGACCTCCGGTTTCCCCCGCCATCTCATTCCACCGGTGCTCCATCTTCATCTCATGCTTCATCAGTGTCACCGCCTACGGTGCCGTATTTAGTAAAAGCGGGCGTTAAACACTACACACACACACACACACACACACACACACACACACACACACACACACACACACACACACATACACATACACATACACATACACATACACATACACTACAAACACACACACACACACACACACACACACACACACACACACACACACACACACAAACTCCGATTTTAACCTGGTAGGTAATTTATGGATGCAGTGGATTTTGGATGGCCCAATGACGTGAGTTCTGTGAGTTCAACATAACCGGATAAATGGAACCATGTGATGGACAATATGACAGGATTTTGCACAATGAACGTCTGAAACCAACGTCAATAATTCGATCTTTTATCCTTATCTGGTTCCTGTAGCTGATGAAGAACTGTAACCCTATATGGCTTTAGGGCTGCACTTTTCGCAGCTCCCTGACACTGAATAGGTGTACCCTGTCTCCTGCGGCAAACGTCATTCTTTCTGGTATGTCCTTTTGAGTAGCTGTAATTGAATTTGTAATCCAGTTTTGCTTCACAAGGAAGGGTCGTTGATTTAATGTGTACCGCATTTTCAGGTTGACTACAACAAAATGCCGAAAACAGCTACCAACAATAGCAATTAGAAATAAAACATTTACATTTGCGCATCTAGTGACAGGAATCAAAACTCCAGAACATCCTGCTTAATTTGGTACTAAAATTGGGCAACTGAATGAATTTCCAACGGAATAATTAAAGAAAGAAATATGTCATTTCTATATAAATCAACCTGTATTTTGTCCCATGACTTTCTATGTTGGTTTGACTTTCTATGTTGGTTTAATATGACTTTCTATGTTGGTTTAATAGTATGTTGGTTGGTTTAATAGTAGGTATACAAAATTATAAAAAAAAAAAATCCATTCAAAATGAAGAGACTCATAAGCTATTCTCAGACTATTCCAAATCTAAATTTTATTCCACAAATATTTTGCAAATGTTTAGAAGAACTTAATCACTATTATTATAGCCAACTGTTAGAACATAAATAAAGAAAAATGTATCATGTAAAGGGTAATTAGGGGTGTGGCATTTTTGGGTGCATTCTGGAAGTTGTTTAACTTAAAAAAAAACAAGACATTTGATTTTTTAAGCCATCCTGTTTAAATATAGGCATCCACCCCACCCAGACACCCGAACAGACCTTTTTCTAACAATATTTCACGAGTTCAAATAACCTCAAAACGTAATTTCCCGTGAAATCTGATATCGGATGTTTTGTAGAAATACAATACTTCGATCACTAACTATACGGAAGTAACATATAAAGTAATAGGTAATATGGTTACGTTGATGTTTTATATAAACTCTAATAATGTTAAATAAAAATAGTTGGAAATGATGCGATCGCTCCTACGACAAACTCACGTGTATTTCATTATTCATTTAAAGTTATACTCCAATCCAAGTAACATTACCACATCATCATCATCATCATCATCATCATCATCATCATCATCATCATCATCATCATCATCATCATCATCATCATCATCATCATCATCATCATCATCATCATCAACAACAACAACAACAATTTTTCACGGCTTAAGCCATCAAGGCTCGTTCCGGTCTCATAAATTAAAAAAAAAAGTGTTGTATCCATCTTTTTCTTAGTCTACCAATATTCTTATACCTAATGGTTTGTAATCTAAAACTAATTTTGGAATGCGGCTATCATTCATTCTGTCGAAATATTCCTTCCAGTTATATCTATATAACATTACCACTCGCAATATATGTTGTACATATATGCGATATAAACTTAAACAATAAGCGTTAGTTATATAACACATTTATATGTTTAACAGTAGTAACGAGATAGGTTTTTACGAAAAAAGAACCAAGAAAAACTGAAAACTTTCAAACATTTCTGCCAGACGGTTAGCCTGGAAAAATGTAAACATCAGAGATGGAATTTTTCGAAATGGCTAACACTAAGAAAAATGTATATGTCACAAAGTGGGTATTTTAATGAATTGTACACTTTCTCTGCAGTAGGGTTCAACTATCTCCTGTTTTTCTCAGTAGTAGAAAATTATCAAATTTTAATCAGTACTAAAAAGTTCATCTCCAAATTCTAACGTAAAATATATAAACCGTTTTATACTATTTTAACAATTTATATGGAAATTGTAAAATAAAAAGAGTTTATCTTATTTGTACACTTTATAAACTCATAGCACTAGAGGATCAGTTTTACAAAAATGGGGGAGCTGCTAAGGCGTCAATTTCCTCACTCTCTATCAAATTACTTTCAGGTAATTCTATAGCATGTTACAGCCATATGATACACATGACGTATCAGTATGACGTTACATGACGTAATCAAGTACCATCTGACTTAACACTGTGAGCTCGCTTTCATAACCACTAAAGCCTTACAAGAGTATGTTTTATACACCTTGTCTGCTCAGACCTTGCTTGCAAAAGGGTCTAAAACACAGAAAATAAGCCAAAAAGTCACAGGATAGTTGTCGCTACATGGTATAAGCTATGCTTGCGAATAACAGCCACGCAGGTCAAGGTTCAGGAGAGGTCAAATAGTAATACGCTTCTTCTTTGGGAGCTGATCGCTTCAACAATGTTCACGACAAAAATCTGGTGCATATACGAATGGTGTGAAGGGATATATTGTAGATATCCTATCAGGAGTTGCTTCTTCCCTTCCCCCCCCCCCCCCAATTGCCTTTAACTGCAATGGTCATATTGGCGGCCGTTCTTCGGAACATAACGGTGTTAAGTCGTATTCGTTGGGTTTTAATCATTAGATCACGCACACATTAGCACTCCTATTCATACTTCCAGACTCTGGGGAAAATGAGGAATTATCTTGGTTGGAGAAAAATACCCAATCACACGGCCGGGAATAGAAACCGGCACCCCTAGCACGGCAGGCAAGGAGTCAATGCAAACGTCAACGAAGATTTTACTTAGCGCATTTGCCTGTGAACTCTTCTTTCTTCAGAGAGAGAGAGAGAGAGAGAGAGAGAGAGAGAGAGAGAGAGAGAGAGAGAGAGAGAGAGAGAGAAACAAAGAAAATATCTCATCTTACTGAATAATTATTTTATGCCTTTCTCTGTTTTGAAAACATCTCAATTTACACTTATGTTACGACACTGCATAAATTAACCCCTTGCACGCCTCACAGAGGAATAGCATCTCTCGACTACGTAATATGCGAAAAAAATCTAGTTATTAACCAGATTCTCCTCCTCCTCCTCCTCCTCCTCCTCCTCCTCCTCCTCCTCCTCCTCCTCCTCCTATAGCACCGCAGCTCAAGTCGGACTCTGACTTCTCTCAGACACCGCTTTAACTTTTCCCTATTTATGCTAATCCTTCCGAAACTCCCACTTTTCAATATACTTCTCCCATAATTTAGATTTACTTCATGTCACTGCTAAAAATTTAAATAAAAATACTCATTTTACTTTTTCTTGTATGTTTCGGCAAGTTCATGTTTCCTATTTGTTTATGATTACAAAGGCACTATATCTGTTTTTAATTTTAAATTGAGCACATATTAAGTAAAGCTTTCATAAAAACATTTGTTGCATTATTTCTCAGGAGCTTGTGCAGTTTGACTCGGTTTTCAATGCTTACATACATTATTTTATTATATTTATCATTTTTTATATCAGAAAAGCTGTCTTGGAAGTAATGCGCCACTACAGAGATAATATCGTTCTCCCATGTCACCACAAGTCATTATTTTTAATGCAAATATGTGAAAGTACAATAGCATTCAAAAGCCATTCAGCATAACAATTTATGCTTCTACCACCCTATACCCCAACAAACTATTTCACTTTCAGTACGTAATGGTATTTTCAATAATAAAACAAACGTTGCAGTTCTACACTTAATTATTACTATCTTTCCTTTACGTTCCATTTACGCTTTCAGCACGTACTGTTATAATCTATTTGGAGAAGCGGCAAGAGCTGGTTTACCAGCCACTTCACTTGGGAATCTGCTCTATCCGCTTATTGGGATGAAACCCTTTATCGACAAAATATGTCCTGCTAAGAGAAGGAGAGGACGCCGAGGTTGATCTATTGCTCTCTCGAACACATTTCACCCTCATTTCTAAGGGAGTAGATACGATGGAACAGGACTGGTGCTAATGGCTTCGTCCGTCGAATCGCCAAATTTGCAACATACACGACGCAGCATGTGGAATACAAATTCGACAGACACCCAAAGAGGGGAGTGCAACAAGAATACAACTACAATTCCGAATACACTTTAGCCACCCCCGCGATAGTTACTGCTTAGTGCGAGGTCCCTCATCGAATTTCAATTAACGTTATGGTTAAGCCGAGAGGCTAGAAGAAAAAACGAAACTTAAGTAAAATATATGCATTCCCATCTCATCTACATCGAAACGAAGTAACACTGAATGATGACGGACCCCTTTAAGCGAGATTTCATTGATCGTAGTTGGGGGGTGCCAATGACCGCCGCACCCTGCCCTGCCCAGGTGCAACATCCTGCACCCGATTGTTCATCTTCTGTTCACGCAGTTTCCACGAGATGCTCCGGCAGTTATAATTTGTACCTGTTTGATGTTCATTTTTATCATGACTTCTAAAATTTGAAATAATATCTCTCAAACTGTCTACCACAACCCTATCATTCCAAAAACAAAGTTAGCCATAATATGAAGCTAATTATTGCGGGGAGGGTGGTCACAAGTATTTCTAAGAATAAAAAGTGTATTTGATGCATTTTGAGTTAGTAATATTAATGAATTTCTTAAGAAATTATATGATACCTGAAACTTTTCAAACATTAACCTTCTGTAATCAGCAGAAAATGATGGGAAATTTGGAAGTAATAAAAATAATTTCAACTGTGAATGATTTGTTTATTTGAAAGCGAAATTTTCAAATATTTCCGTTGTTTCTATAGGTGGGAGGGTGAGTAACATGAACCATTTCAGGTATAATCTACTTCAAGAAAAATGCTCCAAATAAACTTTGTTTATGGGATGCAAAATTTACTAACTCGGCTTTTGAGATAAAATAAATATTTCTGTAAAAATGTTTGGACTAAAATTTACCGTATTTTGAAATGCTAAGTCTGCAACATTTATCACTCTGTGCAGAAGGACGAGCAAATAAAAGATAAGACAACCAGCAAAATTTCATACTTTAAAAAAATTGCTTGAGTGTTAATATTCTATTGATATATAAAAAGTCGTCCTCCATGGTGTAGTGCAGTAGCCTCTCGTTTCCGAGGTCTGGGGTTGAAATTCAAGAGGAAGGCGATGGACATTTTCGGGCGTAAAAATCCTTAGCATGGCTTCATTCAGAAGGGAAGTAAAGCTGGTGTTCCTATGTCATAGATATATGGCTTGTAAAGAAATCTCCAGCCTGCTCAAGAGGCCTATGAACAAAATTCAGCAGTCATTACATTTATGTACATATGTCAACATGACGGTTACAATTTGTTTTAAATAATTAATGTTAAGGGCACAAAAGCCTCTGAAGCGGAACAAATGTGATATTTTCACTCAAAAAAGACTTAATGATTAGGAATAGGAAACTTGGCATATAACTTCCAGATAAATGGTGTTAGAATGGAATATGAAGTAAAATTTTTACTCACGAAAAATCCGTTGTATAATAAACCTTTAAAACCACAGATGTTCTGTTATTTACAAATTTATAGTGACATCAAATTGTTTCTGTAATATACAACTGAATTGTTCAGTGCATCCTTTTATGCATAGTGAGTTAAAAAGAAATATGACCAGTTAAAGGATGCAAAACGGACTTGAGGAACAGATATCAATTAGTACAAATTGGAATTGAATAAATCACACCACCTAAGAAAGTAACATTTTTATTACAACGAATATTACCCAAAGACACCTTATTTGTATGTATTTATTGAGCACTAAATAAATCATTACTTGCACTATTTTTACCTTCTTTACCTCCTTTACCTCCTGCTAGGTATAGATACCTTAAAAAAACAAAAATCAAAACTGCTCTGTCCGTTTGGGCGCATGCATGAATATGCTTATGTAAAAAGAAAAACACGCACACAGAGAGGGAGGGAGGGATGGATGGAGAGAGCAGTATAATCAAAACAAGAAGCCGAATACTACTAAACTTTATCTAACTAAAACGTTGCTGGCAATCTTTTTTCATAAAATAACACACTTAAACGTCATTTAACGGTCTTTTTTTCTATTTCTTATATAAATACTGTCACACAAGTGACTGGGGTGCTTTGTGCCACGTCACGTGTGACGTCCCCTCTCTGGCGACTTCTTGTATGTCACTATTTTGCTCTTCCTCTTAGTCCGCCAAACATTGTAGAATGAACGTGTTTTGTAGCTAAGAGCATTTTGTGTGAGGTGGCTCGCCTATGGCCATTATGAGCCCAAGGTAATGTTGCTGTTTACTGTATCTTTAATACACTTAAAATTTAAAATATGTTTAACTGTTTCGTTGAATTACCTAAAAATCCCAACCTTTCCTGCTAAGCATGAGTCCAAAAGATTACGATATGAGCACCCGTTTTCCCCGGTTCGACCTGACCATCTGCTGGAAATCCTGAATGCAGACTCTTCCATGGCCAGGTCGTATTAATAGAACTAGCTATTATACAAATACAATAATTTGACAAAAACTTTACTTATCTTAAGAAAATAATGTTAATTCGTCTTTCTAATTGAAATCGATTTCAATTAGAAAGAAGAATTAACATCATTTTCTTAAGATAAGTGGAGTTTTTGTTACAAATTATTATATTTGTATAATATTCATTACATCACTGTAGCTAGCTTCATTTTCTACGTAATAGAATTAGCTATTTCCGAAATATGCGCTACTGTTTTATTGTTTCAATTTACCAGTACTTTAAAGCAATGCTCTTAACTGCTAAATTTCTGGCTTATCGTCCGTTAACCAGAGAGTGTGTAATACCAAGACAAGTACATAATTACAGAACATTGGTTGTATCAGCCTCCTGTATGATCTTTGACCCGTTGCATCTCTGCCTGCTTCCACCATATTAACAGCAAGTACAAAAAAGTCAAGTTCATTTATGTACAATTTATAGTACAGATGTGAAAATGATAAGAGAAAATAGTGGCATTGCAACACTATTAGGTCGCGTTACTGATGCATTCACATATACAATTAATCAAGTACATTTAATTACGTTCGTTACAGCGGAAGGCCTACCACAATTTTATTACTTTGTCCATCTATAGGCTTGAACCAATATAACTCAAGAACATATTTTGGATACATGAGTTTGAAGAACTCACCATTTCAGATACAACTGATATCGTTAAAAAATTAAGCGTAATTCACATGTAGAGTTTAAATCTTTTCCCCTTCTCTCTCTCTCTCTCTCTCTCTCTCTCTCTCTCTCTCTCTCTCTCTCTCTCTCTCTCTCTCTCTCTCTCTCTCTCTCTCTTTCCTCCTCTTCTTTGTTTACTGATCCTAACCTTCCTCGTCCGTGCTATGCATTTATAGTCGCACTGTTCGAACGGTCACAATGGATTTATCTTTGGTAATAGACACCTCTCAGATAACGCACTGATTACTCCACGTTGAGTGAACATATATTTGTCATTTGTGATTCCTACGAATTCCATTGGCAAGAATAATCAGTGCGTTATCTGAGAGGTTTCTGTTAACAAAGATAAAGCCATGTATAGTCTCGCTGGTGGAACGGTTACCATGGATTTATCTTTGTTAACAGAAACCTCTCAGATAACGCACTGATTATTCCTG
This sequence comes from Mantis religiosa, assembly GCA_030765055.1. Lineage (NCBI taxonomy): Eukaryota > Metazoa > Arthropoda > Insecta > Mantodea > Mantidae > Mantis > Mantis religiosa. The sequence continues at coordinate 157,798,530 of CM060953.1, read as the reverse complement.
TAAGAGTGAGAGGAGTACTGACGCACCTCCCGTTTGTGTGCCAAGCACCAATGAACACATCACTTCAGCCAATGGACTTAGCAGGAATCACAAATAACAGACGTTTACTCCACGTGGAGTAATCAGTGCGTTATCTGAGAGGTATCTATTACCAAAGATAAATCCATTGTGACCGTTCGAACAGCGGCACTATAACTGTTCCAGCAGAGCGACTATACCAACATATATAACCAAGAATGACATCAGAAACCTTTAAATGCCTCAATCGCAACGCTACTCTTTAAACAAGGAAATTAGGTCCGCGAATATATATCACTAATATTACTCCTTATTACCTCAATAATCAAATCATACAAGAATGCTAGTAGTATTTAGACACATCACACACTAAACAAATACATTTTTAAGCAAGAATGTGATGAAACGTTCTCTCGCAGAAAACCAAACGCAACGCATGTTTTTTTCTCCCCCTATGTCAACATACCACTAACTGCTCCCCTAAAGTGTAAATGCTTCATTAACCCCAGGGATTATCCGAACAGAAACTTACGCACCCCCTGATAAGCTCCGAAGAGTGAATATTCACCAACAGCTTTTATGCGATATATAACTTCCGACTCCGCCTCAAACGTTATAGGAGTTCTGTGTATTTTATATAAGACTTCAGCTGGAAATCTGTTTTTACTCGGCAACTGATTTGGCTTACATCCTCCTTTCCCTCTCATCTAAGGTAGAGGGAAAATTAAGCTCCTCCTGAGTATATTAGGTAGGGCATTTTCCGAAGAATTCATCCATGGTGCACTCAGTATACTTCAGTTCCCCAAGACCAATTGGGGAGCTAGCGCCTCCCAGATATGAAGGACCGAACATAGCGACATGCTTCCCCTGTTACTGCACTCCGTCCATGATATGCTATACATCCATACCGCAAATCGGAATGATGTGCCAAAGCTACACTTTTAATTTACAGGAATGCCACAAGTTTCTTAGACAATTTCTATTGTTTCTTTCGAGGGCTCAACTTTCACTTAAGAATCATCATCAGTTTTAATGTTGATTTTAGTAAGTTGCACATGGAACAGAGATTTGTTCTTAAGTTCATATCTCCCGACTTTGCTGGAGCAACTCTTATTGGACTAATATTTCCCAGCTCTAACCAGGAATCGAATGGAACCTCTAGACAGGCATGCATGCCAATTTCTGACCAGCGGTGTAATTCTCCTATTTTCCCTCCCTCCTTCCCTCTCCTTCTCATCCTCCACCGCCACCTCCACCACCACAGTGTGTTTCGGATATTCGGACACAGATGACACACTACCTTGGATGGAAGTTAAACCGAAGAACAAAACGGGCTAAATCTTATATTTCCTTTATTAGCATCCCTGCTTTAGAACGAGAACGCACAACGTTAAATATGTACATCACAACAAATACATTCCTTCCGGCATTTTATTAGAAAAATTCTGTTATTTCTCACTTTCACAAACATTACCTAACGAAGAAATCAAAACCTAATGAAACTGTTAATTTCAAGTAAAATGCATATCCAATATATTCTGTTATATGCCTTTAGCTTTTATTGATCTTCTGAAGCTGTAAAACCATGAAAACTAGACAAAAGCTTGAAATAAAAGTTACTCCTTTTTGCATTACTTAATTTGCGTTACCCTCTTTAATATCTATGTTCATATTAGAGCCTTCCACTTGCTAAACAAGTGATGTTGCCAATACTCGGTGAACTGTAGTTTCCTAACATTAGGTTTCATTATATTTTACACCTGAACATACATTCACACCCAAACTGATACTTCCGGACTCCGTGGAAGACAGGAAATTATTCTGGTTAAATCAAAACTGACCGCTCTATACGCTGTCTCTGTGTGAAATGAAGGCAGAATCTGGCTAGTCCACCAAGAAGTCATCTTTTAATTGTTTTCACTAAACTTTTTCAAAATATTCACTGCAACCCACTTCAATGTTGCAGTGCACATTCTTATTTTTATTTTTTGTTTATTTTTATTTATTTTTATTTTTTTGTGCTTTCTTGATTTTCTTTAACCTCTTTGAACAAGCTAACGAAGTTTTGAATAAATTGTTAATATTGATATTTTAGAAACAGCTTGAATTAGCCTTGCACATATAAAACGCGCATTATAAAAACTTTATACACAGGTATAATATGGGATAGCTAGCTTACCTTTAACTAGAAACTATGGCTCTTATACGTTAATCTTTACCTGTAACCTTTAATGAAAACTGCCAACAGTAATTTCGTTATGAGAAAATAAACGTATTATATATATGTATATGTATGTATGTATATATATATATAATTTGTAACTTTTGTAACTTAAAACTTCACTTATTTTATAAGAAATGATTATACTTTTCTTATAGATTGTCCGGGATTATAATTTTAAAAAATTTACTTATTATCCTTGGGTTAACAAATTCAAACATTAACATTTTCAAACAAATTTAAAGAGTTTGGTATAACTTTAGTTCCTCAAAATAAATACAGATATAGTATTCCAATTTATTGCATTTCTTTAAAAAAGATAAAATTCCTAATAATAAAACATCTAGTATTTATCAGTTTAATTGTTTCGATTGTGATAAAGTTTATATTGGAAAGAAAAAACGCAATTTAGAAACCAGAATGAAAGAACGTTTTCGTAACATTAAGTATAAACAGACTGCTAAATCGGCCGTAGCAGATCATTTTTGGTCATTTAAACATGGAATAAATCCAGAAATTAAATCATTAAAACAATTAAATGGTCCGATAGATTTAATGGTTTGTGAAAATATATTTATTTTAAAAAGCATACATCGCGTAGTAAATTTTAAAATACCGGGAGTAGATTCTGTTTTTAAATTTGTTTTATTTTCAGATTTTGGTAGTACTAACAAGAACACATTAACATCTAGCGTTCGTAACGATGACGACACCTTTGTTTCCGGCTAAGGATGTGTTTTACATGAAATCGCGATCTCGGACAATTTATAAGAAAAGTATCATCATTTCTTAAAAGTGAAGTTATAAGTTACAACTTGTTATGTTTGTACATATTTGTTTGCTTCACTGTTAATAGCTTCATATTTTACGTATTTGTTTGTACATATGTTGACCTTTGGTACATTCAAAATTAACACGTAATCCTGTTAATATTATATATTACAAAATATGCGAATATGCGAATATTACAAAATATGCACCCTCTCTATCATTTCGGTACTTACCTAGGTCACACCTAAACTTTGAAAACCGACAAGTTTTAGCAAATACACACTTGTGTTACCTACATTTCTCAATACCTCTTAGGGGTATATACCGTGCAATAACCTTAATTTTGCTCATTCCATTCCCCAACACAGAAAATGTCGCCATATTTCAAGGAAGGGAGTGGCGACGAAAAACATGACCGCAGGTGACAAATTCAACAAAATAAATTGTTGTCGCATTTTACGCACACAAATTAAAAGCTGGCTATCATGCAACCTACTACATAGAATAACACAACTTTTAGAAATAAAAATACTTTACCCTACAGATACTTGTAATAAGACAGTTGCTATATATGGAGAAACGACATAAGAAAATTTGGACTATAAATCAAAATGATAGGTATAGCAAATAAAATTCACTCGTTGCTCCGGTAATGGATAGGATAAAGTAAATAAATAATAAACAGTTGATAACTAAAAATTTTCTATAACCTTTTAACATTAAACATTTTTGTTCTTTAAATACATGAAAGTGAACTAGTACATTACCATACAAGTTAATACCAAATGGATTAGATACAGTAACATTACCAGTTTGTGCGTGTCACTGCAAATAGGAACACTCGTTTCCACATACATAATTCAGTGCCTTATTCCTCCCTAATTAATTTATTACTATCTGTTGTAAAATCATTAACTGAATATTTGTCATTAATTTATCGTATTATAGGATAAAATAATGTATTATACAAGCGGACAAACCTCTATTATCTATGAAATGTTCTACTCAAGGATAAACTCTGTTTATCCACCTGTATAATACATTACTATTACTTGTCTTTGTGACAAATATCTTCAAAAAGCCTAGCCTCATAAAACCAAGTTTTACCAAGTTAACGCACATTGCCTTCAACATTTTTCGTTCCCACCTCAATTAGTGGTGTGACGTTTGCATCGATACATAAAAGGACAACCTCCGATGCAACAACCACAACCAACAGTGCTTTGATCATAACCCGTTAGTGACATACCAACCCAATAAGCAAGATCGTTTTATAAACAAAATGGTTGAAATGATCCTATGCAACATGCGAAACGATATGTGGTTTTCAAAGTGAGTATTTTAGAAATCTCAGCATAAGGAAAACTTCCAGATAACTGACGCCGAGGTTCATACTCGGGACCTCTTGAAAATAACGGATACACACTACGCCCACAACACGATAGTGAGCTTGTACACAGCTGCATTCCCGAGGTCGCGGGTTGAAATCCAGAGGGACAGATGCTTTTTTCCCCCCGTAAAAATCCTTGGCATGGCTTCCTTTGGAAGAGAAGTAAACCCAATGGTCTCATGTCGTAACTTACGGCACGGGAAAGAACCTCCTGATAAATAGAACTCTGAGCAAAATTAATAGGTCCTTCATTTCCAATACAGAATGGGACCCTGAGAATAACAGCGTTACAGAACATCCATAAATAAAACCTCAATTTAGATGTGCTCTTACCATAGCAACATTCTGGTTTGTGGTTTAAGTCATTAATGTAAAATGCGATAAACTGGAAATTAGAAGTCCTTGTAGATCATAATCTCATCACAAGGATGGTGGAAAGGCAAATGTGTGTCATACATGAAAAACTAACCTATGATGTGTAATAACATAAGGTTAACCCAGATATATTTGAGGATTGGAGGAAGCAAAGGAGAAAAGTAGACACAAGTATCTGATCGGAGAGAAACGAGGTAAATCGTGTCTGTGAAGCAAATGGAATAATTCAGTTCATTGAATTGCCCTGGTCGGTAGGTCAACGCTAGGGTATTAAGCGTCGTTGGGTTTTGACTTTCCTGTCAGAGAGCTTCATTCGCCTTTTATCTTGTTTACTATAAGAGCGTAACAGTAGTAGCTTAGCGTACGGTAAGTGACGCAAGACAATGAACGCTTGGAGCTGTGTGTGTCTCATAGTGTGTACATACATTGACGCAAAAGGCTTTTTGCGTTACGCCTCGACGCTTTGCCACGAATTTTCCGGTTTCTTAAGCTTTTAGAGAGAATTGTTTCTTCGCTTACATCTTCTGTACCAGCCTGCTCATGTAGTTGTGGAGGGGATCTTAGGGGAGCCCGGGGATGTTCAATCTATAAACGTAGGGTTGCCAATGCAGATGATGATGATGATGATGATGATGATGATGATGAGTATAAGGGCGCTCAACTGCAGAGGTTATCAGCGCCCTTTCTTAAAACAAACTGGTCATGGCAAAAGCCAGATATAAATTTCTCTAAAACACTATAAATATGTAAGTAGACTTACAAATAATACATGCACATAAAAAACTATAAAAACAAAAGAAATATAAATCTAAAATGCCATAAATTCTCTTCGCTAAATCCTAAAGTCTAGTCTCGAAAAGAATCTCAAAACCTTTTCCACTACTGTGTTATCGTCCGCTAGCATTTCTGCAAAGCTGGCCGGCAGCTGCAGAGACGTCCTAAGGTCTGCTAGTGAAAACACTCTAGCAGCACGTGTAGTACAGATAACGCTTCATTGCAAAACGGACACAGTGGAGCAGGCTCCTTTTTAAAAAGAAAACTATGAGTAAAAAAAGCAGTGCCCAATACGCAACCAAGCCAAACTCACCTCCTCGCGACGAGATGACCGACAGCAGGCAACCCAAGGAATCGGAAGTTCTTTGACAGATCTAAGTTTATTATTGCGGAGAGCGGAACACTCTTCCTGCCAGCAGGTTTGCACAGCTCTCCGCAATACGGCCCTAAAATCTTCCGATGTCACAGATGGTACTCGAACCCTGGGCTTCATGGTAGCCGTCTTGGCTGCCAAATCCACCATTTCATTCCCCCGCAAGCCTACGTGACCAGGGATCCATGCACACACCACGCTAACGCCAGAAGCGTGTAAAACGTGGAGGGCATCCTATATACGCTGCACAATAGGGTGGTAGTTGTACAGCTGCCGTAGGCTTTGAAGTGCACTGAGGGAATCACTCATGATTAAGCAGTCCCCCAACTTTCGTCGACGTACGTGTAAAATGGCCCGGTATATTGCATAAAGCTCTGCAGTAAAAATGGAAGTGCTAGTGTGGAATCCGAATGTATACGGTTCGGTTCCACACACGTAAGCAAAACCAACACCATTTGAGTTCTTGGAGCCACCAGCATAAATTATAAAATGGTCCTCATATCGCGATAAAAATTCTAAAAAAACATGTGCGGATACTACACACAGACATGGTAGTTTTATCATATTTGCCCCCCCAGGAGCCTACTTCGGTAGGTACGGGTTTGGCGCACCCGGGGTCCCGAGCCAACAGTCTCCCGCGTGTGGGCTCCTCTTCGTGGTTGAGGGAGACGGTCAACAGGCCCACCCACGTGTAGGCCGTGCGTGGAGACCCGTGGAGAAGGATTTTAGATTCTTTTCTAGTTTAGAGTTTAGGATTTAGTGAACGAAATTTTTAGTAGGTTTTGATTGATGTGTTTTTTTTTTTTATGTACGTGTATTTTTAATAGGTTTTGTTACACTAGTATAGTTTTTAGAAAGTTTTATATCTGGCTTTTGCCATGACTAGTTTTTTAAAGGGCGCTGATGACCGCCGTAGTTGAGCGCCCTTATATATATATATATATATATATATATATATATCATCGTCATCACTATCATATTTAGTCATGCCCAGATCAACGTGGGGCGCTCTGCACAACCAATGCAGTGCGCCTGCTAGTACTGAATGGCAAAGCGAGAAAGCGTCTCGGGAACAATTCGCAACACAGAGATATTTACCTCAGCTTATCGCACATACACGGTGAGTCCAGTGTATGTATAGTCTGTTCAGATGTGATCATGTCTTCTGGACAGCAATATGTCATACATCGGTAGGCGCAAGAAATATCATATAGACACACGCAGCTTCCAATCGTTCTATTTGTGTTTCGTAACTTACTGTACATCAACTTACTAATATTTCACTCTTCTAATCGACCAGATAAGACCTGATAACAGACGATCACAGCGCTGGTCACTTGAAGGTCAATACGCCCCAACGCTCTGTCGAGTAATAGTATCAGATCTGATAGTCTTCGTACTCTCTCGCCTAATCCTTATCTCACACAGATTTGGTAGACAGTAGGCAATAAACAAAGCCCTGGACACAGTGCTGAATTTTGCCCTAGCTTTTTATTTCAAATCTGAAAATCCAACGTTATTATTGTTAAAGAATTGGAAGGCAGAGAAACGAAACAAACGAAACTTACAACGTAGAATTAGACGCATACAGTGAAACAGAATGAGCTAGAATAAGGTAGAGAAGAGAAAGATAGATGAGGAGAAGGGAAGGAACACTAGGATAAGTACGGGTTACTGTTCATATACCGACTATGATTATATAAAAAGGAAAAAGGTAAAAGGAGATAGAAGAAGCAGAAATGACTGGAAACAATGCTGCAAGACAAGACATCCTAAGAGTAACATCTAAACAAGAGAATAAAACCATAAAACTCGAATGAATTAAAATGGGTTCCTGGAGATCAAAGGGGGAAAACAAGAACATAATGAAGTAAATAGCAAGAGATGTGAACGATAATAATAAGAGCAGAAAGCGGAAAAACAGAAGCGAAATTGAGAAGACTGATAAAGCACAAAATGAACAAGGAAAAAGAACTAAATAAAGCACAGAAAATTTGAAATGAACAAACAAAAAAGTTTGGCACTCATGAGTACGGAGAAAGTGAAAGAAAAAAGGTGAATACTGTAAGAAATGAGAGATGTTAGGCGCAAAACATAAGATAGCAGACAGCATAACAGATGTGCCGCGATGGAGAATGATAAACATCGGGAAGAATAACGAGGAAGATATAGAGATGAAGAGCCCATAGATAAGAGAAGACCACGAATAAGTGACAAGAGTATAGCACAAAAAATAAGGAAATAAGAGGATCAAGATGATGACTGCAGTGGCGAAAGCCTCGTATCTGCCACATGGTTTTGTAAGACACTTGCTTCACAATGTAAATGGCATGTCATGTTGCTCAACTACTGTGATGCGTGCAGCCGTAACGCATTTGCGTCACTACGGATTCTGTATGCCTGCCTACCTTCCTTCCGCCAACCCTTTCCACAGATGGCATTTAGGAAAAGGAAAACAAAATGTTCACATTGAATCTGTTTATAGAGCATTTAAAAACGCCTAATTGTCTGTTATGTATGTCAAAATATAGCTTTTCAACTACAGAGAGAATTTAACTATTTTTAAACATAATGGATGAATCAATCCACTTCCGAGGGAAAAGATTCATGTGACTAGCCATTCAACTGTTCCAAATCAGAAGCATGAGACTGCTTTAGTGTTTAATTTTAGAGTGGTGAGCGCTCTGATTTCTCAATGCAAGGGTCTAGGTTCGATTCTCAGCTAAGGTAAGCGAACTTTTCTTTTAATTGGAATATTTCTCTTCTACTTCCCTAATATTGTATAGCACTAGGAACTCGAAGTTGAGATTTCGGTGGCAATACTTCTGAGTTCACGTGATTAAAATTATAAAATAAACAATAAAATAGCCTTAGAAAATCGCCGCGCGGTGTTATAATTGTAGCAACTTCCTAGGATCCCACAGGAAAATCTTCGAGAGACACCTCCCGCTTACCAAACGACCTTACGATTTTATTGAAATGTCATATGTTTAAAATCTTTGTATAACAAATAAAACTTTAGAGGTAAATTAAAAAAAAAGTATCACAAATTGTTTAAAAGCAATGTACAAGTAATGCACAGGTTTAATAGCGGTTCCTCCAAATTTTCAGATATCTTTTGTTTTCAAAAGATCGCTGCTAGCGGTCAGATATGTGTGTATAAAAATCCAATGGTTGCTTGCATAATGTTAGTGAAAGCATCCTGAAGGATTTCTGCATATGTTGCTGTAATTTCTTGAAGAAGAATTATAGCCATACACTGCACTCACCATGTCTGCAAAGGTAAATGTTCAGAAATATAAATTCGATAAATGAGATGTCTCTCTTTGTCCTTGCAGTGATTTTCGTCCTGAAACTGCGCACACCTCGATGGAAGTTTGCCCCGTCTTGCTGGTGGCAAAACACAGTTTCAATTGCAGTTATCGAGGACCACACCTAACATTTAGCCCAGGTAACTTGAGCGCCTCGTTAAGATGAAATTGGAATTTTTGGTGCCTGTAAACGTTTTGAATCAAACCACACAATCTTCGTCACAAATACTCCATCCTCATCTATCTTCTGCTGAAGCACCATTCCACCATCAGAACTATCCTCATGTAATGCATGCAATAGTCCTGGAAGGCACACTTTCCAATTAGCGGTTCTCAGAATACGTTCTGTACTCGCATGACAGCTCCTACTTCACGAGCATATTCCATTGCAAGTCTTCTTAGACCATTGTCTAAGCTGCACGAATTCTACTGGATCACAAATGGTACTATGCATCTCAAAATTATCAGAAACCCGTGAAATTGTCAAACTAGTTGAAAATCGTGTTGCTACCTCACGCTTCCTCAGCCGCTGAACTTCGACTGGAAATACTACTTGAAATTTGGCGTCAAACATCAAGCGTGTCGCTGTAAGTTCAATTCTTGCTCTACCTAAGTACGTGCTATCGAAAGTGAAAAAAGTACTAGGTTACTCGAGCCAATCTCGCAAAATTCAGACTATTTGAAATGCACACAGGAGGAGGAAAATTCACCACTCTTTAAGGTCTGTGTTCATTGAAACATGGGCATAGTAAGTATTGATGCAACTGTTTGGACATATCTATCTTCTTCTATGTCTGCTTCATTTATGCTGATTTTGTTATCATATGTTGCTATCAAGTGTATTACCCTCACTTAACTCTTTACCAAAATTAAGTAATTCTTGACGGTGTTGCTTTTTATAATCTATGTATATGTAAATATCTTAAATGCTATTTAAAATCTAAAACATTTGAAAAATCAAAAATAAAGATAGATATGTTTTCCAAGTAAACTATAGTTTGGGACTGAGGCATTTTCTTGAAAATTTTCGAGACGCGTTTTCGGAAGATTCTGAACTTATACACCAATTTTGGCAAACATCTCACCTTTCGTTACGCCCCCCCCCCCTCTCTCTCTCTCTATTATAGATTCAAGTATTGTCAAAACTTTACTGAGAAATCTCTCTAAGTTTTGGTGTAATGTAATATGCGGCAGCGAAAGTAAAAATTCTAAATGAGAGCCGATGTGAGATAAAATAATTATTGAACTGACACCTCAACGGGCTGAACGTATAGTGGATATCTGTCCTTAGTTTATCCGTAATCCCATGGATTATAGATTTGTCAGGAGAATTGTCACGTGTGATGAAAAATGGGTATATTACCGAAACCCTGATGCCTCAAAACAGTGGCTTGATCCCCAACTACCTGTCAAAGTCATCGTTAAAAAGAATGTTTGGTCCCAAAGTAATGTGTGTCTGGTAGAATTTTGAAGGTGTGATTCACTGGGAGTTTGTTCCAAACGGGCGAGCGAATGATGCGAATCTTTATGCTCAGCAACTGGAACAAGTTCATCAAATTTTAAGACGAAGATTCCCAGCATTAGTTAACCGAACTAGAGTTCTATTGCATCAGGACAATGCTACACCCTTACTGAAGAACAATCATGGAAAAAATTCAGGAATTGGGAGGAGTCAAACTGCTACTACAGCCAGCATACAGCCCAATCTCGCACTAACAAAGTATCATCTTTTTTCGATCCATGGCCCAGTTTCTACGTGGAAGAAATTTTGACATTGAAACAGTGCAAGTGGGTGTCACCGAATTCTTCGCATCAAAAACCAGAGACTGGTACCATCGTAAGATAGTAAATCGCGCTAAACGATGCCTCAGATACTGTAGAATCTAATGGTCTATACTGTGAAAATAAGTTAATTTCTTTTCAGAACCCATGTCAAACAATTGTTTTTCTTAAAAACACGACATTACTTATGAGACAGTATCTATATCAATATAGGCATTACAACATTTTAATTTTTGAAGTGATATTCTACAGCAAGCTTTTACTCTTTCAGAACATTTTCTAGATTTTCAGAGATCAGGTTTAGTTTTAATTTATATCACAGATAACATTATTTAACACACGCAGGTTTTGTAAGCACTTCAGAGAGTTTTCTTGTTTTACAACCTCCAAAATGCAGGTGTTTGTGCATCAGATAACGAAAATAGGGCTGCATATATGGCATTTTCACTGAAAGTTTTCAAAAAGAGCCCCGCTGATCGCGTCACAATGACGGCGCATTCCAGTGAAATCAATGCACGTCGCCTGACACTTGCAACAATTATGAAGGGCGTCATCAACATCCCGCCCTCCTCAACACTTCATTCAAACTTTCACTGCTTTCTTGCCATTAGCTACCGCAAAGCTCTCTACAGTTTCCTTTTCGTTAAACCTTGAACATCGCTTCTTGCGACATCACTTGCGAAACTAGCCCTACAGCCTCGTTTCTCTACCTGTGGTCCGCAGACCCCTAAAGATTCGCAAGAATGTCGATTTGAACAGTGGTTTCCTTGAAAGGAATGATAATGAACTGCTGCCCGGTATTCTTGAAAGTACAGATGAACTATACTTTTCCTCCTTTGATGAAAAGATAGTTCTGTGAAAAAGGTTCCCCCCTTGGTACCTAAATGATTCGTATTTCAACATGTATACACTTGCCTTGGGATTCAAGTTTAAAGACAGCGTTTCCCTCAACGAATCTATTGCCCTTTCAGTTACATGGTAAAACTTGGATCCTGAATTTCCCCTAAAGGTAATATAATTTTAAATTTATTGCTCTCATACTCTTAAATAACATGTATGGGAAGAAACTTGACAGATATAGAATTTCTACTGTAGTACGTGCCCAGTCTGGAGAAACTAGTTCACGATAAGCTTAGTTATCACACTGACTGTTCGAAGTTTGAAGGTATTTTCGTTTATTATTTTTTACTTCACCCCCCAATGAGTTTAAGTCATTTAGGATACTATTTTTCAGGGATAACTATAAAACATCGTAATATTACAATCATATTGTTAGACAAAATCTAATACTCAAAATTATGCGGGAATAAAAACATAACATCTATTTCCAGGAGCAGACATTTAAAAAGGTCGGGAACCACTGAACCACTGCTGTAGGGTATCACTACTAGTCAAAACTGATTCGCCAGCTCTAGGCCAGTGGAAGTGCCTCAGTAATTCAGGAATAAAACGAGCGGTATCATCATTTTATTTATTATTATTATTGTTATTGTCATTGTCGTCATTGTCATCACCATTATTATTATTATTATTATTATTATTATTATTATTATTATTATTATTATTATTATTATTATTATTATTATTATTATTATTATTATTATTATTATTATTATTATTATTATTATTATTATTATTATTATTATTATTATTATTATTATTATTATTATTATTATTATTATTATTATTATTATTATTATTATTATTATTATTATTATTATTATTATTATTATTATTATTATTATTTAGAGGCCGCCAGCGTGTTATATGCCATGGTTTAAATCTGGCACCAAACCATGTATGCCCCAGGAAATTTTGTATTCAACCCCAAGTTTGATATTGAGATTTCTTCTTCAAAAGAGGCCTAAATCAGTATTTAGATTAAATGAATAATTCAGAAACAAGACGTCAGAGCCATACGGCTATGAACAGTGGTGCCCAACGTTTGGTAGAAGAGGGGAGGACGGATTACCCCCACCCATTGTTTAGCGGAGCGGCAGACAAAAACCTCACTATCTCTGACTGCTTCGATCAGTGGCGGTGGCTTCAGTAATACTGTAATTACTGTTGTATATTGAAAGAATGTCAAAAAGGCTTCTTCTTAGTGAAAATACGTTTACTAGCAACCAGGTCATCAATAATTGAAGGGTTACCAGGGTTGAGCAACAGAGTGTTAAAGACATACTAAATCCTGCCCAACCCTAGTACAGTACTTGCTTTTTATCTTATTAATTTTGGACATCTGCTCACAAACATATGTAGAACCAAATACTGAAAATAACTTAGCTGAAATACTGCGCAACCTGTGAAATATTTCATTGGGAACAGATTTAAGTCCCAAACGTTTTCCTGAGAATATGTCATGGTCGTTGTATTCTGTAAAGCAGCTAGTTCCATCTGGAGATCGTCGGAAGCGCTTTGCAGGAAAAATTAAAGGGTTGCTAATAAGACCGAATTTCTCCTGTATTGCTCTCAAGTCTCGAAAGTTGAACTCGAAAGTTGTCACTCGTACAGTTCGTGTGGAGAGAAACGTCGCTAAATGAATGAAGGGAAATGGCGTTTTTTTTTTTTTTTTTTTTTTTTTTTTTTTTTTTTTTTTTTTTTTTTTTTTTTTGCCGATGCTATTCCTAAACCTAAGGACGCGGAGTAACGAGTCCAGGTAACGTCAGTAGCTCTTAAGGGAACAGGTTGGGCACCTCTTGCTATGAAAGTCAAAATCAATTTCATAATGAATCCTATGCCCTGTCCGTCATGTAAATTGCTAACTTAGTCTACAGAGGTGCTAATAAAGGGGAAACGAGGTTTAACCCATCCCCATTTTGTTCTTTGCTTTGCCTACCGTTCAAGCAGCTTCTCTTAGCAATGCATCACCGTAAAGACCGACCAGCCGCAGCACACAGTGGCGGAGGGGGAGAATGAAGATTGTCACCAGGTCCAAACTGGCATGCACGCTTGCTTATTTTATGACTATTCTATCAGAATCTAACGTAATAAGACGAATATTTTACGGAATATACTATGCTCAGTTGTCTACATTTACACAATAATGGTTAACTATTAAGGAGGATATCATTTTTCTTAGTTATAGTTTTATTTAAACTCGTAATTGTTAAAAAGAAACCAACCACCTCCACGACAGTACTTTTTATCAACAGTAATTTCAATAGTCTTTTTGTTTTTAATTTATCTACCGAAAGTATAAAATCAACTGAGACTTAAAAGAATGTACATAAAGATAGGGAATACATACAACGTTCTAACTTACTAAAATAATTGTTCGAACTGCTCTTTCTCTATAAGTTTATAAATTGCATTACATTCTAAAAACTATGTTTATGTCAATTAACACGAAGTAGGTGAAAAATAAGCGTTTGTAAAAATAGTCTGTACTAGAGTAGAGAAAGCCGTCTCAATGCAAGACATCCAATTTTGTTTTTAACTTGATCTCCTCGACATCAATGCATTTGGTCCAGCGATGCTCCAGGAAGTCAAATTTCCTATACGTGCAAAATATCTGAGGATTATGTCATTGTCAAACGAAATTTTCTTTTCATCAAGGAACTTCCTCAGATTAACGAATCGATTGAAGTTGGAGCTAAGTCAGTGCGGGACATAATCCACTTGATTTATTTTTACCAGTGCAATAACTTAGGTAAGGATGAGCACCGTCTTGGTGGAAGGTGTGTAGTGCGCCCATGTCTCATCATTTGTTACAGGTAATTTCACTCTTGTTCCTTCTGAAGTAATCGGGGCACCCATTTTGAAGATAACTGCACGTATTATCTCTCTCAAAATGTGAAAGGCATGTTCTACAAAAATATCAAGAGCTTCAGCAATTTCGGAAATCATTTGATGATCCTGTAGAATCACATCTGCATTTTATTGGTAATATTTTTCTGTGGCACATTTCCATCTGCTACGTGCTGATTTTTCAAGTCTCACTGTTATTGTGTAAAATATTGTTCACTGGAAATGGGAAACGTACATTACACTTACGTTAAATTTCTCTTTCATTTGTATTCTATCTTAAATACTTAATTGCCACATATTTCATATTTATAAATGCCTCCTCTGAAGCAAAAGCTTTGACTATCATGATTCTTAATCTATTTTTTTAATATTTATTTATTTTTGCTTAACTATTAATGATTTTTCTGCGACAAGAAACATAATAAAATCACAGCCACATAATATTCACTTAAAAATCAAGAGATTGGATACAATACATAGTAATACACACAAATCTGTTATTGCTTAAAGGCCTCTATCAAAAATACACTTTTTTAAATTAAATCTGCTTCGCTAATGTTGCAATCTTTCAGTCATTCCAAAATGTTTTCAAATGATCCTCGTATATTATACGGATTGTATGAGGTTTTAATGGTTAGAGAAAATCACTGCAGTGTGATGTGTTATATGCTTGATTTTTTGTGTGCAGAATTGAACTCACAAGTTAGAAAAATCACATTCAATATTTTTATTATATTTTGATATAATTACAACCTAATGCTTTAAGTTTGCTTCAGATATCGGATCTAATTTTTTCAGGAAAACTGCACACAGTACGCAATGTACGTTACTGTATTAGGCTATGTGGTTAATATCTGTCCAGGAGAGTCTCTTAAATGAAAAGGTTCGTGACAGCTCCTATACATCAATGTTGCCTTGTCTATAAGGAATCTCTTTTTCGCATGCTGCCAGCTTAAGATCACATACATCCCTTAGTTTGGTTAAAACATTAGTAGACGCTTGAAATTCGAGCAAAAACTGTGAGAAAAACGTGAATTTCTATTAGAAAAGAAACTATGGTATTCTACGCCATATCAAGTTAGAAACTCAGGTACCCCTAGAAAGTAGGGTCAGTGAAATATTAAGGCGTGTCATACAAACATTCCCCAATTAAATCATGAGATGTGGCGATATTCGACAGTACAAAATGATAGTTATAATGTTATATGATATAAAGCTGCAAATATGATAGATACAGCCATTCTGTCTCTCAGTACATAATTAATGATGCTGAAATACTGTAAAATTAGTTTGATTGTTAAATATGTACGAAATGTAACCTAAAATTAGACAATAATGCATAAAGGTTTAGAATATTTTGTCAAATTCCCGTCTCCTATCGTACCCGTCTCTAAGCAATTCCTATTAATGGCGTGTGTGAGAGGTTCTTGTGGCGAAGGAAAAGCAACCTACTGAAGTATGGCTTTCAAAACGTTTATCAGTGAACGTGCTACTGACATTCCACAGTACACTTGAAATACTACATAACTCTTCCCTGGCATAAAATGACGCTTATTATTTTCGTAGCTACGTTACAAAAAATGACAAGAAAGGACACACGTAGAGGATGTTGAACTCTAGAACTGAAGGTCAAAAAACTCCTTAAAACTCCGGTCAACTAAAATCTCGAAATTAGCCAATCTTTTCGCGCAGTGACCGTTTTCCAGGCAACTTGAAGGTACCATTACGACAAAAATCTTAGTCATCTCTCTAAAGGGAATCATAACATCGCAGTGACTGAAAAAAGAAAAAAAAACTAGAATATTTAGCAAATTTAGTTATGTGAAAACGCACGAGTATTCAAGAAACTACAATACTGTTCCGTTGTAATTACTATAGCCGAATTTGAATACATCTGCGGCGCCATTTTTATGTTGGATATCAGACAGCTAGGTGATTGGAGGTAGAGTGATGTTCTGCTAATCGATAGCTGTGGCAGTTTTGAAGCTGCCCGCCTTGGTAGCGTGGTGGCAGAATGTCTGCCTCACGTTCAAGAGATCCCGAGTTCGAATCTCGGTCAGGGTGAGTTACCTGAATAAGGTTTTTTCCGGAGTTTTCCCTTATCCTGTAAGACGAATGTCGGGTAACTCTTAAGTTCCATGGACTCTGGACTCATTTTGGCATCATTTCATCCATTCCATTCATCGTCCGATATGACTTAACGTTGGAGGACGTAAATTACAAAAAAGAAGTTTTGAAGCTACATCACCTGCCTCTGTCGCCGTTGCTGAAGTACGGTTTAAGTCTCTTCATCGGCTGCGATTTTCTGCCATTTTTTGCCTTAGCTAGCTATTTTAAAATAGATTCTGGTTCCTTGGTAAAGGACTTGGTAGTAGATCTGCGAGGCTTGTAACGACCAATAATTTAGGCATGGTTTCACTTAATTTTTATTAACATGTCAGCTCGAGCACCAGGAAACTATCTCACCCGAATATCACGCTTCCATTTGGGCAGTCGCAGGCCTGATTTCGCGATGTTTTACTAAGGCTGTGAAAATTATTTGGAATAATATATTTCTGATACCTTAAAGGTTATAGGTTCCTCGAACGACAAATACTGAAAACGTTGTCATATTTCAAATACTGCGTGTTGACACTTTAAAATTTTTCTCGCTAATTTTCATCTCGCAGTAAGACATGTTGCTTAGACGTCGAAAATACGAGAATATCATCACTGAAGTTCCAAGATTAGCACATGGACATGAAGCTGCAAAATATAACCTCTTCCCAGAGGTTTTTCAATTACTCTCGAATTAACATGGCTATTGATTTCTTTATGACCTTCGCATTGAAAACAAAAAAACAAAAAAGAAGAAAAAAAACTTCCTTGGCAGCACGTTTTTACTAATATTGTCTTAAAACTTTTTTTTTACATCGCGAAAGTTGTGGCATATTTAACATCTAATTTTAATTATGCTTTCCATCTCAATATTACCCTCGCTGCGGAAACATACCGAGATTATCGTTCTTCCTTATACTACAGTCTCGCCCTCTTAGTCCCCTACTTACCTTCCAATAATTTTCAAAAGTTTTCGGAGAAATGCGTCTATCAGACTAATAATTTTTATCGGACAATGTTCTAATACCGACGCAACAATTCGGTTTCCTAAAAAGTACTACGATCTGTCACCTATACTACTGACCGGGGCCATTACACAGGGCTTTGACCTCAAACAGCACATAGTCACAGGAAGTTTTTGAGTTCCAATAAGCCTTTGATCGAGCACGGCGCGCACCTCTACTTTATAAACTTCAAGGTATTGGACTGCGGATTATCTTTGTCGAGTAACTGGAAACTTCCTCTTGCTTTGTACTTCTAAGGTTGAGTTAGCTCTTTGTCCACGGAGTGCCTCAAGGTTCAATTTTGACTCCTTGTAATATGCAGTATCGTTACCAGCGATATATCGCACCTCATGCGCATACACCCCTCTTTCCAATACATTTTCATCTCGAAACTGCAATAACCAGGTTACAGACATTCAATGCTCTAGTGCTGTGGATTCAAAGCTGGGTCATTTTTTTAAATAACAAAATATGTGAAACTATTATTTTTACTTTATGCCTTTACATTGTTTCTACAGCTAGCCAGTTTTTAACTCATTTCCAATTGGCTGGATGCGTGCACTCATCAATTTCAAAATAAGCCTTTCTTACACCAGATTATGCAAGTTGTATCCAGCAAATCGCTCTGTGGATATAGTGTAGTTCTTTTGTGTAGTCTTAACCTCGTATATTGGTTACATATGCCTGTCAATTTTGGAGTGCAGATGCTGCATAAAGGATTTATCGGCTTCAGGTATGTCAAAAAGAAGTTCACGTCTCATTGAATAGCTCCTAATATATACACGCAATACTCAGTTACATTATGAAATTGGATACTGTACCACTTCTATACGTGTCCGCCTCGGTAGCGTAGATGGTAGCATGTCTGCCTCACGTTCAAGAGATCCCAGTTCGAATCTCAGTCAGGATGAGTTACCTGAACAAGGTTTTATCCGGGATTTTCCCTTAACCCAAAAGACGAATATCGGGTAACTCTAAACTCCATGGACTCTGGGCTCATTTGAGCATCATTTCATCCATTCCATTCATCGTCCGATATGACTTAACGTTGGAGGACATAAATTCCCCCCCCCCCAAAAAAAACTTCTATACGTACCCGCAGTTTCACTGTCTCAATTTTGCGTCCAGCAATGTGCCTTTTCCTTCCCTAAAAGAATTGCTGCAGTTTACTGCGATCAGAAATCGTCTCCCCAGGGACCCCCTGCTCACTTCCGAGAGCGCCTAGGAGCAAATAGCCGATTATTGCGGCAGTGATATTGAGTTTAGCACCAGAGTGACCTTTTGTGGCTCCTTGTGTGACGTCGCTTGTGTTTTATTTAGCTTGTTACTACTTATTGTCTTTGCTTCCGGATGTGATAGGACTTCCTTGTGCTGATCGATTACATATTTAAAAAATCATGTATGCTCTTTCCTGTGAGAATTGTATGCATTTGGTGGGTTCAGCTCAGTGGAACAGTGGTGCCAATACCCAGTGGATTTTTGAATGATGCATACAATCTTTCTTGTACGTATATGCGCAACTACTTTTACATGTACATGTTTCAACACGTCCACCCTACAGACGTTCTTTTCTGTGATTTTGTGCCAGTTATTTCCATGAACAGTCTTTGTTTAAAAAAAAAAAAAAAAAAAAAAAAAAGGCCATGTGTCTTGTTATGTTGTAAGGGTCTATAACGAGTATTCTGCGAGTAGTGGAGTAGGTTTAAAAAAAATCTGTGAGGGGACGCGGGAAAAATACTGCAGTGTGTTACGTTGTATAAGATGCCAAACAAACCCGAAAAATGCAATTCCTAGTGCCCATGCGCAGAGGAATGGACATATCCGGTTCCATTTCTTTCTATGAATATGTGTCCCTTCTTTACGTAGAACATGGGGAGAGATACTGGGCCAGTCTATTTAACCTTTCTAATCAGTCATATTAGTTTCTCCATTACCCCCCCCCCAAAAAAAACGATATGGCATGTGGCATACTGCAATTAATTTACTACATCTAACTGAAATACGCATAATTTAAATTGCGGCATTACAATGCGTTAAATGCAAGCTTTAGGGTAGTCAATTTCGTACCGTGGTTACATCATTATTCTCATTTGCCTTTCCCGCTTGTCTTGTTTGTAAGCCTGCTAGAAACAGCAGACCAATAAAACTGAACCTCTTGTAGACTGTGTAGTTAAAATTAAATATGGTGAGGAACTAATTCCTCCGACATCGGCGTGACAGATAATAAATACAAATATGAACAATGTTATTCAACGTTAATTGGCTGTGACAAAAATCAGCCTGTTTAGTATTCTGCCTGTTCAGCATAACTCCTCTTAAAGAAACAATTCGCAATACAGTAATGGAACAGGTAATTTTCTATATCTTTTTATCAAAATAATTTTTTAGCTAAGTTAATATTTGGTTGGTTATTACCAAACATCGGATCCCGTACACCTTAGCAATCAATGTACGCGCACAGGTACTATGCTACGTCAGGCGCGACATCAACAAACGTCCGTGTCAACAAGTATACCGAAGTGCTGTGTATGTACAGATACAAAGTGTAAGCTGCGTTACAACACGCCATCTTCATTTCTTTCAATGCGGGAATTACAGTGAACAGCCATGTTCATTCGTAAATTGTCGAATGTGAATTTTCTGCGCCTCTCGCTGAAACAATATAAAAATATTGGGAGAAAGTTTGTTCAGTGTCACATGACGTTAATGGTACATATGAGTGGTACAATTCATTTTCATATATTTGTCCGAGACTTAGTTTATTTCTTATATTACGCAGCCCTGAAAATCCAGTATTTTTGT
Source organism: Mantis religiosa (assembly GCA_030765055.1). Taxonomy (NCBI): domain Eukaryota; kingdom Metazoa; phylum Arthropoda; class Insecta; order Mantodea; family Mantidae; genus Mantis; species Mantis religiosa. Next base: position 157,777,862 of record CM060953.1, on the reverse strand, counting down.
GTTGAATACTGTACAATTCGTGTTTTGTTCATTTGGTAGATGGTGCATCCTCTATATTGTTAATTTTTACAGACACCTCGACTGCTTTTAGACAGCTCGAAAGTACATTCTTCAAGCTGTTTAATGGTTGTTGATAATACCCAAAACATTTGATTTATAAAATGGAAATTGTCGTGAAAGTAATGCTATTAACACAATTATGTCCAACACCTTGCATTCCCTGAAAGGCAGATATACCTGCGCGGCGAGTAGTAATTGTAATGAAACTAAAGCTACACATTGCGAACCGGACTATCCCTGCGTGTTGTTCTCGGGACTGACGTCAGCAGTTATATACTGCGAGACTCGTAAACTTCATATCCCTTTAAAGGTGTACGGGCTCCGATGTCTGGTTATTACTGTTTAAGGTAATATAGTATGTGTCTGGTCTGTTTGCCATTACTGAAATTAAATTATAATCTCAATAAATAAACCTCACCATCTTACAATCTTATAATTCATCGTCTGGGACTGTATAACACTTATTGAGCACTGCGTTCAAAGGATCTTGTTAAAATAAATATTACAATAGGGAAAAACTGTTTTATAACTTTGGTAGTATATTGCATTAATCAGAAGTAAAGCATATTTGATTAATTTATTTCTAAAAACATTTCTTCCAGTTCAAGGGATTTACATGTTTAATACAACATACATATGATTTGGAATACTGCTACCGGAGATTAGATCTTACGAAAACTCGGTAAAAGTGTGAAAGTTTTCGGAGAATGGAGCCAGCAAGATGGTTCTGAGATTTACATTCCGGAGGTCCGCGTCATTCTCCCTTTGAACCGGCCACTCTGTTGTTATGGTTTTCCCAACTTGGTAGTGAATGTTAGGATATTCAGCGAATTTTTATTTATTTTTTTTATTTCATTTTTTATCTGTACTGATAGACTGAGAGAATGAATGAATTTATTGTATCACTTGCTTCACGTAATTTGTTTTTACCCTCTTCCCTTTAACATGGGTTATTTCCAATTTTGTATTTCATAGTTACAATATGCTGCACCAGAACTTTAATTAACTTCTTCACTTTACAAATACACTACAGCTATACAATGATTTCACGATAACATTGAACATTCGTGAAAATAAAACATATGCTTTTATATAAAAGTAGAGTGAACAGTTTTTAGAATGTTGACAACGAACAATGAACAGTTTTAAGAATGTTCTTCACACCTCAGCACCGCTTGTCGAGACGAGCCCTAAACACCAACTGCCTCGTTCAGGGCAAAGTCTCGACCGCCTCGACATCCCGATAGACGGTGGCGAAGTCAAACACTAGACAAAAGACAATAAGCCACTACCAGCGCCCCTATAGGGAAGTCAATTACATGCAACAAGCCTCTGTGCCAATCGGCACAATGCAACATACAAAAATCCTTGCATGCTTAATCCTGACGAGTCCATAAAAATCAACCATCATTAATTTTTTGGTCTGTTTTGTTTCAAGGTTGCAACAACACAGGAATGGTAAATAAAACTCCTACTTTGTATATTAACTGTCTGGCGTAGCATCCTCTCCTTGGGATTGGATATATAGATGGTCTTGTTGGGATCTCAGATCTGGAGACGTTAGAGAGCCCGACTACGACCAAGCACGTCGCCCGAGGTCTTCAGTCCCTTCGGAAGGTTCAGTAAGCACAATAGCCTTCCATACCGAAATCCTCCTTCGTACTCAATTTAATTTAAATCCTCTGATGGTTGTTAGCACAAATGCATACCGTTAGTCTTTAGGTAGACCTTATTCGTTTATTCCTTTGTTCACATATTTAATATAACACTGAACCACACAGCAGCAGTGGTGTCGTTGAAGGTGCACCCTACTCTGAAGAGCAGGGGCCTTCGACATTTAGCCATCCCGGGACATTGTCACTTACTGGCATTAAACAAGGTAATAGAAAGATGGTGGTTAGGCGGTGAGTTTTATTTCTAGAAGGATAATGTATAGTCCGGTAGAGAGGATGTGAAAGAATAATTTGAAATTTGGAGTTTCAATGATGGGATGATGTTAGGTGTCTAGAACAGCTCTGGGATGAGGGTAGGTGTTTCCTGGGTCAATATCATACTCCCCGAGGCCACGGATTAGCTGATTGAAACTGTCTGGAAGGGTGGCATAGAAATTGCGTGAAAGGTCAAGGATGTAGTCAGTCAATGTAGGAAAGGATAGGTCAGAGTGTATGTTTGCATTTGGTATGTAGCAATCAGCACCTATTGTTGTGCGGAGATATCTGTTCTGGAGTACTTGAAGTTTGTTAAGGTGAGTTTTAGCTGCAACTCCCCATATTTGGCAAGCATATGTCAAGGCGGGTCTTAGTACCTGTTTGTATATGAGTAGCTTGTTTCTTAGTGCTAGGGGAGACTTCCTATTGTAGAGGGGATAGAGCATGGCCATTCTTCTGGAGACTTTATTTGCCAACGATGTAATATGGGCTTTCCAAGTAAGACGCATGTCTAATTCTACCCCTAGATATTGGGCTTCTGATTTCCAGTGTACGGCAGCTCCTGCCAGACGCAGCTCAGGAACATCATGCAGCTGGCGACGACTAAATGTAACAGCCTGCGATTTATTTGCATTAATCCGTAGCCTCCAAGTGAGGAACCACGCGGTCAGCATATCAGCATATCTTTGTGTTCGGTGTACTGCTGTCAGATGTCTTGTGGGTGCCGTGGAGATGGCTGTGTCATCCGCAAATAAATATAAATTGCAGCCACTTATGGTGGTTATGGTATTGATGTAGGTTAGGAAGAGTAGGGCGCCAAGGACACTGCCCTGTGGAACTCCTGCATGAATGGAGTATGGCTGGGATACAATATCATCTCTAGCAACAACGAAGGTGCGATTTGCTAGATATTTATGAAGTAGATGGATGAGGTAAGGGGGGAAGGCATATTGAATTAAACGAAAGAGAAGACCTTCATGCCAGACAGAATCGAATGCCTTAGAGATGTCGAGAAATAAGGCTACAACATAATGTCTGTTGTTGAAGCCACGGATGGTGTCATCGACGAAGCGAAGGAGTTGGTGTGAGGTGGAATGTTGTCGCCGAAAACCAAATTGTTCGGGTCTGAGGATATTTAAATCATCCATGATGTGCTGTAGGCGACGTTGAAGCACATTTTCGAATAGTTTACTAATGGCAGGAAGAAGACTGATTGGGCGGTGATTTGTGATATTTTTGGAATCTTTACCTGGTTTAGGGAGGGTGATTATGCGAGCATGCTTCCATGCAGCAGGAAAGTGGGAGAGGAGAAGCAGACTGTTAAAGAGATGGACGAGTAAATCAATCCATTTTTTCGGAAGGGCTTTGAAGGCGGCGTAGGGTATTTTGTCATACCCAGGAGCTTTAAAGGGACGAACTGAAACAATGATTTGTCCAACTTCCTGGGGTGTTGTAAGGGGTATGTCGTGTGCTTCATAAGGAGAGTAAATGAAGCGACTCACAACCTCTTCTATTAACACTGAACCAGCCAATCCTCTACAAATATATATTTGATTAAAAACCTAAAAGAAACCCTTTAATTGCCAATTCGAGGAAACCACGGAGATATTGCGTTACAGGCAGTGAAAATGAGAAAATTACTCCGCCAATCAACGGGATAACGCCAGCAGAGCTGCGGAACTGGGAGATTCAAATAAACCATATTTCGTTATTTTTCTCAAGAGATTCAGAAGCGTTACGAAGTCTAATTAAGAGCGACATTGTTCTTTCCCTTTGTTAAGATTTATGTTGGTTGCAAGCATTGTTAATTACTAAAATGAATGAATAGTCTTCTGGCCGACATAGATAACATCATACTCCCAAGCGAACCTTGACATGCCGGGAAACATAACAACTGAATGTGCTGTACGCTGTCAGAAGATTAAATTGCAACACAAAGGGTTACGCTATCATTAGCACTCTTACATCGGATAATATGTCTGATTTATCACAAACTAATGTGTTACAATTACAAGACCATCAACTTCACCTGAATAATATATATTCATATGAAAACAAAAACACAACTGGGAAGGCAGAATCCCACTTAAAAATTCAATGTCATAGCTGGGATTTGAACTTTGAATCTTCTCCGTCCTGTTGCTCGTAAACACTGAGCCAATGGTTACGAGTAGCCGGACGGAGACGGAAGGTCCATGGCACTGAATTTTTCAGTCCGACTCTAACTTTCCATAATTCGTCCTACACACGGCTAGTGTGAAATAACAATTAATTTTCCAAAAACACAACTGTTTACAGTTTTGTTAGTAATGAAACCCTGAGGGGAAAAGATTACTATGTACATACATGACAGTTTACCCGTTTAAAAATTAAAACGGCCTATGCCACAGAGAACGTTATTAGGTATAAATCGTATATAACACTGATGCCCGATTTCACCAACAAATGTTAAGGCTTAACACGAGTTTAGCAATAGTTAAAACAAAAATTCCATTTCACCAACAAGTGTTAGCGTAACACTCGTGTTAAATCTCTGTTAAACTAACACGCCGAATTTCTAATGTGAAGTCCTTAACAATTATAAATAGTCAAGATGGCGAGCATAAACTCAGCTGTTGATGTCGATTTGCTATATTTAAGACCGTCTAAATGGAGCTATCCGAAGAAAACTGTTTTACGGAGGTATAGACTGTCGAAACATGTTGCTATGAAGGTTACTGCGGAAGTACAAGAGAGGTTAGAACATGCATCGAAAGCAATATGGCGATCTCGCCTTTGCTTCAAGTATTGATAACTTTGCGATTTTATAATTCACTGAATTATGTGGATAATACATTGTCCACCTCGCGTCTTGAAACTTTCAAGTCACTTGCCCTTCTTCGCTCCTCGTTTTAAATTTACGTAATACTGAGTTAGAACATGCATCGAAAGGAATATGACTATCTCGCCTTAGCTTCAAGTATTAGTAACCTTGCGATTTTATAACTCACTGAATTATGTGGATAATACACTGTCCACCTGCCGTCTTGAAACGTTCAAGTCACTTGTCCTTCGCACCTCGTTTTAAATTTACGTAATAATGAGTTAGAATATACATCGAAAGGAATATGCCGATCTCGCCTTTGCTTCAGGTATTAATAGCTTTGCAATTTTATAACTCACTGAATTATATGGATAATACATTGTTCACCTCCCGTCTTGAAACGTTTAAGGCACTTGTTCTTCGCACCTCGTTTTAAATTTACGTAATACTGACAAGTTGTTTGGTGCTTGTAGTAGTGACACATGCATTTGAATTAAATTTGTTTCCAATATTTTCCCCGCGACATCTTTCTCTTTTACATTCACCACATCCGTCCTCTTTATTTTCCACGATATCCTTACACTTCGTCACCATTTAAAATAACAATTCTTTCTCCGTCGATGAGAAATTTGTCTCACAGCTTTATTTATGATTTTCTTCATCCGCCATTTGTGCAGACGAAAATGAAAACAAAAACGCATCGGAGTACGTTCAGTAAATCATCCATAGCCTTCTATAGCTATGATATTTACAAGTTTCTTGGCGTGTTTGTTAGCATTTTAAGAAAACAGGTTGGTGAAATGCAAGAAATTTAACATTAGTTTTAGCGCTGTGACAATTGTTACGTTACATTTGTTAACGTCGATTTTAACATCTGTTGGTGAAATCGGGCATGAGTGTACATTTTTCATGCAGGAGCTCTTTTGTATACTTATCTCCTGTAGTTTATTAGTTGCCCAAAATAAATCAAATTCCAATCAGAATGAAGGGAGCTTCACACGGAGAATTACAGAAAATTCAAGACATACATTCAAATTAAGTTTTAAATAAAATAGTTGGAGCCCTTTTCTGAAGATGAAAAAATAATGTTAACTTTTCCATGGAAGGGGTAATTTGGGGCAATGCTTTAAAAAATCATTGCAGCAAGCTAAAGCACAATTGGGTTATTTATCAGCCGAACAGTTTGAGATAAGCTGCGCCCTCTCACTCTATCTCTCTCATACACATACTGTATGCATATGTTTAATGTGTGTGTAGTAACTCACAACTGACTTTCATTTTTCTCGGAGGCTTCAAAATATATTTATTTCTGGTGAAATCTCGATATCGAATGGAATACAACACTCTTACTAAGCAGTAGAAAAATTAATATTTGTCAAATAGACGTTATTCTTAGGTATGAAATTAATTTTCAAAGCTACTGATGAACTTTTTTAAAGGAAAAGAAAACATTCACTTGGCTGAGATTTTACAGCGCAATATAGCCAGAAAGTCGCTTAGTTACTTAATTCTCCTCTTCTGTTTCTCTGTTTAACCTCACTTCACTCTCCACAAGTGGCCTTACTGGGGTCCGATCAGAGACAATACCCAGGATGGAGGATCAGCCCGAAGCCAGATGATATGAAACAGGGCTAAATGAATGAAAGGCAAGGTTATTATGGAGCAGTTACTGAAATGAATGGCGGGGGAAAGCAGAGAACCCGGTAAAAACTGCTGCAAACTTGACCATTAAAAATTCCACTTGCAGTCCTCTGGAATTGAACCCAGACCACCTTGGTGAGAGGCAAGCAATCTAACCATTCGACCATGGCGCCAAGTCTACTTAATTTTAGAAAATAACAATAAGTCTAACCAAAAGCCACGCCATTTTTATACTATCATCAATGCCGTAACATATTCTTTAAAATGCTATTATTTTTAACTAGATACACGCCATATGTCATTTCCCTAACATATAGACGATACACTTTCAATTACACATATGTATTGTAAATTTTATAATTAGATATCGCAATAAGGATCTCAAAGCAGTACAGCGAAACGAGCTCTTATCACGTGATTTAGTCCATGTGAGGAAGATATTCTCATGTCTCGGAATGACTTAAGCTTAGATGTGAATCGATTCTGGATGGAAGCGACTGCATCCTTCATTGTTTGGAGTAGAGTTCGATGATAACTCGCTTCCATTCAGTGGGAATTTATTCATATGTAACTTTAAAAAGACATAAGAACTTTTTTCCCATGTGGATGAAATAACGTGACAGGAGCCCGCCTCTGTAGCGTAGATGGTAGCGTGTGTGCCTCAACTTCAAGAGGTTCCGAGTTCAAATCTCGGTTAGGGTGAGTTACCTGGATAAGGGGTTTTCCGGGGTTTTCGCTTATCCTGAAAAACGAATGTCTTTCCATTGACCCCGGACTCATTTGAGCACCATTTCACCCATTTTCATTCACCGTCCGATGTGACATAACGTTGGACGTAAATTGAAAAAAAAAAAAAAAAAAAGGAATAGCTGGTTTTGCTGTCTTGCTATGAATACCTTAGTTGTCATATCAGTCTAATTACAAAAGTTATTATACATAAGTAGCACTAACATATAATGTTTAAATTAGCGTGGCTCGGGTTCCTAGCATGTGGTAACAATGTATATACTTAACATTCCAGTTTTCCTGTTTGATTTTATTGTATGAATTATTATTTATGTAATGACTGGTTACATATGACTATCATTTCATAACTATTGTTTAGCCGTCCGCACTCTGACGTGATTACATTTTTTATTCAACCACTATTGTGACAAAAATGGGGCCACAACAATTTCACGAAAAGTGTTGCTTAAGCAACGAAACAAGCAAACAGACAAAAAATACTGGACTTTAAAATTTTTGCCTAAATGGAGGTTTTTATTTCTTGTTTTTTAATTTATGGGCGCTCTTAACTGAGTGGTTCTTAGCTCCATTCTAAACTGGACGTGAAAGGCTGCTTAATTTTGCACGGAAACCTCTATTAGATTAGAGTTTATTTTTCGTGCCGTAAGTCTAAAGACGGGACCGCCAGCTTTACTTACCTTCTGAAGAAAGCCATACTAAAGATGTTAACGTCCAAAAAAAATCCATCACCCTCCGCCAGGTTTGGACCTACGACTTCGGTAAGGAGGCTGATACATTACCCCTAAATCACAAAGAGAGATATTTCTGGAAGATGGATCTCCGATTGTGACTGGAGTTTCAAAAATCGAGAAAGCTACTGATGCATGCAGAAGTTGAACTTTCCCATGACGTTTAGCTAACATTCCTTCAGATATTATGGTTTTATGCGTGTTTTAAAAGTGAAGAGGTGAAGTCACATGTAGCTATAGATTTATGGAAGCAACACCTCCGAAGGTTCACCTATTAAGGAAACATTGTTAAAATGTCAGATTGTTCCAAATAAGAAATTGCGACTTAGCCACTTCCGAATTATTAGAAGTTGTTCGTTTAAGCTTTCTATATTTTAAGCTGAAGACACTGAAATATTAAGAATTTTGTAACAGTATGACTGGAATATACAAGAGCTTTTTTAATATAGAGAAAGTTTCGAATCACTTTTAATGAAGAAATTATGCTTAAGGTTAGCAAATTAAAGACAGAGAGATGGAGGAAGGGAGAAGCTTTCCCCATTTCTTTTCTTTTACTTTCTTTTTTATTTATTTTTATTTTTTATATCATCCAACGTTAAGTAATAACCAAACGATTAATGAAATGATGCTCAAATGAGGCCCGAGACCATAGTAGAGTTATCCGTCATTCATCTTCCAGGGTAAGGGAAACCCCCGGAAAAATACCTTATCCAGGTAACTCACCCTGACCGAGTTTCGAACTCGGGACCTCTTGAATGTGAGGCAAACATGCTACCACCAATGCTAGAGAGGCGTGGCACTTTTCGGATGCTTTATTCTTATGAATAACTACACTGTGATTCTTCACCTCTGCTTTTTGAGGGGGAAATATTTTTCACTCGGTCGAACCTTTCTGGGAAACCACAGTTCTACATTAAACACTGTCCTTTGGTGTTGAAAACAACTCCTGGGCTATAAAAGACAGCGAATGGTGAAAGAAATTGCGTGTCCAAAGCGTCCGCCGAAGCGTTACCGTAACTTTCTCCATGAGCAAATAACGTTGCATTAAATCAATAACAAAGGCATTAATTGCCAACTGAAGGCGCATTTCTTTGTTTGGCGCCCGCAGCTACCAGCGACATGAAGCCTATCATTATGTTAATGGCAAGAAAACTGGTTTCGCCCGTGGAATCTCCGGAATTAACATGCCCCTGCCTATTTTGGTATACTTGCGACATGGGCCATGCGATACATAGTAACTCAGTTTGCAACTAACGGCAACATTTGTATTTGATGATATCTCTATTGGTTCCATACTAGCTGCTTGCAAGATGGTAACTTCAATTTTGTTTTTGGTGTTATCCTGTTGATGCACAAGCGCTTAGTATGTATCAAAACAACTGCTAGTGTGCGTGTGCACATGCTTTTTAAAAATATATTTATTCCATAATAACAGTTTTTGAGCTGCAGTTTCATTTTTTTTTCTTCACATGTTGCGAATGCGATGCGAACCAAACAACACTTTGAACAGGTCCTCATCTGTCCTAATAGTTTTTTCCCCACAAAGCTATACCCTTATTAAGAAATGGACAAATATTCCTCTTTTTTTTCTCCCCCCCCCCTCTCTCTCTCCTTGTTCTGTGGGCTGATATAGAACTTCTTGCTATTCTTGTGCTACTTGCCGTTGTACAATACCCTTTTTAAACAGCTCTCATGGTGCTGACTGAAACATTAAGTCTTGTCCGGAGTTCGTGGATCATTTTAATACGAAGAACTCTTTCAACTTTAGCCGTAAGGATCCCTGGTCTGAATTTACGTCAGATTGTTTTACCCCTATCCTATCAATGATGAGTTGAATGATTAGTCGCATTATTTGATATACCTTGGACAGTTTTGAGTAGTCTTAATTATTACTTCTCTCTCTTAGTAGTGTGTTTCCTTCTTCGGTACATTTTACTTTACCCCGATGTCAGTCTTATACACGCAGTCTACCTGTTGTGAGAAAGACATGTGCAGTCTATCAGAAAAGGAGAGGTAACACGTGATACAGCAACAGTTTGTTACAGTTGGTATTCGAATACTTATCATCATCAAATTTTATCATCCAGTATTGCTGTACAAAACTGTAGGTGAAACAAGTGCATCCTTGTAAGCAATTTCACAGGCACGCCAAGTTTCATAAATATTTATGTTGCAGCAACGTATATTTTACATTTAATTCATATACGAATACCTTCTGTACTGCCAATGTGTTCGTTCTTTCTTTCTAGCATGGGTACGAGGTTCCTTTGCAGCAAGAATGTAATAAATATGTTGTAACGCTAGCATTTATGATCTATTCCATTCCAATTCTACTCTTACAGAAAGTAATGGCTTTGCAGTAACGACTGAGTCCTACCTCAGTCGATTCCCGTCGATCGGCCACTATGGACTAGGTCTTATGTGATTTTCCTTGGTTGATAGGTGAATGCTGGGGTGGTATCTCGCCTATTATGATTTCGCTCCCATAATTTCCTTTCCATTCCATTTACTTCTAGGTTTCGTGGTGTTAGGTGGTACTGACTAATGGCACGAATACTTGCTCCAAGAGTGTGTTACCTAAGGTTACTAAAGGGTACTTGCTTAAGCTTAAGTAGAATGGGTCTTCGAACAGAAATGTTCGGAACTTGGGTGAGCCTCTGTATGGAAAGTGTGAAATGAGCTCAAATGAGCCCGGGGTCTATAGAGCTTAGAGTTACCCGACATTCGTCTTTCAGGATAAGAGAAAACCCCGGAAAAACCTTTTCCAGGTAACTCACCCTGACCGAGATTCGAACTCGGGACCTCTTGAGCGTAAGGAAGACACGCTACCACCACACTACCGAGGCGGGCTCTTGTGAGGGTGGTGGCGACAATGCCACATAGGTTGCAATGCCCGAAGTATACGGCTACATCATTTACAGAACTTAAAGTTTGCAATGAGAATGATTACGTTGGCCTTAAAAACCATACATTTGACTTATATCATGGCCGACTCAGTTTTTTTTTTTTTTTAAATTAACGTCCTCCAGCGTTAAGTCATATCGGACGGTGAATAAATTAAGAGAAATGATGTTCATGGAGCTTACAGTTACCCGACATTCGTCTTGAAGGATAAGGAAAAAACCCCGAAAAAACCTTATCCAGGTAACTTATCCTGACCGAGATTCGAACTCGGGACCTCTTGAACGTGAGGCAGACACGCTACCATCTACGGTACCGAGGCGAGCGACTACAGTATGTAATAACGTAACCCATGGCGTAACAGCCCAAAGTGGGCCTGAGCCTGCCAACCCTACTGCCGGCCTCACGCCCACATACGCAAGGTAGTGGTGAGCGACCATCCAACCGATAAGGGGAGAAGATGTAGTCAGCATTTCGACACCCCCAGCCTTGGCTTTCTAGACCAGGGTTCGCTACCTAGCGTAGCTCCTCAGTTTCTTCACGATGCCCAGTGGGCATCGGTTCTAAACCCGCACCCGCACCCGTCCCCCGGGGTGGGTTTGATTTTAGGGAACCAAAGCACGACGCTCAAACCTACTACTCCACGGTATAAGACATAGCACGTAATAGGCAACACAAAACTTCATTTATCGATATACCAACACGCGATACTAATTCAAGTAATTCCGACTATAAATAGCCATTACCCGGAGTTCTCTTAAACAAACCTTCCGTTGTTTGCTGAAATAATGGAAACCCATGGAAATGCAACAAACTTGAGTACAAAATATTTTAAGTAGAAGTTCTAGACTTTCTACATATTTACGATACTCCGCAGACAATTTGTTATTCACCAGAACGAGCTTACCAATTTTCGAAATATTAACAATTTGCTGTACCTCAATCAGTTTTCAAGGCTTGAAAAATACAAATAATACTCACCAGTTCGACATATACGGGGGCCTGTACGTTCAATTATTTATTGCTACTCCTTTTGCTCTCTTCCATTCAAAATTTGGCATACTCTTTCCCACAAGATCGTTTAGGTTTTTGAGAACTTAGTTGTGCTTCACTTCCTTCATAATAAGCCTAAAGCAATACCTTCATTTCATCACAGTTATTATTCATTTTATAAGTGAACAGTAAAAAACAATTGGCAACGTAAGCCTTAAGTAAATGTATTTCTGTTTCCATGAAACCTCATTCTTTTAATAAAATAAAATATAACATAATAAAACCCAGCTCAGTGCCATTGGGGTACAGAGTCTGGCTCAGATACCTTTTTAATAAGAAACACTGTAATTGTTTTCCCTTTGGTAGGTTTTATGTATGTCTTTTAAGAATTTCCATTTAAAATTAGATATGCATTGTCCCAAATATACAGTGTGTTTCAAAACGACACCGAACGAACATATAGAAGTAGTTGCTCAGCTTCTGTGTGACACATATAGATAGTTTTTACCGCCAATAGAGCCGCATAAAAATGCTTCTGAATGAGTGTGGATTAGGCAGTGACAGCAACAACGACGCGTGCCTCACGCTGTCGGAGTTCGCAGGTATAGGTCACACGCAGTGCCACTTGCTGTAGCTGTTTGTAAACATACCGGCATACTCCGCAGTAGATAGCTACTATTAAGAATTTCTTTGGCTTATGAACAACAATAAAGAAGCTATTGCTTAATTATTGCTTGTGAGTGTTTAACGTGTTCCAAAATTCCGTTATAGCAGTCCATGATGGCAAATAAGCTGGTGGACATATGCAAATTATACCTTTTAGAGGGAAGTTAATGTTAATGAGGTTGAGGATGAAAGCAGTGAATGATAAACAGAACAGAAAACATCAAAGAGTTGTAGATAAGTTAACCAAAACTAAATGGCTTATACAATAGGACGAGCATTTTATTTAACGTGTTTGATTTTACTAAATAAAGCATTTGTAACTGAAAAGGAAGCTGTTGATATTTACAGTATGGAGTTGAAAGTATTTTACAATTAAGATCATAACAAAATACTCTGAAGTTAGACAAATAAATATTGTCATTGATGTAACTACTTTTACAATTCATATTTTTAATGAAACTAAATTAATCGTGCGTTCGTTGAACTTCCTTCAGCTCTTCCTTGCATCAAAACCATATCCGTTATCTCGGTGTTCCATATTGCTTGTATTTGCTATCTAAGTACGCGCAAAATCATCCCTAGGACGGAATGTGTAGTTTTACACTGAAAGGCAACCTTGCAACTGTCAGAGTTAATAGTCTACTTTTGCACAAATAATTGCTCTTTGCCCCATTACCTGAAAGGTGGGCCAGGGTCAATGATAAAGAGCAAGGAGTAATGTTTTTGTTTTCGTGGCCGGTGCGTCCCAATAACTTTTGAGGTTCGCACACCAGTGGTTCCTGCGCTGCCTAAACACAAAATCATGTAATATATAATGCTGCATAAAATTAAACCTAAGAGAACTTTGAAGCTGCGACACCGAAATCGGACTAGTTAAGTTATAAACTACGCAACGGCTATAATCGTTCGGTATCGTTTTGAAACAACCCGTATATTTCGATTAATATCATTAAACTTAACAATGAAGCTAATATTACAATAAAATATAATAATTTGTTACAGACTTCACTTATCTTTTTAGGAAATTATAAATGCTTTACAGTTCACAGGACTAGTTTCACAGTTCATTTAATTTAGAAGTGCGGACATTTATGAGAAACCTAAGTTAAAGAGATAGTTCCTGGAATCTGGCAGTTTTTTCATCCATCATACCACCCATTTACAATAAATTAAGGTATTAGCCAACTCATTTGCTCTACAGAATAATTTCCTAATAGCAGTCATGCTCAATGAGTGTCTTTTTGGGAGTATGTATACAGTTAGTTCTACTAGCAATAATAAAGCTGAATTCTTGCCTCTGTAGGGTAAAAGCAGGAAACTAGTGATGCAGGGAAAGTGAGCCCATGATATCGATTCATAGCTGCACCCACATTTTGGGCGGCCCAAGGAAGCGATATTACGTCACACAGTTGTGGTAGTGGGTCAGTAGGCCACGGCCCGGCTTGCAATCAGGTCAACACGAGGCAACCGGCACCTGTAGCTCTCAGTAGGCGGTCGCTAGCTAGCTTGCCATCATCTTCGTTTTTTCCTTTCGCTTTCAAATCCCATGCCTCCTTCCGCAAAATCCTTACTTTCTTCTGTTTCTCGCTACCTCCAAGCACTTCGCTACTGCTTATACAATCCGTTTTAAGTCCGCATGTAATCTAATTACAGTAAAATCTCGTTAATACGCTATATATGCATCACTGCGTTATGCTATCATTTTATAATGCGTTCTTATACCTCGGATAGTGCTCTTTTACTTTCTCCACCACCTATTCATACTGGGGAGAGAAAGTATTGATAAAGATTTCACCGGAAATATATGTTTTAAGGTGCATTGCATGTATATTTTAGAATAAACACAACCGCGCGCGTCTGTCGTGCTGAAGAGCACAGTAAAAAATAACCTAAACCACTCCATCTTTTTGAGACATAATTTTTTTTATTAAAATATCACAATATTTGCACGGAAGATAGAACGCTTATATTGAACGTTCTGCAAATATTATGAAGTCCTCTTTACTCTGAAAGTGTTCTTTGTAAATAATAAATCACTAGAAATGAGAGCTAATCCCACGAAAAATGTACATCTCGTTAAAACGCACAATTTCATTACAATTTTTATGGCATCAACCATTTCCCAGATATTTGTATTATTACTTTCCATTTTCCAACACTACTTTTTGAAGTGCATTCTTTTGTTTCTTGTAATATCAAAGAGCATAGAATTTCAAAGCCGCCACCACATAACGTGTTAAGTTTTAAGGGTCTAGCTGTAGCTTTATCCTCCTGGCTTTGTGCCTTCGTAAAACGAAAGTGTAACAAAATAATTCCTCCAAATGTGAATCTCTGAATTATTATTATTATTATTATTATTATTATTATTATTATTATTATTATTATTATTATTATTATTATTATTATTATTATTATTATTATTATTATTATTATTATTATTATTATTATTATTATTATTATTATTATTATTATTATTATTATTATTATTATTATTATTATTATTATTATTATTATTATTATTATTATTATTATTATTATTATTATTATTATTATTATTATTATTATTATTATTATTATTATTATTATTATTATTATTATTATTATTATTATTATTATTATTATTATTATTATTATTATTTGTAGAGCTTCTTTCATTAAAACAGCTCCAGTTTCACACACTGGTGTAGAAAATAAACTGAACATAATTTTTATGAATATCCTGTGAAGTCAGATTTTAATTGGCAATACTTTGCATATTCAGGAAACCATTAGAGGCAGACAAAAACTTACAAAAAGATAAATGTAGAAGAGTTCATTAAAATTAAAGAATGCAACACATCGCAGCGTAGCGTTAGTCGCTTTCTGAAAGTTGCGATTTGCAAGACGCGACTTGTCTCCCCATCGCAAGAGCTCGTTATCATGAACAAATATTGGAATGTTGTTTCCGCATGTTATCTATGGATGTACCTAACCAATTCTTGCTGAGTTTATACCATTCTGAGGGAGAAAAAAGTTTCATTCCATGACATACCTTACTGATTTTATTTTTACATTTGTACAAACTGTGAAGACTGAGAATATGAATTTTGCAAAAGGGTTCACTTTTGTGGTAACAGAATTAGGTTCCCCATCTTGTATTTATACAACCAAAAACCATGTCTAAGGGAGCATTTCACTGCGACATATGAGGTCAGTTTTTATACGAATAATAAAATGTGGAAGGGATTCCTGTTAAATTGGAATGGACAAAGGAGATGTTGAAAACAGCTGACACAAAAGGGAGGACTCTCTCTCTAAGATGCAAGGTGGGTATGCAACTTTTGGGTGGACAAAATCTCTCGACACACACCCAGCTGTGAGCTAGTCATTTTTAAAGTTAGCACGCCGTGACGCGACCTACGGCCGGCATTGACTCTTGACCCAGTTAGACAATACGCGGGTCGCCGCTGAGTGGCGCTGTTACAGCGCTTGCCTATAACAGATAACTGTGTAATACGGTTTAATTAGTGCGGGCTGAATGGATTTGATAACTGTTACGGCATTGACATCGTTACACAAGTCAAATTGGACTTATACCTGCGGGATACCGACGAGCATTAGCTTTATTTCCTACGCCTACACTTTCCCAAGATGGAGAGAGAGGAACGCTCTGAACCAATATGAGCAGAAGCTCTATAAAAGCAGTTCCCTGCTCTCGACATTTCATCCAGCAGCGAATCTCTAGAAATACACAATTCTTGCTTGATATGTCTGCTGCATCAATACAATGACTTTTTCCCGTTATTAGATGAAATCCATTTCAGCTCAATTTCAAGTACATGTACTGGTATTATGTACTGCGTTTTATATAATATATACCTCAAACTGAAGTTAGAGGTTTTCCTCTGACAGAGGGGAAAAAAAAAAATACAATTCGGGAAATTATCGTTTATAATATCTCCATTTTTACGATTTAACAAATGCATTTTTCCGTTTACCAGTTATGTAGAGGTCATATACTAAGGAATGAAATTCCTGAGGACATTTCTGGCAAATTCGAGACATAAGTTTCGTTTTACATGAAAATATCTTAAACATATTTTAATCGAAATATATTATTTGATAAAATCAAAATATCCGAAACATGTTTCAATTACGCAGTGTGACACCAGGATGTCTCAGGCGGTTTCGTCTGTGGCGCGC
Organism: Mantis religiosa; assembly: GCA_030765055.1. Taxonomy (NCBI): domain Eukaryota; kingdom Metazoa; phylum Arthropoda; class Insecta; order Mantodea; family Mantidae; genus Mantis; species Mantis religiosa. The sequence goes on along the minus strand of CM060953.1, from coordinate 157,761,213 downwards.
ATTCGGGAGGTCCGGGTTCGATTCCGTGTACGAACTACCTGACCCAGGGTTGTTTGGGAGTTTTCCCGGGTCAGTAGGCAAATGGTAGGTAGATTAATTACATCTCCCGAATTCCCTGTCCTTCAATTTTATCTCCATTATCATTTCACTTCATTTCTTAACTGATGGTCTCTTTCAGGGTAGAAGGTTGGCGAGAGCCACGGCGGTGCCTGGCAGAATGATATGCTCCTGGTAAACACTTCCTTCTTCGGTAGGACGGTTTCTGGCCTCCGAGCCCGGTCTGATGGGCCGTTTCCTAATGGCAGTTGTACTGGCCTGCCGGGGAGTTTCCAACTGGTAAAGTGTATGGACCGGCCCTTTACACCGTCGTGGCTCCCTGGGACGGCCGCCCTCTATGTCCTCTAGCGTCATCCCTCTTCCCGGGGAGCATAGGTACAATTGACCAAGTTTGGACCTCCATGTCGAATCTTGTAGCAACGTTCACCCATCAAGCCTGCTACGATTTCATTAAAAATGTTCTTTCCCTCTATTCTTTAGACGACCGAGGAATAAACTGTATTACAGCAAATTAATGTGTAACGTTTAACGCCTGCTTTTACTACATGTGGCACCCTCGGTGGTGACATGATACATGAAATAAAGATGGAGTACCAGTGGAATGAGATGGCGGCGGAAACCGGAGATCCCGGAGAAAACCCACCCCAGGGTCCTGTTGTTCACCTCAAATCTCACTTTAAGGTCGATCGAACCCGGGCCGCCCTGGTGGGATTCAAGAGGTCTAGCTACTCAGCCACGACGCGGCCCGCATTAGAGCACAAAAAAAATCTACAAAGTGATTATTGCTATCAAATGTTGCTCTAATTTTGACCTTCCAACAATAGATATCTACATTTTTATTATAACTTTTTCCTATCTCTTTCAGATTATCGTACAAAATTCATTAAGACCAGAGGGTTCACAAGCTTTTCGCAGAAAACTCATATTTACATACATTTTTTGCCATATAAAGATAAATATAATATGGTGTTTTAAACAAAAACGTTTGCACCATTTTCTTGTATAAAAGCTTCATTCGCATTCTTTGAGGATAGCGGATTTAAGATACACGTATGGTAATTATGAATATTTGGAGTTTGAGTTCTTCTGTACATATATACTTTTTCCTAAACTTTTTATTCACTAGACCTCAAAATGTACATTTTCAATGTAAGAATGTAATATGTACTTCCTCTACACCTACTATTGGTAGTGACAGAGCACATAACTATTATTAGATGTTAAGAAAATATTGTGAATGTTAACACATCAACATTTCCTCATTGCGGTAACAGCGACACTGTTTGCAATCTTTCCCCTCATACACTGACATGTAATAAATAACTGGATGTTTAGTGTAATGGACCTTATCAATTACACAAATAGTACGATATGTAACAAACAAAAAGTATAACATCTGAGAGAAGTTTCAGTATGCTTGTTTTATGGAGAGTGAAGCTCTACACATGGTCAGTGAAGATAGCGAGCGACGCCTGCAAGAATCACAGTGACCCAGTCCGGCAACACCGCAAGCCACGGCTCTTGCTAATTCCTTTACAGGCAACAGAGAGAGATAGTTGCTGCAGTGCTTTGTTGTTGCTCTCGCTCTGTGGAATGACGTCATCCGATAATTCGCCGACTGGCCGTACTGACTCATTTTCACCACGCAGTGTGTCATCCCCTGAAGGAACCGGTTGTTATACCATAAATAAAGATTCCTTCCAAAACAAATGAACAATAGGTTCTTTCACATCGTAAGCAATCACTATTGTCATTTATCAACAAACTACCGAGTAAATGATTCCTGAATCAACTGAATCCTTCGAGTAATAGCGAACTATTGGGCAAATTTGATGCTTCTTTCGTTCATCCATAAATGACTTATTGTAGATGCAGAATGTTGAGATATCACAACTTCAAACTTTCATAGCCATTCTGTAAGTATTATTTCACTTGTATCTGCATTATTAGCATAATTTTTCGCCAGTCACAATTTTGTTTTGTTGATTTATAGTTATGTCTGTATACATATTGCATCAACTGTGTTTTGTTTCTTCAATGGCTCCACGTATACCTTTCATTGTTCTGCGGGTTGTTAGTAACAGGATACATCCTGAGAAATGTATTAATGGGCCGAAGCAAATACAACAAAACAGCGTGAAAAAAAAATCTACACCCCAAACATAGACCGCCAAATAATGGAGTAAACATGACCAGTGTAATACGTTTATGCTCACATTTAAAGTGACCAATATGGCTGGAGAGTAATATATACATACTTGTTTGAGATAATGGTTTTACTTTCTCTACTACCTATAACCAGGGAAAGTATTGCCTTCCACCCAAAAATATGACATCGAGATTTCACCAAAAAACATGTTTTGGGACGCTTTAAATATAACAAAAATACATTTCAGATAAGAAGATAAGGAGTATGTGCTCTCTCTCTCTCTCTCTCTCTCTCTCTCTCTCTCTCTCTCTCTCTCTCTCTCTCTCTCTCTCTCTCTCTCTCTCTGTATGCGTGTGGAGAGAGAACGCGAAAAGAGAAGAGCAAGAGTAGTATAACTCAAAACTAGAAGTCGATTAAATATCAATCTTGGTTTCAAGAATGAGTCGGGCCGCACTGTAGCCGAGTGGTTAGACCGCTCGACTCTCACCAAGGCGGCCCAGGTTCGATGCCAGGGAAACACGTGAGATTTGTGACGGACAAAGTGGTGTAGTGGTGGGTTTCCTCTGATTGCACTAGTTTCCCCCGCCATCTCATTCCAGCGGTGCTCCATTTCGTATATCAATTCGTGTCATTGCGGTGCCGTACGTAGTAAAAGCGGGCGTTAAATACTACAAAAAATGATACACGAACATTCTCCACTCCATAAATACCATTTAAATGAAAACTTTTCTATTAACTTCCATTTTCTCAATAATAGCTAATGGTTTTTATTAAAATACCGTATCCTTAAATTATGTTCAGGATAAAGACATCAAATGTTACTGCACAAATAAATGTAATCTCATTAAAACACAATTCACGTCAAATTCACTTAACTATATATTAGTTTAGTAAATTATTTCCGAGATATTCTTTATTATTTGTTAGACCTTTTTAACAATTATATTTTTCTTAAATGGAAGTCGTTATTCCTCTTTATTGGTTCTGGTCATTCAAAGAGAATGGAATGCAAAAGCCATTCACCCATCGCTTAAGACCGTCACCCTATACGAGATTCGAACGCAGGTCCTCTTGAGTGTTAGCGTCTCTGACTCACGTTCAAGAGGCCCTGAGTTCGAATCTCAGTCAGGGTGAGTTAATTTGGATAAGGTTTTTCTTTTCTCTGTGGTTTTCCCTTATCCCGAAAGATGAATATCGGGTAACTTCAAGCTCTATGAACCCTGGACTCATTTGAGCATCATTTTATTCATCATCCGATATGACTAAACGCTGGAGGACATTAAATATATATATATATATATATATATACACACGTTTATCTCGACAAACATGAAATACTGTCCATGCAACAGAAGAAGGCAAGGTAGAGGAATGTGTAACGTTTTTGCTGTTCGCATGATATTTATGCTCGCTGTCCGGATATAATACGGATGCTATGTTCATCTAAAATGTACAGTGCTGTCACATAGCTCACCCATGTACAATACCTATCACTGCAGATACTGCCCGCCTCGGTAACGTGGTGGTAGCATGTCTGCCTCACGTTCAAGAGGTCCCGTGTTCGAATCTCGGTCAGGGTGAGTTACCTCGATAAGGTTTTTTCCTGGGGTTTCCCTTATCCTGAAAGACGAATGTCGGGTAACTCTAAGCTCTATGGACCCGGGGCTCATTTGAGCATCATTTCACCCATTTCATTCAACGTCCGATATGACTTAACGTTGGAGGACGTAAACCTAAAATAAAAAAATAAAAAAATAAAAAAACACCTGCAGATACTGAAACGAGCATTAGATCTGGCAGCATGGGTGACTCATATGCACTCTTACACACTCATTTCGTAGTAAACACTCCACTACCAGAATAGATAAACAGTTCAAGCCCCTCCCCTCTGCATGCCCCGCTTGCCTTCTTTAGTGGGTAGACAGTAAATGGAACAATAAGCATTTAAAGAAATATTTCTGTAGGATGCAAAGCACACACATATCTTTTTATTCTTAAGAATGTGAGTAGATTCTGACTGAGCTGAGCATATAAATTACAAAAGGCTTTCATAATGAACATTAAGAAGTACATACTTGCGCCTTATTAATATGATACATTGCATTCAGTACAAATATTATTTCTCTTTTACAGAGATTTGAAGGTTTTATTTTTTAGATTAACGAAGAAAACAAAGCCTCAGTGAGCTAGCGGAAAAACAAACTGTTTAACACAACTGTTTCTCCCGTCTCGTGCAATAAGCATTATAGACTCGTTCGCAAATACGGTGTGTACCTAGTGACGTAATGACTTTCTACAACTGCTGCTTGTGTTGAAGGTTGGCTATCATCCTTACGATGCTGTTAAACTTCACCTACAGCCAAACTTCCGCCACCCAAGTTGTCAGTGGCGGCCCCTACTTATTCACACATTAGTCTCCTGAACATCATTTTAAGAAAAAAGGATAATCCAATTTACGTCCTCCAACGTTGTCACATTGGACAATGCATGAAATGGATGAGCTGATGCTCAAATTCATAGAGCACAGAACTACCCGACATTCATTTTTCAGTTGCTAATTCTTCAATGAAAAATACTTCTCAAAATATTTCTATCTTGGTATTCTAAGAATAATAAAACACTATTAGCATAATTTCCCTCGATTCAGGAAAGTAGCAATAGTCAATTTTGCGAAAGTAAACAGCGTGTTTCATAAGTAACACATTTTAAAAGGGTCTAAAAGCTCAGTGTGAAGTCAACAAAACTTTAAACGGTAGACTTATTCTTCTTTCTCTGAAAGATATGCACTTTCTTTTTCTTTCCCCCTTTCTTTTTTCCCTTTCGGCTATAAGGCTTAATTGCTAAGGAAACATTTTGCTCTTGGCTTGTGCCAAGATTTTTGTGAATCGCGAAATTAGTGAAAACCTGAAACTGAAAGGATTGAAACTTATGGAGCAAATATTACTGACTAGAAAAGCTTGATTTCAGCTACTAAATATTAATTCACATATTTCTCCATAGGAGAAGAAAGTAGCGTTTATCTATGGGGAATATCCTAGAACATTTCAGTTGCACGTAATGCCTATGCACAAAATTTAAGCATGCATCCTGTCGTTGACATTACAAGTCCTTGCATTATTGAATATCTCATTTTATTTTTAAGCAATTATACATTACTTTGATAGTTGATAAAGTACCACTTTAAGATAATTCTATAAATATATCAAAACGAAAGAAAAAGAGGCTCTGGCTTCTCAACTCAGAGGTATTCAATTCAATTCCTGTCTGGTACAGGGAAGTTTTCTTTGATCTGAAACGTCCCCTGTCTTCCGAAGAGTCTGGTGCTCGAATGCGGGAGTGGATGTAAGAGCGTTTCCTGATAAAGTGACAAAGTAACCTACAGTTCCGCGAATGAAAAACACCAACACCATCAGCTGTTTTAGTGTGTTTAGCTCTCCATATGACCAGAAGTTAAAGGGGACTATATGGATGGACAGGCAAACGGGGGGAGGGTACGGCTGGAAAGAAAAAGAAAAAGTGCACATCGATGGGTCCGCTGGTGAACTGTTAAGTGCGAGTTCTATATCGACTCTGGTCCTAAGCTCGATTCAACTCAAGTTAAAGTGTGTTCAGATGTTAACAGTTTCATGTTACCTTGATGATCGTTCATGCAGTGGTGTCCCAGGTTCGACTTCCGTACCGGGTTTAAGAATACTACTCAAATGGAAGCTGCCAGCCTCGGTGGCGTAGATGGCAACGCGTCTGCCTCACGTTCAAGAAGTCCCGAGTTCGAATCTCGGACAGGGTGAGTTACCTGGATAAGGTTTTTCATGAAGGACGAATGTCGGGTAACTCTAAGCTCTAAGGACCCTGGGCTCATTTGAGCGTCATCTCACCAATTCCATTCATCGTCCGATATGACTTAACGTTGGAGGACATAAAATTACAAAACTGGAAGCTCGGTACGTACTTCTCGTCTAGCGAAGACCAGGGAACTAATTGAGAATTTACTGAAGAAACAGACTTAAAAAGTATTTTGACAGCATGCCATTTCCACTACTCTTTGATGTCTTATGTGGACGGACGCAGAGGATGCTGCCGCCGTGCTGTCAATCTTGGCCCACTTTCGGTTGCAGGGCTGCGAGTTTCTTGTTTTAGCATGACAATAGGTTTTATGGAATTTCGAAGGGGTAATTTTACGGCACACCAGCGATGTGATTCTTGACAGTCGCCGTCATCGTCATCATCATCATCATCATCAGAACAGGCTTACGTATCTCTACAATAAACATTCTGCATTCATTCGTATTTAACTCCACAGTTATATGTCAACAAAGCCATCAAAAAAAGTTCTGAACAGACTTACTAGTACGGTTGTTCTCAAAATGTGTTGTTTTCCTAGACTTAGTAATTACCACGCTGACCTCTAACACGCCAGGTCGTGGGTTCAACCCAGAGAGCATATCTTCCTTCGACAGTACCTATAGCAGCTGACATTTACTCAAGGATAAAAATTGTCATTTCACACAAATGAAATGGTACTTCTACTCCAGATACACTTGGTACACCCTGCACTAATACAGACCTCTTGCAGCGGGCACCAGGAAGATACATTCTCACCACAACAAAACTGACCACAAAAAACTCGCTAGAGGTCCCTAGTTTCGTAGTTCCAGCGGTAGATATATCAATTGCACTTAGAATAAATAGTCCTTAATAAAATTTAGAGTGTAATAAGCATTTAAAAGGCCTTAGTGAATATCACTAAACAAGTTTAATTTTTAAATAATCTCTCGTTGGCTTTGCGTGATGAGCTGATGATTATAAGAACTGTGCTACCGTGACGAGCTAGCACAAACGCACAAAAAATTGCATCAGAAAAGTGTCCGTGGTTCCATATTCGAGGCCGCGCCGTGGCTCAGTGGTTGGACCGCTTGGCGCTCACCAAGGCGGCCCGGGTTCGATCCCAGGTGACCGCAAAGTGAGATTTGTCATGGACAACACGGTGCTGGGGCGGGTTTACTCCGGGATCTCCGGTTTCCCCCGCCATCTCATTCCCCCGGTGCTCCATCTTCATCTCATGTATCATCAGTGTCATCGCCTGCGGTACCGTTTGTAGTAAACGCGGGCGTTAAACACTACACATTTCATTTTCCATACTCGACGAAGCATTGAATTCTTTGCAAATATTTCCCTTTCCATTTTTGCTTACACATATACAGAGTCAGAATAACAGAAAAACATATTGTTTGTTAACGACGCCGTCAATTGTCAGGTATATGCCCCGCCAGTGTGCCGGAATTAACCCTGCAAGGGTTCAATTACTGAGTAAATCTACTTACATGAGGCGGTCGCTTCTGAGCCCACTTTTGAACCCGTGGAAGATCAATATGACAATCCCTAACCAAATGAGCCACCCAGAATGACACTGCTACCTGAAAATTACTATTAGACATAAATTCAGCAGTTTTCGTTCAGGAAGTTTAGAATTAAAAGCATGTGCAACAATGCAGATCGGTTTTAAGGTTAACAGGTTACTCCCGGAGTAATTGAATGAATTTTAACCAAATATTTCACTGGACACACATGTTTTGAGGTCCCCTAAACCATAAACGAATTTTAGAAAAAGGGCACGTGTTTAGGACAGTATAGGATGTACCATAAGTATTTTCAAGAAGCTTCAAACTTTTATAACGGAAAATGCTTCGTTATTTTTTTTAAAAAAAAAAGAATTACCTCAAACAATTTTGATTAAAGTGCCATGTATAACTTGCATGACAAATTAACATGTATACCTCGAATTTTCTAAGAAAAACATGTGAAGACCGCTTCAGTCTGAATTCATCTTGTATACCTCTTCAATAATTGATAAACTGTAACAGACACAGCCCACCGCACAAAACACGCATTTCGTGCCAAATATGTGTGACAATAAGCATTCCCGAGATATTCGCTGATATTGGTCTGAATGTTTCAATATTTTATCGCATGGTTTTAGAATGATGAGTCGGTATCCTCCTTTTTTTCTTGAGATATCATGCAAAGAGCATGGAACTTCAAAGGTAGCATATGTCGATCCACCTTTTAATAAAAATTAAGTAGGCAGAAAAGTAAGGTTTTGTAAATATTGTTTGCACAAGTAGTATAGAGTCTTTAAGGTACATCGTAACGCATTCGCGGACTGTCTCCACTACGCAAGAGAACTGGCAGTAGCACGGGAAATATTCCGGCAGAGGCGCACTAAAATCCTTACCTCTCAAACCGGCAGCAAAGTTCCTGTTATATTAAACAAAATAGGTCTTATTTTGTAGAAAATTGAAGCTAATGGCAGTGAAGCAATACAAATATTATAATTAAATTACTACAATTTGTGACAAACTTCATTTATCTGTTATAATTCACGAATCCTCCAGGACTACTACAATGAAGAGAGTGACAAAGACGAGTTGTCTCTTGATGTGACATTGGATGAGCCACATAGCTCCACTGGATTAGAAAAATAGGTAATTCATAATTAAAATATATACATAATATGCAAATATCCATGTTCCAATTGTGATTTCAACTGCATGACTGAAAAACTTTGGAAACTTCAGTTTAGGCTCCTTACGTCTGGCGCCATGTGGTCTAAGATAGTGTGCGAGGGGGAAATATGAAAAGAACAAGGTGGCAAAGGTGAGCGCGCTAACGCATCTGATTCGCCGGGGTCCAGAACTCTTTCAATTCGAAAAACATTTCAGTTTTATGAAGTGTACATCGCAGTCTCAACTGGTAAACTTCTAGGCCTTATTATTTTTCTAGTATTAACATACAGCTAAGTACCTTTTTTCTAATTTTCAGGTAACCGTATATTTTAATGGTCCTATATAAAATAAACGATAATGCAGGGATACTCGAGGGAATGCAAAAAAATATTTTTACATTTCATTAAGCACTCAAGTAATGATAAGTAAGCTACCTCCACTACATGTTCTGAATGACATTACAAATTAAGTTTCTGCTACGGAACGACGAATATCCACTAATCTCAGAGTTAATACCTTCATCTTCAAATACTTAAGTCCCATAGTGCAACAACGTTCTCACAAAACTTACATTAACACGAATTGTTGGCATGTTTTATAAATCATTCGCAAGGACTTCAGTCACACCAATCAGACTAATGTAACTGGATAAACTGTATACCCTATGTGGTTTACATCCCATTATCGGTGCTGTTTCACACAGACTCGTTGCTAGCACCCAGCCCTTTCATTTTAACTGTGTCCCAGAGAAAATTACAGAGCGCTGTTTTATATCCTTTTTAATTACCTTACTAAAAACGTATTATCTCAACAGATCTTGGATCATGTAGCCGACATTTAAAAACTATGGCAATCTGTTCAGATATATTTTAACCGTAGCACCAGCCGTCGCTGAAAGTTATCTTGCACTTTGGCATAACACTTTAAAAGTTTTGTGTCGTTTCTTATTATGAGATCTATAAATATCAGTTTCCATTTGACCACTCTCTTTAGTTTTGTTTATATTTTGGAGAACTTCTACATTCCACATTCGTCTTGTACAATGTATTTTTGTCATACCACCATTAGCCTCGCTTCTCTGCCGGCCTGCTTCAAAGTCCTTACGTCCTTTATGTAGAACAAGGAGCTAATTCCCCTTTACGTTCTTTCAGCAGAAATATTAATTGGCACATCCTTAGAGTTTCGCACAAAGAACTTTCTACTGCTGATAAGGTTAAGGGCCAGAAAAGCTAAACGTAAACGGGATGCACTCCCAGAAAATGCTCCTGCATACTAGTTTTTCTTTTTCTTCTTATGGTAAGAAAGTAAGAGTAAGTAACTTTAAGAAAGTAAGAGTAAGTAACTTCAACTGAATATTGAATACAGAAATTTTGCCACAAAATATAAGTTTTGAGGTTAAACCCACATTTGCAACAAACACACTTAATGTGTGTATGAGAACCAAATAATGATCGAACGGATGCTAAAGTAAGCATTCAAAGAATTCTTACGAACTGCCCCTTGCAATCATATATCTCTTCATATTAACAAAACAATATCTATTTTCTCAAACATTGTTCTAGTGGCTTCAGCACACTTGAAACACCGACATGAAACAAAATGCATGTGTTGACTGCTCTACAAAGCCCTTCTGATGAAATACAATTAGGCACCATAAAATGTCCACCTCGGCAGCATAGATGATAGCGTGTCTGCCTCATTTTCAAGAGGTACCGTTTGGAATCTCGGTCAGGTGACTTATCTGGATAAGGTTTTTTCGGGGTTTTCTCTACCCTGAAAGATGAATGACTGGTAACTCTAAACTCTAGGAACACTGGGCCTATTTAAACATCATCTCACCCATTTCATTCATCGTCCGATGACTTAACGTTGTAGGACGTAAATTAGATAAGGTCTTACAAAACAGAAAACAATCTGTGTTGCACTCACATGACCTTTTGTACTCCTGCACAAAGTATATTTAAAGCGCTGACTACCCTATATTAAAAACTTAACCACTGGCCCGACAGCCCTAAGAGAACCAAGGCCTACTAACCCGACTGCCGGCCTCACGCCCACTTACCCACGGCTTAGGTGGGCGATCATCCTACCGATACGGGGAGTAGATGTGGTCAGTATCTCGGTATCCCCCAGCCGGAACGTTGGTTTTCGTGACCAGGGCCGCATACCTACCGCAAACTCCTCACTTTCCTTATGATGCTGAGTGGGCACCAGTCCTATACCCGGAACCGAAAATCCTCATCTCATGGGTGGGATCGTACCCGGGCCGCTTTCCGTGACCAGGGACCAAGGCAGGCTGCCTTGGCCCGCTACGCCACGGCGCAACTACCCTATATACTTCACGTAAATCTTGATAAACATTAGCAGTGATTTTTATTGCCAATTTTCTTTTAGATCAAAAGAGAATACTATTACTTTCGTTATCAAGACTGCTTGAAAAAAAATTGTCTTCTGCCTCTATACGAGTCTGGTTACGTACTGAGTACATTACTGATCAACGGTCGAGTTTTGTTGCTTAAACTTGACGTATTCCGAATAGACACGCAATTGTTATCACGGATTTGGATTTAGAGAACGGGAAGGTCAGTCAATTATTCTATCAAAAACAAATTGGGATACGAGATACGGACTTTGAGTTGTTTTCTATCTCGGTTAGAACAGTCCTTGCTTTTTGTCTATCACGAACTCAGTCTTTTAATATTTTTCTAATGTAAACAGGTCTGGAACCGCCTCTATAAATATTCACGTATTTTTCTCCACAGCAGTCGAAGTATCTCTGTCTCTCTCATTTCTCTCTCTTAAGTTTACAACGTGATCGTTTTAGTTTGAGACAGATTATAACAAGTTATTCCAGATAAGGGCATAAAGAACTGCCTATTGGTTTCTGTCTTCATATCTTTAAGCGATAGTATAAGTGCACCTATTGCGAAAGAAGAGCGCAACTCACACGTCTTCAGTTGAATATGGAGATGGACGGAGGAACCTAATCCGATGAAGTTCACGTGAACATGAACCTACATATTTGGCATGTAATTTCTCATCAGAAATCATCTTATCAATCGAACAATTTTAGCCGAAAGCATCAACAATTATAGGTCAAAACAATACCCCATCCCAAAAAATATTTAGCACGGCTTGTGCTAATCAGAATTTATTATAACAAAACGGCATAGTTAACTTATGAATAATTATATTTCAAAATCCCAGCAAATGCCAATTTACAAATGCGTAACCAAAGTTTTAGGCTACATCACGAGAGTTAATTTTAGGATCTAGAGTTTATTTTTTTTATTGTCTGTTGTTTGTTATTTTCGCTACATAGTCTATTGCTGGCTTCTGCCATTGTTGTTTGCTATAGTTATACATCTATTTTATATTTATATTTAATATTGTATAGTAATATTCGTGTTTTTTCATAGTTGTTGAATTTCCTTTTTTATTGTCTTTATGTTACTCTCCCGTAAACACCCAATCATCATCACCATCATCATCATCATCATCATCATCATCACCATCACCATCATCAACTGTAAACTAAGATTAGGACTCGGATTTTATGTAATATGAAATTAAGAAATATGTACACAAAAATTTAACTAAAATTGCTGAAATATGCAAAAAATAGGCAATGAAGCAATTGCATGTAACATCCAAAGTTGTATTTCTTTACTAAAACACAAACTCTCCGGTAGGCTACTCAAATCCATACGTTTATTGTTAAACAGTTCACTTTTACTAATTCAAGTTCGCCCATCCAAGTGTTTGGATTGAATTAGATTGATTGGAATTTTCGGAGGGAATTCGGCACGTCGACCAGAGTTTGTACCCATGCCCCAAGTGGGGCACTCCCGGGAGGGAGGATGAGGCGAGAGGAGACAGGGCGGCCGATCCTAAGGCGTCACTACAGTACAGAGGGCGAGGTACCTACACTTTACCAGATAGAAACTCCCCGGAGATGGGCTTAGGACAATTGTCATCCCACCTGTCGTTGTCCCGAAAAAGTCACGAAGCCGGGTCGGAGACCGGAGGCCGCCTCTCCAGAGCAGAGTACTCCAGGCAGTCTTGCACAACCGGCATCTCGCCTGCCGCGCTTCTGAATCGGCCTAGTCCGTCCCGGCGGAGGGAAAAGCGTTTTCCTCGGAGAATATCATCCCGCCTTGCACCGCCGAGACACCTGTTGACACTTCTACCCAGAAAGGAACTACCAGATGAAGGATGAGGTGAAATGATAATGGAGGGTCAGGAAATTCGGGGGATGTAACTAATCTACCCAGCATTCGCCTAGCGACCCGGCAAAACCCTCGAAAAAAAAACACATGGGTCAGGTAGGTTGGCCAAGCGAATCGAACCCGGGCCTCCAAAAAAACCGCCTGAACCATCACGCTCGATATTCTAGCGTTTAAGTCACGTTAGAACGGCATGCACAATTAATTATAATATACTTTTCCAAATGTTCTGCTCTCATGCACAGTCTTCTGTCTAACAATATGTTTTAAAAATTCAGAAACCACTCAAAGAAGTCAATGGTCATATTCACACAGAGGGATTGTGCTAGGGATGATATAATTTTTATCATTAAATAAGCGAGACAAAATAACAAGAGTCGAGTATCAAGGGTTCTTAATTAGTACAGATGGCAGTGCAGTGGAAACTACACCAACCCACTTCATCTGGCACCTTCTGAACTACATTTTCCGTTATTCCCACAGCTTCTTGAATAGGCACACCTGAAGTTTCCAGTTTCTTCATATTGTCGGGAAGCCAGCTGAAGTGACTTGCGATGTATGAAACTTTACTGAGCACTTCAGAACTATTGAATGCTGACAAGGTTTTACTCACATATACTGCTTAATCAGAAGGAAAGTTCTCCACCGTTGGCTTTTTAGCTTCGAATGTCGCCCACCCTATCACGAGCTCCGGAGGCTGAGGTATATCAGGTAGCTGCTGCTTGTAGCGTTGTACACGACAAGGACATTAAATTAAAAAAAAAAACTTCTTCGTTGATGATAGAGTATTTAATTTACCTCTAACCGTCTTTGCCTCTCATTACAATGCATGAGCCGCACATGTAACATGCACTAAGTTTGAATAAAATTGGAAGCGTTTTCCCAGCCTTCAACATGTCTGGAGCTGAATTTGTGTCCAACAGTATCTTCTCTTCTTTCACGCCATTTAGCAATAATATCTTCATCTAGCAATAATATCTTAAGTCCATCATTTATAAATTTAGCGACTGTTGACCTATTTGTTGCCTCTAAAGGTTTGCGATAAATTATTATTACAATTATTAATTATTATTTTAACAATTTCCACAACAACGCCACCCACTGCAAGTTTATCTTCTGGACATATTTAGATGAGATAAAAGAATTTTCTGGAGTTATGTTAGAATTATGCAAGTGTTAGAAGTGTACAACTGTTTCCAAAACATGACACTTCTACCCCACTTCTCTCTCAAGGGCGGCATGGTTTTTTTTTTTTTTTTTTTTTTTTTTTTTTTTTTTTTTTTTTTTGTAGTTTACGACCTCCAACGTTAAGTCATATCGGACGATGAATGGAATGGGTCAAATGACGCTCAAATGAGCCCACGGTCCTTAGAGGACAGAGCTACCCAACATTCGTCTTTCAGGATAACGGAAAACCTCGGAAAAACCTTATCCAGGTAACTTACCCTGACCGAGATTCGAACTCGGGACCTCTTGAACGTGAGGCAGACACTCTACCACCACGCTATGCTACCGAGGTGGGCAAGGGCGGCGTTACTCTGAGGTTTGAGTTTACAAGGTATGTATCTGCAGGAAATAAAGGAACCAGAGGACTGGCTACATTGCCTCTCGCAATGTTTGGTTAATTGTTACAATCCAGCGGCAAAGGAGTGCGGTTCCCTTTGAAAGTTGTCATGTTTTGGCAAAATGTGTACCTATCACTTTAGAGAGCAGAACTATACAATCACTGCGCGCCCTACTATATTTCTCTGATGAAATATATATTATAGAAGAATTTCTTCATAAATTTATACATAAATAATGACGTACATAAGGTTATTTTAATGTCATCAGTTGCGATATTGAACAATACCGCCATCCGCCTTGGCAATAGATTTATAAACATTCGAATTTCTTCTTTTGGGCTTTATAACTTCAGAGATTATGTATACCACCAGAGCATTTTCGTTATGTTCGTTACAGTCCGAATGGAATTCAACAAACACTTCTGTCTCAACGCCTTACAAATATACCTACAATTTTCTTTGAAGTTAAATTGTGATTATATCGCAGTTAATCTCCGGGTAGGTGCTGGTCACGGCAATGCAACGGTTAAGCGTTATGCTTGGAAAAATGTAAGTTGTAGTAATAATGGTTTTTTGACACGAAACTCAAATCTACGAGTTAAGAGGATGTGCATCCGACTAAAGATTCAGCGTTACTCACCAAAACAAATGACGATGGGTCAGGCACTTACCTGAAAAAAAAACGAAAATGCATTCATTAAGATTAATGACATTAATATTAATGATTAATGACAATTAATAGTAAAAGCTGCGTCCCACAAAATAAAAAAATTATTAAGAACTATAATTACTATATTTTGCATAGTAAATTCATGTACAAAGGATACATATTCCTGAATGCTAGAGCATAACAAATGAAGCTGAACTTGTTATACAATAACCGAATGGTTAGCGAGATAGAAAGGTTGCCTTTTAGGCAATCGACTTCATAAGAAGTCAAGAAATACAAATCTTAGGAATACTCACACCATGTCATCCACTATAGGTTAATACAATCTCTAGTGCTGTACTAATAATTCAAAAAGTTATTCACCCACCAAGTTACGTTATTCGCCATAAATGCTTATTTTGAAACGGTGTCGAACTAAGTAATACTGGAAAAAACACGGAAAAAATAACTATAGGAGAACCTAGTTTACCCGGATCAACTGTGATCAGGGCCGATACAAGTTAACGAAAATCCGGGTTGTCCAGAGAATGACGGAAGATCGATAACAACATTGTAACAGTATTTTTGTGTTCGTGGGAATTGTAAATATATATAAAAATGTATGTAGTTGTGTGATTGGCCGAAGTAGTAGTGCTGTGACGTGGTGTGACGTGGTGTGATGACGTGTCAGTGAATCGGCCAATCACAAAATAAGGTGGGAATTGCTATGGGGACAAGAAAATCAATAATCTAAAAAAAGTGTGAATCTGGTGTCTTGCTGGAGAAGGAGGAAAGATGTTACGAGGATTGTAATTGTAAAGGAAAATTAATAAGATTCAAAAAGTGTTATTCAATATTTATAATAGATAAGAGTGAATCATAGTTAGTATTATATAATTAAATAATATCTTACAAAATTGGACTCATCTAAATTTTATTTTCACCAAAAATCCGTATCCACACCTGAGAAAAGATCTCACGACTCTCAGTAGATTAAAACTCGACTTGGATCTTATAAAAAGTTGGCTTGCTTCTTATTAGTTGAAGATGAACGAAAATATAATCCCGTTACAAATGGCGCAGCAACGTGTGGGGCTCGAATAGGATAAAGAAGAGGAGATTAAAGCATCGTGCAGCTCCGTGGGAATTTAAAAGGAAAGAAGAAAGAAGAGAGAAGAAAGAAGAAAACGAGAACTGGTTTAAGTGAGTGAAAAAAAAAAAAAATAGTAGTAGTAGTAGATTTATGTTGTTAAGAAATCAGAAAATAGTTAAAAAGATGGCGAGTAGAAAAGAAATAACAGTGGAAGGAGAAGTTACTGATAGTGTAGGAATGAATAGGGAGAATGCAGGATTAAGCATAGATAATGAGTCAATGTTGGAAAGAATAACGAGAATGTTAAGTAATTTAGATTCTAAAATAGAACAAAATGCAAATGATTTAAAATCAGAAATGAGTAATTTAGATTCTAAAATAGAACAAAATGCAAATGATTTAAAATCAGAAATGAGTAATTTAGATTCTAAAATAGAACAAAATGCAAATGATTTAAAATCAGAAATGAGTAATTTAGATTTTAGAATGAGAGATGTAAAATCAGAAATAAGAGATGTTAAATCTGAAATAAGTAATTTAGATTCTAGAATGAAAGATGTAAAATCAGAAATGAGTAATTTAGATTCTAAAATAGAACAAAATGTAAACGATTTAACTAAGAAAATGAATGATTTAGATGTAGGAGTAAGACAGGAACTAGCACAAAATGTGAGTAACTTAGAAATTAATTTATTACAGAAGCTAAAACAGGAATTAAAATCTGAAATTTCACAGGAGATTAGAGAAGGGAGAAAAGAGTGTAGGGATAATATGGAAAGGCTCATGCAGATCATAGAGATTAATAAGGATGAGAATAGAAAGGAAGTCAATGAGTTGAGAGAGATAATACAGGAAACTAGGTTAGGTCAGGACATTGTGAAACAAGAAATAAGAATGGAATTAAACAAAGAGTTAGAAACATTTAGGATACAACAGGCAGAAATAACACAAAAACAAAGAGAAGAATTAGGAGATAAAGTAGAACAAAGAATCAATGTAATTTGTTCTGAAATGCAATTACAACATGATGAAAGTAAGATACACCAAGAGGAAATAAAGTTACAAATTGATGAGATAAGTAAAGCAAAAGAAGAAGTAATTTTGCAAATTAAAGAGGTAAAAGAACATTTTGAAAAAGAAAAGGATAACTTAGGAAAATTGACACAAGTTGTAATTGCATTACAGGCTAGAAAAGTAAATAACGGGAAAGAAATGTCTAGAATTACAAATATAAACGATTGTGACTTACCAAGTGAATTAAGCAATCATCAGAAGTCTAGTGATGTAGTAAGTGAATGTAGTGATTTTGTGAGTCCAGATAATGATATTAATTATCACAGAAACACACAGAACATGTCCTCACACACACAACTCCACAGTCTAGGTCAAAATGAATGTGTACATTATTCACTAAATGATATTAGTCCACCAAGTTTTGATGAGGAATCAGGTGATAATCCAAAAGTATTTCTTAGGGAATTGGAAGAATATTTCCGTATTAAGAGAATTCCCAATGAATTTCGGATGGTAATAGTAAAACGCTGTTTGAAGAAAAATGCTCTTGAGTGGTTAAGGTTAACTTTGGCTTCACATGAAACATACAGTACTTTCAGAAATTTGTTTATAAATAGATTTTGGGGACCTGAGAGACAAAGAAGAATAAAAGTTGAGTTAGCAATGGGTAGGTTTGAGTTTAAAAAAGGGATTTCTATGACTGAATATTTCTTAAAATTAGCAAACAAAAGTAAGTTGATCAATCCCGAAATTTCTGAGACAGAAATTGTCAACATGCTAATACGTCATTATCCACCACATATCAGAAATCATTTAATTGTGGCTAAGCCTATCGATTTCTCTGGTATGATTGAATTATTATCCGAATTTGAAGCACATAACCTCATTAATGATACTACATCCTGTGATGGTAACTATAATAACGTCCATATTGAGCGAGGAAGAAATCGACAGGAATCACAACCTACAAATAATAGGAATAATAGGACGAGTTTAAATTGGGGCGGGGCACCCGTGAGAAATCAAAGATTTGAAGGAAGAGGTTATGATCCTAGACGAACTTATGAATCTGTAATTCCCGGAACAGGAAGTGGAGTTCGAAATAATGTGCAAAGGAATTATCATAACAATCAGTCGACGAGAATTGGAAGAAATGATCAAATAAACCATGTAAGATTTTATCGAGGAAATAATCAGCGAATAAGTAATTTTAATAGGGGTAGAGGTACTAGTTTATTTAGTGCAAATCAAAGAGATTTTAGGGGTGTGAGATTTGAAAGAAGTAATCAAAATGAAAGAGTCGAAAATACACAAAGCACAGAGAATGATGTGAGTATAAACGATAGCACCAACCTAACCAACAATGAAAGTAATAATCAGAGGGAGATGGAAAACTAAAAACCAAATCATTTTGTGCTCTGGAAAGTGGTTCGGTGAGGATGACACAGGGCGAATTGAAAGTTGAAGATAACGGAAATAAGCTCACTCTCTTGCAGAAAAATAAGGAATTAGTTAACCCACCTCAGATAATTATTTACCTATGGGATAAAGAATATACAGCCTTGATTGATACTGGAGCCAGTTCTACTGTGATAAGTGAGGAATTGTTTAAAAATCTGTTAGCTAACTATAAAGTGGAATATTTAAATGTGTGTAACGTTTACTGCAGTACTGCAATTGGGAAGAAAAAGGATAGGATTAAATATCAAGTATTAATTAAGGGGCGAATAGGTGAATGGAATTTCAATTTCATTGCGTTGGTAATTCCACATTTGGCAAGAGATGTAATTGTGGGTAATGATTTATTATATGAATGGCAAAGTGTATTGAATTTCGAAATGCATGAAATGAAGGTTAAGACAGAAAATGATTTATTAGTAATAAAATTATTGGAAGAAGATGGAAGAAAAGAAGAGAACAGGGATAATATAAATAATGAAAGGTTTTTTGTGGAAGATATACTTTTGCAAGAAAATGGTAATTTTGAATACGATGAAAATGAAAATTGTGGGAAGAATTTAATTATTGATGGATTGCAAAATAATGTAACTGACCTTGAAAAACATTGTTGCCAATTATATACAATACAAGATAAGAACGGCGGAAGCCAAGTGGAGGAAGAAACAGAATTCCAGAGAATATTACAAGTAAAGTTAGAAAACCCATACAATTTAGACCAAGCGAGAAAAGAACAGTTGAAATTGTGTATATTAAAGAATAGAAAAGCCTTTAGTTCAAAACCTGGACTGTGTAACAAATACACACACACATTTAAAGTGAATGATACTGCTCCCTATACACATAAAAGCCGACCTTTACCCATAGCTATAAGACAAGCATTTCTAGAAGCAAGTGTGGATACAAGAGATTTGTAATCAACGGAGTACTTATTGTTAAAATAGTTAAATAATAAAACATGTATATTATTGTTAAATGTCAATATATTGTTGTATTTTAATTAATGTTCATTTATTGTTGTGTTTTATGTATGTTATATTTATGTTACAGTTCATTGTTGTAAACGAAATTGTTAATTGGGGGCTGTTCTTCGAAATATATGGAAACAGATTGTTAATTCCTTTATTTGGTTATTTTCCATATATTTCGAAGAGGGGCATTTGTAACAGTATTTTTGTGTTCGTGGGAATTGTAAATATATATAAAAATGTATGTAGTTGTGTGATTGGCCGAAGTAGTAGTGCTGTGACGTGGTGTGACGTGGTGTGATGACGTGTCAGTGAATCGGCCAATCACAAAATAAGGTGGGAATTGCTATGGGGACAAGAAAATCAATAATCTAAAAAAAGTGTGAATCTTGTGTCTTGCTGGAGAAGGAGGAAAGATGTTACGAGGATTGTAATTGTAAAGGAAAATTAATAAGATTCAAAAAGTGTTATTCAATATTTATAATAGATAAGAGTGAATCATAGTTAGTATTATATAATTAAATAATATCTTACAAAATTGGACTCATCTAAATTTTATTTTCACCAAAAATCCGTATCCACACCTGAGAAAAGATCTCACGACTCTCAGTAGATTAAAACTCGACTTGGATCTTATAAAAAGTTGGCTTGCTTCTTATTAGTTGAAGATGAACGAAAATATAATCCCGTTACAACATGTACATCACCAATATATTTTTAATGGACTTTAGAAATAAGGATGAGCACATCTTTATCTGCAAACACATATACTGTAATAGCCTATCTATTTGCACTGTACACAATATAGTTACAAACTACCCCATAGTAAAAAAGTCAGTGAGCTTCTGCTATCTCAGTTTAGTGTACCGCTCATCAGCAGCGCAATCTCACATCCCCTTGAACATTAGAAGTTCATCTGCAATGTTTCGACTTGACTCTCGAAATGAAACATCAATTTCTCTATGTTTGCTACTGCTTGTGCGTGGGTCATAACCACAGCTGGTTCATCAACACCGTCTGAAACTGAATAATCATCTTCGTTTAAAGTAACAATGCATGATGCAATAGAGCCTTCTTCTGTAATCGGTTTATAACCTCCGTCACTGTCGATTTTCAACCGATTGTCAATGTCTTTTTCATCAACATCGAAACAGCCATCGATATTTTTAAAATGTCAATAAAAACCCTCTTCCACACTGAAGTGTTTTTCTCTTGAATACTGTTTTCTGGCAAGTCACACACACTACGCCACAACTTTTCCCATGACTTTATCAATGTTTCTCTTCCAAGGTAATCCCAAGCAGGTGGGATGAGTGCAGTAAATTTGCCCGCTGGCAAGAGAATTCATATACCTACGAGAATAGAAACTTTTCGTTTGTAAAACAAGTGTACTACGCTAAAGGACATTTCTTTTTCAAAATTGGTCCGGGATGAGGTTTTACTGTATATCAAAAGTTGTAATAAGCCCATACGAAGGAACACACATAAACTGTGGTTTAGTAGGCGACTAATTGTCCATAATTTTAGAGTTTGCATATTGATTTGTTCGACTTGCTCAAATGTCAACAGTGGGACTCGGTCTCCCATATTCAAACATTCAAATGAGTATTTAAAAAGTATTTTATTAACTGTATACGTTTGAGTATCTCATACTCAATTCCTTTAGAATTATCTCCAAACCACTTTCATTTCCAGGCAATAAAATCGATGATTCACCAGTCAGACACTGATGCTACATCATGAACACTCCTGAAGATCTGTTTATTTTACATGCAACCCTATGTTGCACGACACATACATTATATTTATCTTGGCGCGTGTATCAGATTCACTTTATTTAATTAATTAAGGCCCATATGACAAGTTAGAAACAAACGTCAACAACAGCTGGTATCCACTTTGGCATATCCAAGTGTCTAATACAGTTGGCAACGATCAACACAAAAACATTCACAGCGGCAGCGTGTTTATTTTTAAACGAGGCCGGACAAAAAAAGGGTGGGTCTCACTTGCTTTTCCACTCAACATTTACGACTGGGAATAGGGGAATCTCTTTAGAGAACTTTAATGGCAAATTCTGCACCTGCAGAACTTCCAGTGATCATGTTACTTGATGCGGTTTTATATGGTTCAGCAGCTGGCGCGATTTTCATACGCGAATGATCATCAGAACCCATTTCACCGTTAAATGCGCTCACTTCAGTCGTCATCATTATGTTTACAAGATGAAACGGTGAGAATGATGGCCTTTAACGACAAACAGAAGCCCCACGTTAACGTGGGGAGAAAAAAAAAAAACTGTATTTACTAGCCCCACGTTAATGTGGGGAGAAAAAAAAAAAACTGTATTTACTAGACATCTGCGTTTCCTACTCAATATCATATCTAATTTCGCGCATCAGCTGCGGTGCCGCCTAGTCAAAATCCTCATGGCAAGTAAACAAGTAGGACAAATTCTGCTTAAAGATACCGGTGGGGTTATTTTCATCAAAATATCCCTGGTCTGGATATTTCTAAAAGTCAATAAGCATATGTATCAAAGCATTTCATGCTACACCTTATAGACATACAAAAACAAATAGCTGATTTTTTTTACTTTGGAATATTAGCCAAGTTTTATCACTCACAATTTCAATTTAATCTTTACTTTTATAGCACCTGCTCATAAAAGTCAGAAGAAGTATTGCATTCCAAACCTACTATCAATATTTTTAATAATGCAGGACCTCTGAATAAAAATAAAAATGCTTCGAGTTTCGATTTGTGGACTTCATATATAAGTTCTGCATCTAAAAAGAATGCGACTTGAGGATTTTCAGTCTTTCAGCGTCAAACTACCCCTTACACGAAAATATTTCCTAATAAAGTAACTCCAATATAGCCATAATGATTTTCTTTAAAATGTCATAGGATTAAAACATTAAGATGACCAATAAAATGCATATACATTCTGTGAAAAGCCTTCATTTGAATGTCATGCAATTTTGTATAAATGATAAAACATATCAAAGAGAAAATAACTATAAAAGGATGTATATTTTAAAAAGGTATCTTTCAGAAAACTTATTTGAGCATCAGCTATTTTCCAATTATTCGTTTCTGGCCGAATATTTTGATACTTGTATCGGTTTAAAACACTGTTGCTTTCAGTTGTCTTCTATAATGTAAGGGGAAAATTATACTATTTCAAGGCCAGAATATAGTAACCTGCTTTAAACCATATGTATGTCTATCGCTTTAGCTACCTTTCTTTCTTCCATACCTACAACAAATGCTAGAGACACTTAGTTCGATTAACACTGAAGTGCTTTTAACACTGAAAGCTAACAAAGGTTTTCGTATAAACAGCTTATAGAAGCTGTATGAAAATAAATAATAGTGGCTAGAGGCAGCCATATGCATGTTTAATATGTATCTGGTTAAATGAGCATGTGTTCAAGAACTACAGAGTCAATTACAATGAGTTATGTAATTAACTCATGATGCTGATAAATTGAAAAAACAATTACAATGAGACAGTATTGTAACTTTGTGGTTTCGTAGAATTAAAAGTCCAAGTTGCAGAAACTCTAAATGTTCTTTATTTCCGTAGAAATACATTTACAGTAGCAGAATTACGTCACATACACAATCACAGTCTACCAAGGTCGATGACCACGACAAACAGCGTTCTGATTACACCTGTTCACAATATCAGCTCTCGTTACAAATATTTACTCTGTTTACGACTGACTCTTTGCGAGTCGTTGCTTCCTTAAATACCTCATTGATAATTCGAGTCTGTTCTGTAACAATCACTAGATATTTCTGGAACAAACAAGAAATCGAATGTTCTATAAAACAATCAAAACGTCACCAGACTTTTCTAGACGGAACTTTATCTGTGCCGGCAAATCCATAATCTACGCTATCTTTATTTGCCGGCTCGTTATGTTCACAAGCCACGGCTATCTCTCTGCATCGAACCTTTTGTGTGCTTCGCCGCGACAGTATTTAGCACACTTGGACCACACATGCCGGCCCCTGTAGCGTGGTGGTATCGTATTTGCTTCACACTCAAGAAGTTCGAATCTTGGTCAGGGTAAATTATCCGGATACGGATTTTCAGAAGTTTTACCTTATCCAGAAAGATGAATGTTGGGTAACTAAGCTTCATAGGCCATGGACTCATATGAGCATCACTTCACCCATTTCATTTATCATCCGAAATGGCTTACATTAGAGGACATTAATTTAACAAATAAACACATAGGCCACAATTAAAAATTGGACCATATTTACTATATTTATCCCACGGAGAGGTTTGCAATACGATGCAAAATAAAATCTGTAAATATTCGCTTAAAATTTAAAAAAAAAAAAAAAAAAAAAAAAAAAAAAAAAAAAAAGAGTTAACGTTATGCTTCATAAGCATAATTTTCGGAGCGATATCAGACATTTTTACAGAGCGGTTTAACTACTTCAATTTTTCTAGACTTAATATGAATTAAAATGACTTACAGCAATGGAGGCACAAAATATGTTGTTTGCTCCAGAGATGCCAAAGATGCAGCAAATGCAAGGTTATTACTAAGGTCCAGATATGTATATAATTTTTTTTCTTAACGTGTAGTTACCTAAATCACAGTTTAATATTCCAATCTAGATCCAGAAAAATTGTATTTCAAATAAATATCGATTTTTACATAGAAAAATACGAATTAATTTTTAGCATATTTCTCATAAACGCATATTTTAGGACATTTTTCGTATTGTTAAACATATTCCATATATTTTCTACGAAAACATATCTTTAGTCCTTTCCCCGTTCTACTTACAACATAAAACTTTAAACTTCAGAGTCATTAGTTATGCCGCTTGATATCTGTTGATTTAGTTGTATGTGCCAGCGGGGGATGTTCTTAATTTTACTTCAGGGTTACAACTTATATATTTACTACACGTGGCTAACCAATGCTGAGCCCAATATTGTTAGTTACAACTACATCACTTATAAGCACTTGGGCCTGTTAATTAGCAGTTTGAACTAAAAATGCCAAAAGTAAAATGAAGTATACGTGAATGTCTGCGTCAGTATGTGCTACAGTTTAAAAACACTTTTACCATTGTTGGAAAATCCTATTTTGGCAATCATATGCGAAAGGAGTTAGTGCGAATCAATGTTTCCAGGAAGTGTAACATTTGTCAGGATTTAAGCCACATACTTCGTCGAGGCAATTTCTTATAGCAGAATCAACAACATCCTCTAAAATACCACACCACATCGTTCGGAATTTTATTCATATTTGTGTACGGCAATTATTTCAGCCGCCATATGATGCAACATCCCGAGCTTTCTTACTACAATATACAAATATAAATCCTTCTGGTGAGTCGAAACTACAAGAAATTTGACTTCCAAATTGCTATAAGACAAGAATAAGACACACAAGGTCCATTTAAGAACCTCACATCTGGGTCGCCATTGATGAAACTATTTAAAAAAGTGGGATATGTAATCAAACTCAAGTACATTGAAAATTATCGAAGCTTTGGAAACCTTGTGGCCAGATGGTGTTTAACATAATGTACTGCTTTTGCTTACAGACTTCAGCATTTATGAAGAAAGCTGACCTTGGCTGTAAGTTTCCAATATGATTCAAGTAACTTACGTTGTTCACGGTCTGCATAGATAGTGTGAAGCAATAAAAACCCTTTATCCTAATGCGGACAAGGTAGTCTCCGAAAGGAAAATAATTTTGCAAATTCCCCATAACGGATTATGATTTCAAAAATATTAATCCCAATCTTCTATCACCTCATACACCGGTAGTTACGCGTTGGGGTATCTGGCTTGAAGCGGTGGTAAATTATGCAGAACATTTTGAAGGACTTGCATCAGTAGTTAATCAACTGGACGAAGAAGATGCTTCCACAACTGAGATTATCCAGAATTTAATATGTTATGCTAATTTAAAACGTGACTTGGCCTTGATATATTCCAATTTTGAATTTTTGATTCGTTCAATAAACAAACTAGAAACTTCTGTTGACTATTAAATAATTTATCTGCACATTCATCAGTATATAACTACATACTTCCTTTGGAATCACTTCAAATCTAAATTCTAAATACTAAAGCAGCATTAGGAAACTAAGGAACATCAGTGGCTCCAGAAGTTTATATATCAGAAAATCTTAGCCGTACCAGATAACACAGGGCAATCGACCATACAGAATTTGGGTGACAAGTTGTAGCAATGGATCTCGATGTGCTATTTAGAAATTGGGGCCACATCATCAAATAGCATCCAAAAACCCATTGTAATATAATATTTAAAGTTTAATATGCTTATATAACATATTGTAAATTTTGTGTATGGAAATCCAAGATTTAAAGAGTAGAGAAAAAAAATATTTTCAAAACTTAATTGAAGTTCACAAGTCCATGAATCTATTACTTAAAACAAAGCTCAAATATAAGCCTCTCCCCTTGGATATTGAAGGCCGCCTGAAGTTAAACTTTCTGGTGGTTGTGTTTTGTTTTACAGCCAAGTGATTTGTAAGTGAATGTGCAATAGGGTCTTTAAAATTATTATTATTATACGTATTGCAAGGAGTGTACTTTTGGCACACCAAAGTCGTAAATTTGAGAAAAATATAGCTCAAAAGCCCTTGAATCCTTGGAAAAGACCAAAGAAAATTGGGATGTATTAGGCCGAGTAGTGCCTTACTGAATCAAGTATACAGAAAATCCGACAGTTCCAGCACTGCAATACTCACTGTGAAGACAAGTGAGGTGTGAAATACGTCACCGCTAAATGTTTGGCAAGGTAACGGAATATTCACCTGCCTCATAACACCCACGCACAGTTTCGCCACTCGTAGCGGCACTTTCTCATGTTTCGTAAAACAAATTGTGATCAACTGCAGTTGTAAGTCAAGCCAGATGTCGGTTATGTTAAACGATAGTCCTGTCACGCAAAGTGAAAGGAAACATTACACATTGGCCATCGTTGAATCCGGAATGTTTTTGTTTTATAGTAGCGCGGCTCTTCCTCTAAATTTTGGCACTTGGGAACTCTCATTCCTTTTCATGTGTATTCATTAGAGTGATAATTTATTTCTTACTATATCTGCATTGTATGGCACTTATGTGCAATCTAAGATAATTTTCAATAAACAAGAACAAATAAATACAATAATAGATAATTACCGAGTTTATCATCCAAAATTTGTTTGATGTCTGACACAAATCTTACACGTTCTCAAGTTCTATCTCATAAAATAATTCAGCGTATCCATTGGAACAAACAAAAGTTCGCTGCAGAATTACAGCACGAGGTGGATCAGGCGGTAACGTTTCCGACTCGCATTCAGAAGGTCACAGGTTTGACACGGGTGAGATTGAACGATCTGACCAGTCTGTAGAGCAGTTTTCCTTGTTATTAGGCAAATGCTGGTTCGGTTACTTTCCTTTCCATTTAATCTGGTCCTTCCAGGGTCGGCGAAGAGCGAATGTGGTACATATGTGTATTGAAATTTGCGTTCAGCAACTGCTGTTCTCTAATTCGCACGTCACCGCGGAGGAGGAACGGTGTCCAAACGAGTCTTAAGCAGCCGTTAGGGACAGAATCTGGTACAAGCACTAGGTATACCCATCTTCATCCTCCCGGAGACTGATATATAGACCTCTACAGTGGGATTTATTTGCTGTATGCGAAACAGTCGAATCGATGCTCCTTGGTTTATCAAAGTGATTTTTTTTTCCGTTCGGAAATAGTTTTAGAAATGCTCAATCAAAAATGTAATTAGGCCAACTTTTGCCGCATAGATGGGTAAGAGTGCACATAAGGTGGGGTACAAGCATGCAGGGAACATGAAAGATTAACTGTACTGCTAACTTTAATTACAATACAAGAATACATAAAGGACCGTAATCTACTGATACTAAACACGATTTATCTGAACAAAATATGATGTAAATACAAACATATTTGAGTAAAGAGTGAAACTTTCTCATTTTTGAGCCATAGTCCTACTTAAATTTGATGTCTCCCTCATGATTGGAACAAGCAGATGCCACCATTTTGCACAGATATGGCACGACATCAAGTCATCTTTCGGTGGACCAGGAGAGGTTAAAATTTGTTAGCATGCTTGCTTCGGAAGGGAAGTAAAGTCAGTGGTCCTATGTCATCTCTTACAGCACGTAAAACAACTTCAAACCTGATAAAAAGGCCTCTGAACAAAATTAAGCGGTATTTCAGCCCAATATAAAATGGGACGTTGAAAAGTTAAGAGCGTACGTAAATAAAAATGCAATTTCAATTTTCTTCCGGATGTTCAACGCATCCTGGGCAGTAGATTTTCTCATCTGACGCTGAAGTTCACGCTTTGGATAGGTTGGACATCCGTCTTTTTGGACCTCATAACGTTGTGTGTAGATTCTGTTATGTCACACCTGACAGGTTTTGAGCCAATAAGTAGAAGATTTAACGGCTTGGTTCATTTCCAACGTCGTGCTTTAAAGAGCCACTTTCTTTTACATGTTCTGAAATTTGCACAGATGTTAAGACCGCAACCCAAAACAAATTTGACATGGAAAAAAATTCCACGGGTTCCATTTTATCAAAAACAGCTCTTAAAAAGTTTTAACAAAAATGCCAAATGTTTAAACCATTTGCATGATAAAAGTGTATCTTGATTTTTCTAGGAATAGCCTGTGGACTCCTCTTCATTCTGAATTTTTTAACCGGTGAACCGTAAGAGTTGGACAAAATCTTACTCATAAAACTGCAGTTTAATCTAATAAATCTTAGCTTGGAGTTAACCATTTTCGAAATATTCTTAGCTATTTGTAAATTTTCAAATATTAATACTGTTGGCAAATTGCTAGTGGACGCGCAAGAATTTTGGAATTTCAGATATCTACAACGATTTTTTTTATAAACTTGATGTCGCTTTAGCCTACTGTACTCCAATACCCAAAAGAAACGTGTAATAATATTTTGTAGAAGAGTAAGTAGGATAAGTCATGTGAATGTAACCCATTGGACTTTTGTTCTTTTGCATTACTGCGGCTGGAAGGTTGAATCCGATAAGAATTGTTTGGGACTTCAAAATCCCGCGTCTCTGCTGCTTACTTTAGGTATAACGTGTAAAGAAACAATTTCCATGCAGATGCTGATTTTACTTCACGTTTTATTTTAATCCATTTCACTTTCGCCATTTTAATTTTGGCCATTAACTATCCCGTTTTCCTGCTGAGCCACATTTCCTAGTGAGAGAGTGTGTTCCAGTAACAGAACCGCAATACAATAAACCGAGTACGTGACCATATTCCACAACAAGCCCACATGGTGAAACTGTCAATAGCACTTCCCTGATTGTACGAGTAGAAAAGAATGCAAACAACTCTTCTTTATTCGCTACGTCACTTGCAAGTAATTCCTTTTTGTCTGCACTTAAAACATAGGTCTATCTGTACTTTCTCTACGGCATATCAAAACACTCACGCACTTAAAAGAAACCTACGCAGAGACTCGATTTCCAAAACACCTTAATATACTGTTATTATACTGATATGCAATACGGTGTACAGTCAAGAACAAAATATCTTGCTTGAAATAGCAACAGTAATTTGTCCTCCACAATAAACTACATTGGTAACAAAATATATATATATATATATATATATATATATATTTAGGTTTAAAAAAGTTTTATTTTTAGGTCAGTTGCAAGAATTCTAAATCGCACAATCTATTGAGATGCAAATTACCTCCACCCCAAAGCCCCTCTGCACATAGCAGAGATTACCGATGATCCAATGTAAACAGCACCGCGCATCTACCAGCCAGAATGTTAGCTTTCGTGAGCCACAGAACACTACGAAAATTAGCTCCTCAGATTTCTCACGAAGCTAAGTGGGTTTGCTACTATACATAGGGTGAAAGATTCTTTCCAACCCCGCTGATTCCATGGCCAGGAATCTGAAACCGATCAACTCACTGCGCCAAGACAAACTTTGTCGTAATTACATTCTAAATAACTTCATAAACATTTAAGGACTCCTAATCTGCCTAACAACTGCCGAAGCAAAAGAATCTGTTCTCAATCATAACTTTCAAATATCCTTTGCTAATTCAGACCTACCTGTAGAGCGATCTTGCATTAAATCGTTTTAAAAGTTTTGAGAAGGAATACAGATTTAGAGATCTGAAATAACTGTTGGCATAAATGTCAGAAACTCTTAGCAACAAGAAAATTCACAAGATGTACGATTTCCTATTTACCAATACATCATTACAACACTAGGGTTAACTCCGTTTTAACAACTGTAATCGAAATTTCTGTTTTACGTATTATATATAGTTCATACAAAGAGATATTCAGTCTCTATTTGTTCCTCTACTCTAAACTTAAGAAGGCAATTTTTACCTCTCTTCTTTCCTCTGTTTCTTAAGGGAGGAAGAGGTAAGACGAACAGTACTGCAAATAGGAAAACACTGCTTAATTCTTTTTTTTCTACTCCAACTAACGAAACCCTGACCCTTGACACCCACATATATTATGCGTATAGAACATCATTTTTCTAAACCAGTAATGTCCTAGTTTATGGAAAGCGGGAGCAGGATTTGACTAACCTACTGTTCGCCGAGCTATAACGCTTTATGGGACTCGAAAACAAACGCCTAATGTTCAGTTACCCGAGACAGCGAAGGAGAAATGCTTCATGCACAATACGAAGGAGGTAGGGTAAAGCGATAATATGACGTCATAAGAGAATACATACGCACCCACTCTTCTAGCCACTTCATTAAAAATGCCCATCTAGAAACTTTTTCAACTTAGCTACAAAATAATGGTATATTATTATTATTATTATTATTATTATTATTATTATTATTATTATTATTATTATTATTATTATTATTATTATTATTATTATTATTATTATTATTATTATTATTATTATTATTATTATTATTATTATTATTATTATTATTATTATTATTATTATTATTATTATTATTATTTATTCTCCAAATGAAATAACCCTATTTTACCAGTAAGGTATGTTAGGGTTCTCGTTAGAAAAACACCTAAATGCAGAGATCAAATAACTGAACATGATAATAGTTATAACGTTTTAAACATATCGCCAATAAAGTGCTCAAAGGTTGAAGTGCAACATTTTTTTAAAGAATACATTAATCAACGGTGTTTGAAGATCTGTATTACAATATGAAAGATGTTGAATAAGATTATATCCCTTTATGGAATGAAGATCACATCTAAATATTAAGTGCTCAACACTTTCATCAACGCTTTCACATTTGCATAGGTGATCCATCAGGAGAGTCTATATGGAATCTTCGAAAGAAGTTTTAAATTTCTCATGTCCGGTAGCAAACTGGGTCAAAATAAAATTAGGTGAAAAGTACTTGCAGTTTACACGATCATTAAGAGTAGGAAAAATAAATTTCGAGTGATTTGCCCTTTATCGCTGTTTATCCAAGTGCCGTTCCACATTTCAAAATTTTCTTTTTTCATTTTTTTAACAAACGTGATTGTAGACTCTAAAACTGAATTCCTTTTGGGATGAGTACCGTTCAACAATTTCATCTGTCCTCTCATTCCCATGTATACCCATATGGCCTCTAACCCACGTGGTACACGCGCGATTGGCGTTTGTTATAATATCGTTCCTTATTTTGGTAGCAAGTGAATATGTAGCGTATGGTATACATAGTAAAAAAAGTGTTCGGGTTGCATCTTTGGAAAGTGCAATTTAAATACCTAAAAGTCGTTTTTGAATTGTACTCTCTCTCTCCCTCTCTCCAAAGAATATGTATATCCTTTTCTTTCTTAACTAAAAAGGCCCCACCCCACTTCTTTTAACTTTGCGGAAGCACATCTTCAATCAAATCTCCATATAGAATTTTTGGGTACTATACAAAATTACTCGTATAAATTTTTTCCAAGTAAATTAAAATTTTTAGTAATGGTGGGCAAGTTGCATCAGATATTCTCCCACAAATAAGCATACGTTCTGAGCCTTATCAGTGTGCCCATATACAGTTGCACAGCCAGCACTCAGCAAGAAATATTATCCCTTATCGAGCATAGTTTCTAGCTTGTCTTTAAGATAACAAAACATTGTTTGCTCCACTAGACAAATACATCAACAGTCAACATGGATTCCCAAGAAGCCTGGACGAGAATCTGATGAAACGTCCTCTGGGGAGAAACAACTAAGGATCTCAACATTTTGATTTATTTCCAATTTTTTAACATTACTAGGCGGCGGTTGCCCGCCTCGGTAGCGTAGATGGTAGCATGTCTGCCTCACGTTCAAGAGGTCCCGAGTTCGAATCTCGGTCAGGGTGAGTTACCTAGATAAGGTTTTTCCGGGGTTTTCCTTATCCTTCAAGACGAATGTCGGGTAACTAAGCTCCATGGACCCTGGACTCATTTGAGCATCATTTCACTCAATTCATTCACCGTCCGATGTAACTTAACGTTGGGGCGGACGTAAATAAAAAAAAAAATAGACGGCGGTTGGTAACAAATGAACATCCATTAGCCATTCAAATATGAAAACTTAAATAACTGAATATGTAAAAGGGGATTTGAAATGCATATTTGTAATTATAATAAAACTAACAAATGTTTGGGCATTTATTTTATATTCATGAATGAGCTAAACTGAAGTAAAAAGAGCATTTTTAGGACCCTCTGTGCACGTGTGATTAAAGAATAAATATTCCAATTGCTGACACGTGTAATGTGCTGTACAGAGCAAATCTTAGGTCCAACTTAAAGAGAACAGGCTGCAGCATCCTACCGGGACGAACCTTTACATTTAGAAATTGTATAAGCTTTAAATAATTAGATTGAATTTTACCAAGTATTTATAATTTATTCTTATAAGAACATCCCACTTTTTTCACATAATTCCTCTTTAATTTCCACATAATAAAATATATTTTCCAGTTTTTCATGATCTAGAGCAAAATCTCTTTGAGCTATGGGTTTCTACATTGCAAATTGGGAGTATTATTTGAAAAAAAAAAAAAAAAAAAAAACAAGTTACGATGGTAGAAAAGAACTTTACTTCATTGCTACTTAATACAAGATATATTTAAAACATGTTACTTCGTCGCTTTTCCTTTCTTTAAAAACTTCAGTAAACTTAAATTAAAATTCCTCAGCGATTATTTCAAAGTAGCAGTGCACTGCAAAGTTCAAGTTGAGCGATAAAGAACATCGAAAAGACAACAAAGGAAAGAAGATAGAAAGGTGACTAGATTAAAACTAGTGTGTCGGCTGGCACAAAGTATTTACACTGGCTACTCAATTACATACCCGTTCCTCTTCAAAATATTATAATTTATTACTGCACAGAATTGGAATTATTCTAGCGTTTTTCACAACTTCCTGGGATTGATGCTCTTAATTTCCAAGGCTTGCGCGCATGTCAAGGTTCGAAATTAACAAACTGCTGATAAGACGACTGTTTAATGAATTACATAAATATTTGGTTTATATTTCAAGTATGCAAACCGGTTAACGCAAAAAAGGTATATCTACTTATAGTTTCGATCACACAAGAAGCATAGATAACAGTACAAGTTTCTGTACTGTTAATTCCTTGACTTATGTTTTCATTTTCCGGAAGGGTGTTTTATTGGGCATTTTCAAAACATCACATCACGCGAAGGTTGAACAGAGAGACAAAGCGGGGAGAGTACGAACGAGACTGATATAACAGGAAAGGAAAGAGATGAGCAGGGATAGGAAGGGATGCAGAAAGAATCCCCGCAAATAATGCAATAAACGCAAGCGGAGCTGCAGGTTGTGCTTAATATGTAAAACATTCTAACAAAAAGCCACCATTAGATTTTCAAATCTACATCACAGACCTGCTATAATTAGTATATTACGCCTATGTGATCAGCAGCAACGTCACGTTTACAGAACACTGCTTATAATGAACGAGGACTGCACTCAACTTTTTTACACGTTTTATATGTTAATTTTACATTATCTGTTTTGTATTTAAAACAAGTAGGGGATGCATTGTATTCTATCCGGAAATTCCAATTAAATTTTACCGGAAATACATGTTTTGAGAACCCCTAAACAAAAGAAAGTTAAAGGTGTGTGTGTGTGTGTGTGTGTGTGTTTGTGTGTGTGTGTGTGTGTGTGTGTGTGTGTGTGTGTGTGTGTGTGTGTGTGTGTGTGTGTGTGTGTGTGTGTGTGTGTGTGTAACTCGGTTAAATGCGGAACCAAATAGATTTCCAAGGATGCAACAGGAATTTTCAACAAAGTTTGTGTGAACTAAAGCACAAGGAGCAAATATCATCTAACACGAGTTAATATTATTGCTTATAAGCAAGTTTCCAAGGATATGACCTTGAAAGTTAAATGAACCAACAAAAAGTAAAATAAACTTTTAGAAGAATAATTTCTAGAACGAATGAATAGAAAAAGTGAAAGAAACACATTTTTGTTCAGATAGAACTACACTATAACGTAGGTACAGTTTTATAAATGTAAAAATAAATTATGATTAATAATACAATATGGGCAATCTGATCATTCATCGTCTTCTATGTTAAAGATAAACTTCTTGAGTTGATTGCGCTATGTTTATATATGTAAGTAAAAAAGAAAGGAAAGAAGATACTCTTGTGAAAAAGGATATCTGCACCAATGTGATCGAACATGAGAATCGCTTTGATAATCACTGCCTGGAACGGCAAATTCTGTTGGACTCAAGAAAAGCAAAAATTATCCACCCTAATATATAAGAAATACGGCTGTTTCCTACAGAATGTATGAAGCAGTACAGCAAATATAATTTTGAATTCTAAAAATTGTGTGCCAACTGTAGTGTAATAGTATATAACAATCCCGATTCGCATGAATTTCTCTACTCGCGTTTCTGTAAACTAGCTTTACAAACGTTATTCTAATTCATGCTAATGAATTCAATGTTTCAAAACCTGTTTCATTATACATTTCGTTATTGTTACAAGCGGGATAAAAAAATCTTTAAATGGTGTATAGCAATTTGTTTACTTTGAAATTTCATTAACACAAGAAACAAATGAATAACAACTACAAACAATTATAAGTGTTTTGAAAATCCAGACAAATGTCTCAGTAACATAATTTCACAAAAAAAAAGTTACTTATTAAATTGTGTTTTAGTGAAATCTACATTTCTGTGCTGTAGGCTTTTGTCCAAGATGACTTGACAGGCTGTTATGAAAACATTCAAGGCATTTATTTTACATATATGTACCTTAAATACGGCATTTCAATAAAACCATTAGCATAATGTTTTAAAATACATGTAATGAACGTAAAGTGTATGGATTGAGGAGTTTCTTGAAAATCTTTGTTTCTAATCACTAGAACATGCTAAACAAATTGAAGTTAAATTCTTATCTGACATTTCCTTTTGACTAATGCGAACACATATGTCCTTTTCAAATGCTTTAATTCAAGGGACTTTAAAACGTGTGTATTCGGCGATATCTCACCTAATTTTGGGTGAAAAGAGATATTTGTTCTCTCACTAAGGTAAGCAGAGAAAGCACAGATATTTCTGGATGTGTCAAAACAGTTATCTTTGACATTATTTCCTTAAGTGATATGCAGCAAAGAACGCAGAGGAATCTCGCGTGTTATTTTGGGTATCCGTATCCAAGAACATGGAGGAGGGAAATTTGAGGAACATGCTGGTAGTGGTAGTGTCAAGTGGCAGGTGGTGTGCCTATAGTGCAAGAAGGGGGGGGGAGGGTGATTGACCCGGTCCCCTCTAACAAAGTCTTCATCTGTTGCCTCCATAACTCTGCTTACACAGTAACCCACCAACGTTATAATCTTAACAACGACTTAGACTCAATATTATATTTTGGAAAAGTACTTTAATACAACTGAAAAATCAAGTTTGGTATAAAATCCTAATGAATGCTTAAAAAAAAGAACATTTCAAACCAATACAAACTTCGAGCATTGCAAAAGTGAACACAGTGGTTAAGTGAAACTGATGTGTCTACAGCTACAAATTCCTTTAAGGGGATAAACATTAAAATTACTCAAAGTTGATGATAGGTACATGTTGAAGAAAATTATAAAATACACAAATGACTATGAAAACAGAATTTGTCTTATAATAAAGTATGCATTAACCGTACAAAAGTTGAAAGTCTGAATGTATATTTAATGTTTAAACGTGATTAAATCAAAACTATGGAAACCTACAGTTCGGCAGACAATAACACCATTCAGTTGATTCTCAATTCGAAGTCTTCGATATGACCATAGAAGTTAAGGGCGGGCAATACAAATGAAACAAAAAATAATGGTACATGTTTTCGGACACATTTATAGTTGTACTAAAACTTAAATTGCCATATTTTAAGCACACTTCCATTTAAATGTAAAAAATGAGTTCTTCTATGTTAGAAACTTCCTCCAATAATGTGACGTAGTATCTTAAAGAAGTCATCGAACTTTCGAGAAATCACAATGAAAGTTCCGAATTTCATAAAAACAATAATCCTGCATATAACATATTATCTACCCTGTGTACTCAACTACAGGACGGTGTACCACGTAAAAAAAAAAGTGTCCTTGACTGTTTGTCTCCTCCCGATCCGCCTTAACCAGGTGCACTTTGTACCTTTGGCAGCTGATTGATACTGCTGTAGTCCATTAAAAATAAATGCGTTTATAACTCCGTAAAATAAAGGAAACGTTACTAGGAGTACATATGATACACAGCGGCACATATTTTACCAATAAAACTAAATGAAATTCTGAACTTGAACACATTTGTGGCTATTAATTTATTATTTTGAGGCAATCACTTTCCTTTAGTTACTAGGTACTTTTTCAGAGTATAAATTAAGTTTCGATGTAGAGCTGTCTTCAGAAATGTAGCTTGCAAAACAATCTATGTTTAACATGCTTGATTACAACTTTACTTCCTTTGAACACTTTGTCGTTATTTCTCTAAACTTCTCTTTCGTTTGATGTCGACAACTTTTTTACTTTGTGTTATTTAAAGTGATACTGTTTTGGTGAAACTTTGAATATCTATACAAAAGCAATGACGATCGCAAACAAATTAACAGATTCTAGGGAGTGATAAAAACAAATAAAAACTAAACACTATGGTATAAACCTCGAGGATTGGTTGAAACATGTTTCGTAGCATCTTACTGGCCAAAATAGAAGAACGTAGTAAGCGTGAGATGGTTTGCATAAATTTACTCTCTCGCCATCACAAAATAAAAACGACCACAATTAAATAAAATAGCATTTACCTTTACTTCATCACTGAACATGGAATATGTTAACGTCCTGTGACGGTCTTTGATAAACAAAGAAACATCAGGACGAGCCGTTGACTTATTTGGCCCACATGATGGCGATATCATGACCTAACCAACCCAAGCTCCACTTGCACTAGGATAATAATTTCTCGAGGTAGTTTAAGGTTTCTCTGACACGGTCCTCCGGACTTGCATTTCTTGAGTATCAGGTTACGAAAGAGCCTTTAGTGTCCTTGGTAACAGAAGCACTCTCACTAGCCCAAATGAACGCTTGCTGCTGTTAAAAAATCTTCAGCTACATTATGATTGCGTTAAGATACTTTACTACAAAGACTACAGCCAATTTTTTAGTACATTGCATGTAAAAGAACTATTGAAATGGTTATTGGTGCATTATATTGGTCACTGGGTCCAATTTCATAAAATGCTAGGAAAGCAGAACTCTTAATTTGAAAGATGATCTAGTTACGCCAGTGGTGGTATTAATTGCTCAATTTAATTGTAACTTCTTAAAATAAAATAAAATTGCCTATTTCTTCAATCTATCAACCTGATGAGATTTTCTTCGATTTAAAGAAATGTATGACTTGAGTGATACAATCACATTTTTTTCTTCAACTATAATCTGTTCCCTGTAAGAATAAAGTAAATGTCGAAGAAGCAACTGCCGGAAATGAACCACATTGACTGGTGGGTTTTAATGATCCCGTATTCTTCCGCAATACAATTCCGCGGTTTATTAAGTTTCTTGCTTTACCTGCTTTCAATAAACCATTTAAGTTGCAATAATATAGAATTAACATTATAAAGTAATTACAGTAAGAACAATGACTCTCAAAATTTCAAAATATACAATCGTTGATGTAACAACAAAGATGGCAATTAAAATCCGGTGGCGGCGTTGCAATTTATGTGCGCATGCGCAGGTTATGCTAACCAATTATGAATTAAAGGCGGAGCTCAATGCGGAATGCGGAGTAATACTTTATTCTAACAGCGAATAGATAATACCATCACTCATTTTTATATCCCTTCTGCAAATTAATCTTACAAAAGCGTGTAACACATAATTAATATTAGTTAAATATGAGCGTCCATGGAAATGTTTAATTACATGGATAAAAGAGAATGCAGGGATAGTAAACCTTTTAAAACACAGACCACTATATATATATATTGGCTTTGCACTTTCATACTCTTAGATTGGCATTAAAATAATGGTGCCTTAGCACCCCAGAAAATGTAAAGTATTGGACATTTCAAAGCAATAAAAATATATCTGAAATGGCTAAAGGCATAGCATATACTCGCGCGGAAAAAGAACATTGTATAAAACCGTACAGTATGAAGTAGAACAAATAAGCACATTGAAAATAAATGCTATATATAGTTGGCCAGTTCAGTTTTTTTTTTTTTTTTTTTTTTTTTTCATGAAATTTGCATTCTATGCTAAGTTTACATCTATCATTGTTCACCAGTAATAACACACAATTATTTAATATTCAACCACTGAAATGTGGATTTCACAGACTACTCATGCAAAATGCAAGATACATTTTATTCGTTTTGTAAATATCTTCATTTTATTGAAACTTTTCCTGTGGCATTTCTTAAAAATCATGTTTTATTCGATTTTCGGTTTTGCAGCTTATAAACACAAAGCTCTTGTTTCTTTCTTTTTTAAATGCTTATTTTATTCAAAGGACCCTAAAACACATTTCCAATTAAACATCGATATGAGAAATCCTCCAGCTCTTAGAAGTTAGGTGTCAGAGGACATACAAGAGTCAAATACAGAAACAAATTCAGAAAGTAAATTACTTATCTTCCCTGAAGGCAGTATACAGAGAAAATTGCTAATTAGCAACATCAACCTAGCTCCTATTAAGATATGCTAAAAGATTGTACGTGATGATATAGTGTATAACTAGAGATGGGATTACCCCAACCAAATTAAAAAAGAGGTAAAATGCACTGAAAACTGCCTTTAAAGTGAAATAAATGCATGTAAAATGGGAATGGAATATGCTGGGTTGGAAGAAACGATTAACTTCATTGCAATGTTTTCCGAATAATTTCTTCTGATGAGAGAAAATACAAATGTGATTTGCAGAGTAAATAAGTTAAAATATCAATTCAGTTTTTACCTCCATAATCTTCATGAGTAGGTCATTACATGACATTTAAGGATTCATTTGCGTCCACCAACGTTAAGTTATATGACAATGAATGCAATGGGTGAAATGATGCTCAGTTGAGCCCAATTAATAGAGAGTTAAACGACATTCATCTTTCAAGATAAGGGAAAACGTCAGAAAAACCTCGTCCAGACAACTCGCCCTTCGAGTAACTCAAGAAAAGTATCTTCAGAACAATAATGCTTATTTTCGTTGATTAATGACTTATGAGATAATGGTCTGCGGTATTTGGTAAGTGCAAATGCATTTGTTATTTTAAAAATGCAATAAGAATGTCAGGTGTAAAACGATCGACTCACTACAAACCATTGTTCAAGACATTAGAAATCTTACCACTGACCTAGTAGATATTCACAGCAAAGAGATCAGATACAGACAGGATTTACACAGGCAAACTAATAATTTAGTTATTACAAAAAGCGATTTGTTACAATGGCAGTCTTATTTAATTCACTTCAACTATAACAGAATTACGTACGAAGAATGAGTTGAAGTCAACAATAAAGCAATAGCTCACTATTTATAACTTCATTACTGAGGAGGAATTTCATTTGCAAAACCACTCGCATAATTAATTTACATTGTAAATATGATAGATGTAAATATTCCAAGGAATCATGTTTGCACTATTCATAAAATTAATTGTATATTATGTAAAACTGACACCACTGAAAACTTCATCAGAGTTAACAGGTAAATAATTATTATTGATTATATAATTACTAAATAATTATTTACTTAATTACAATTAAGTATACTACCTACTATCACTGCACAAAAACGAAATTCCTGACATGATCTACGTCCTAGACTTACATCATTTGGCATAATCTTATTAAAGGATCTACAGATCAAAACAGTATAGATGTTTTAGAAAAAAGAAGCATGTTTTATATTTTAAATTTCCAAAACAATAATAATCTATTCTTTAGAGTTCCAAAAGCGGCAACTTGGAGCTTCATATCAAATGACCAAATGAAACTCTGTAACACTTTCTGGAAACAAAGGAGGTTTCAGTAAAGCGACAAATAAGTTAAATAGGATCTGGAACTTCGTAGGTAGTTGACTTCCCACGCAGGACGCTCAAATTGTCATACACCTACGTAATTTGTAGCAGAGGTTGGCAGCCCTGGTGGAAAGGCGTCACAGAGTACAATGCTAATGTAGAGGGGGCAGTAATTCGCGGTGAAAATATGCAGAATGTGTAATGCTCAAGTGAAAAATTCGCATAGCCGGCCACCTTGTTTATCCTCTGTGATATAGGTCATGGCTTCGTGCATTTTTCATGTCGCACTCTGCTATGTAGATATAATAACGTAGGTCGCGGTTCGGCAGCCTCGTGACGTCACAATTATGCCATTTTAAAACAATCATTACAGTGCAGAGTAACATGTTTGCCAAATGTTCACTCGTGAGTTGCTATATGCTCCCAAATGTTACCGAGATTTCACGGAGAGTTTTAGAAGAGCAAGGAGTGTAGTCCCTCTCAAAATACTAACAAGAATGTTAACTAATCTCTTGCCTTATATAAGCGTGCAGTAGTTAAAAAATGTCTCTCTGCCAAATACGAGGTCTGTCCAAAAAGTATCGCGAATTTTGTGTTTTTTCAAAAAGCATTCATTTATTCATAAATATCTATTTTGTCCCCTTCAAAGTAATCCCAACCAGTTATTATACACTTGTGCCGATGTTTTTTTTTTTTTGGGGGGGGGGGTTGGTTTTTTTTCCCAATCCTCAAAGGACTTTAAAAAATCTCTTTTAATGATGTTCAGCTCTTTCGATGACATCTTTATCTCCTCAATTGTGGCGTAGCATAG
This sequence comes from Mantis religiosa, assembly GCA_030765055.1. Classification (NCBI taxonomy): domain Eukaryota; kingdom Metazoa; phylum Arthropoda; class Insecta; order Mantodea; family Mantidae; genus Mantis; species Mantis religiosa. Next base: position 157,720,177 of record CM060953.1, on the reverse strand, counting down.
CCTTTAATGGGGCTCTTCAGTTTTGGGAACAAAATAAAAGTCACAGGGGGCGAGGTCTGGGCAGTACGGTGGCTGCGGCATCATAAGCGTGTTATTTTTAGCCAAAAATTCGCGTACAAGCAACGATGTGTAAGCAGGGTCGTGATCAATTGGCAAAAGCCAATTTTTGTTCTTCCACATATCCGGGCGTTTCTGACGGGTTGCTTGGCGCAAATTGCGCATAACTTGCAGTTAGTATTCCTTATTGACCGTTCTGCCCTGTGGCAAGAACTCATGATGCACCACAACTCTGCAATCGAAGAAAACTGTAAGCATATCCTTCACAGTCGACCAAACTTGGCGCGCTTTTTTTTTTTTTTTTTTTTTTTGTCTTAGCTTGTGTGGCAGGATCCATTGGGATGCTTGATCTTTAGTTTCCACGTCATAACCATAAACCCATGATTCCTCACCAGTTATGACCCCCTGGAGCAAATTTGGGTCGTCACGGACAGAGGTCAACAGCTTCTTAGCAACATTGATGATGCGATGTTGTTTTTTGATCGAAATTAGGCAACTTTAGTACGAATTTTGCGGCGACCCACATCATGCTTGGTCAAAATCGAACGGCACGAGTCAATCGATATGTTTAGGTCCTCAGCAACTTCTCTAACGGTGATTCAACGACTGTCCAATACTATTTTCTTCTCTTCTTCAATGTTTTCGTCTGTTGTTGACGAGCTCCGGCGTCCGGGACGCTCTTCGTTGTTCACTCTTCTCGACCCTCTGAGAAACTTTCGTACCACCGATAAGCAATACTTTGGTGTAGTGTTTAACGCTCGCTTTTACTACATATGGCATCGCAGGCGATGACACTGATGATACATGAGATGAAGATGGAGCACCGGTGGAATGAGATGGCAGGGGAAACCGGAGATCCCGGAGAAAACCTGCCCCAGCGCCGTGTTGTCCACCACAAATCTCACTTTGCGGTCGCCTGGGATCGAACCCGGGCCGCCTTGGTGAGAGCCAAGCGGTCTAACCACTGAGCCGCAATGCTTTGGTCCAAGGTAGCTTCACTCTATGTCATAGTCAACATTCGGAATGTATCCGCGCACTTAATTTTTTTTCCACACAAAATTTGATACAGATGCTTTGTTCCACTTTTTGGAATGGACAAAAATAGAAGACGAGCCAAAACAAATCCAACCAAAATACCTAGCTGTCAACAATTAACTGAACTTCAAAATGGCCAAGCTTGTCAACATAAGTAAGGAACATGAGTACCAATATAACGCCAAAATCAATCGAAAATCGAACATACGTAAACCGCGAAAATTAAAAATTTGCTGTACTTATTGAACAGACCTCGTATTGTGAGTCCAAAAGGTATCTGACTTCACTATTAAAATATACATACTGTCACCCGAGCGTCGGAACACCCTATAGACTGGGCGAGCAGCAGACGGGTCGGTGTTCGCCCCGCCCCCTCGTTTGTCTTATAGCGTTAAGAAGGGATGGCTGGGACAAAAAACATCACGGCGCCGTCTGTTTCTGTTCCACCTGTGTTCTCGAAATTACGGGATATTTCCTCTAATCTGGAACCTTCCGATCGACCCGCTGGCCCTATATAAGCAGCACGACGAGTTGGTGAGTCAGTCAGTTCTTGGTGTAAGAATGCAGTGCTAGTGTACGACGAGAAGACTGTGTGAGAAGATTGTACGTAATTACGAGTGCAAGTGAAATTGTAACGGACGAACTGGTGAATCGTAATTGTGTGCATTACGTAATTCTGTGTAATTGGCAAGAGTTTAACTGTAAGTCGGTGGAAATAAAGAACATTTTTGAGTGGTGTAATTGGACTTTTCATTTCACGAACCCACAAAGTCACAATACTGTGTTAAGCGATAGAGGTATCGTATTCCACCCAAAAATTCGACATCAGTTTCACCAAAAATACATATGTTTTAAGATACCCTGAATACCCAGGCATTTTTAGAAATTGTCTGCACGTGTATAATTCAAAAGCAAATCTTTGGATAAACATCAATTTGGTATTTTAATTCAGTATTTCCTTAAAACTGTTTGGACACAAGAAATTTCTAATGGACGAAAACTATACAAATGTCATTTAACTCAGTGTGTAATAATTTCATAAGATATTCAGGGAGAGGGAGTAAGCCTGTTAGTGAAGATGTTTTAGAATCTCTCCTTTCTCTATGTAAAATGTTCGCAAAAAAGCTGTTTGATAACTAAATACATATCTTAGCGGCACTAATAAAATGCACAAAATCCTTATTTTAAATAGACAAGTACTATAATCTACAACACTGTTACTTTGAAAATTACAGAGCAGGTGGCAAATGTCTTATACTAGATAGTAATTTAATGAATCTAATTGATTCTACGCTTAATTTTTGTTTTGAAATAATGAAGAAACACAGGAACAAAGACTAGTTCTACTGCTTTTAAAATCCCAAGCAGTGGAACGAAATAACCTTGTTTATGTTTGCCTTTACCATCCTCCAGGAAGGGTTTTAACAATTGTGCGAATGCTGCGTGAAGACTGGTTTCGTGAAATGTGTCAAGGATTCTACACCGACATATATAGTGCCTTTATATCTCGGTTTATTCATAACCTTCATGTTAATGCATACGTTACCCATATCTTTGGAATGCTTAAGGATACTCAATACGTAAGGATGTTGATTTTCTGCAAATATGATATAGCGTACAATGCTCATAAAGCCTTGTACTCTTGTATTTTCATTTTCCATTACCTATAAACCTCTTTTAATGTGTTTTGAAATGTAAGAAACTGCGAAAATGAGTCCGCCTCTATAGCGTAGCGTGCCTGCCTCAAAATCAAGAGGTCCCAAGTTCGAATCTCAGTCAGGGCGAGTTATGTGGATACAATTTTTCCGAGGTTTCCGTTATCCTGAAAGATGAGTGTTGGTAACCCTAAACTCCATGGACCCCGGGCTCATTTGAGTATCATTTCACCCGTTTCAATCATCGTCCAATATACCTTAACGCTGGAGGACGTTAATTAAAAAAAATATATGAAAACTGCTAAACGGCAGTTCATGCACTCTTTTTAAATAAAATTGATCACACTTTCATGGAATGGTTGCTTAAGTGCAATATAACCTTCAACCGTTACATGGTGAAAAACCTTATGTCTCTCTCTCACTCTCTCTCCCCTCTCTTTCACGAGGTAGGTAAAACATAGAAGTACAATTAAATAAAAAATCCTTTCAATTTCCTAATAATGAATGGATTTCATTTTGAAGGGAGGGATATGAATGCTTAAAAAGTTCTGCATTGTATATATTTGGGATGCTAGCTGAAGCTTATGTAAACGTAAACCATGATATAATAGCTAAAAGTGGGGCTGAGCCTGACCACCCGAGTGCCGGCCTCACTCCCACATACGTAAGGTAGAGGTGGGCGATCATCCAACCGACGAGGAGATGTGGTCAACATATCGGTACTCCCAGCCGAAAAGTTGGCTTTCTAGACCAGGCTTCGCTACCTAACGTAGCTCCTCAATTTCCTCACGATGCTGAGTGGGCACCGGTCCTATACCTGGGACTTAAACTCCGCAACCCCCCCCCCCCCCAGGGATGGGATCATCCCGGGCACATTACGGACGCGGAGAACGAAAGCACACGCTACGACACGGCGCAGGACTGAAGCTTATGTGCTGAAAGTTATTCAATAAATGTAATTCAATTTTAATGTCAATAAAATTTGAGATACTTTCTATGATTTCAATCAATTTCCATGATTTGAGTTAATTGTATGATTCTTTCTATTAGGTATTCCAGTTTTACCTTAGAATTTAGTTACTCTGCGCTTTGCGGAAAAGCTCTAAGCACTCAAGAATTTATCCACCAATCAGCAGCCTGGAATGCTGCAGTGAAGAATCTGCCCCTCTCTTTGCTCTCTCCGGTATTTTACAACAGGACTGTGTAGCAAAATCTGACGGAACAGGGATGAAAGTTTGCAATCTTCTGCCCTCTTCCTAGTATTACCTTAGTGTCTTGAATGTTCTGCTGTACTTCTATATTGCAATTAAATAAGCCGTCATGTTTAATTTAAAATACATATGCAAATATTTATCGTGAATAACGCAATATGTTTACATAATATACGAGACAAATATGAATATTAATGGTTAAAGAAAATGCAAGTGGGCAGAATATATGCCCCCCTCCCTTACTTTGACCCGCGCTAACTGGCAGAGCAAGAATCTCGTGTCGCTCCATTATCTAGAATTATTCAAGGTTGCCCTCTCGTACGAGAATGGACGAATATTTAGCAGTATGAGTAACGGAGAGGGAGATTTATTACGGCAGTCTGACACTGCATCTGGCGAACATCAAGCACAAGTGCATTTACTACGTTATGTCGGTGTAAGTACGTCGTTAAAGCAATGAGGATAGAGAACCTCTGATGTCTGAAGATCTGTTTATTTTCAAGTGCTCTCTCTCGGCGATAAAACGCACTAGTATGTCGGATAGGGCAACACAAAAAGCAAACACTGCAGCACATAAAGGAGAACGGAGTTGCACTGAAGCTCAGTCTGGTATCCATTAGCGCTTGTTTCACACAGCGAGCGTATACCGTGGCAACATGACATAAGTTGCCACTGGCAAGTTAAAGCGTGAGATTTCCCTAGCTACTTGCTCTGTTCTAACCATCCATCTTATTTAAGTATCCCAAATGTTTTGACAACTCTTTGTAATTATTTTCTTTTTTAGCTTTCTATGGCATCTACTCTAGTTGGTAGACGAAACATTCCATCAAACAATTCTAAGTACATACTTCTAAAAATTTTACACCGTAAATACATGTTATGAAGTCTCGTCAAAAACTTATAAGTACCGTGCGTATATGTAAAAACAAATGATAAATAAACAAAAACATTCTAAGGGTGCGACAAAACTATTTTCTTGAACATTTTTCACCCCAAACTGTCCTTTACATTGAAAATAATTATTGTTCTAAAAATGAATTTAATAATGATTAAAGCGCAAATATTGATACATTTACATCCTGAATTTTCTGCGACTTATAGTAATTATAGGAATTCTTAAATCTTAAATAGATAAAAATTTACAGCCCAAAAAAGTCTTTATATCATATACTTTATTTTAAGTTATATACGTTAACGGCTTGAAATTTGAATGGAACATATGCAACCCGCTTTTTAAAGCTTCGACAATCGTTTCAGACTATATGTCCATTTTGTACCTTAAAATGTTTAACAAATCATTTTTTCCAAATGTTTATCTTGTTTAACTAGAAGCAGATACTAAAATAAAAAATAAATGCCAGTGTGCGCCTAAATTGTGCTTTTGCCTGCTTCTGCCATCAAATTTGTTACGATTCATTTAATTAGAAGCTCAACTTTTGTGTATCCTACATTAAGGTAGTTGGGCAGTGGAATACATGCACGGAGGTTACCACTGACTCATTTTACGCAGTAAATATTAAATGGTGTTTATAATAAGTGTCCGAAAAAAATCCCATATTCAATTGTTTATGTTACATGCATTGCAAAATGGTAATATATATTAACATAGCAATACATTGCGGCAAAGTTCACAAATTCTCTTTCGATTTGTGCTATTGTTGCACAAACACTGAACTTAATGCTCAGCATTTTGGTTCGAAAAGCAGAAAGTAGTATTGGTTTCCTGGAGGATTACCTACCCTTCTATCGATCTCCTAAGAATGCTTTACGAAAGAGTAAATAACCCGATTATCTCGCCCAATAAATCCAATAAGCAACACCCTCTTCGGTAGTGAAGAGATATCTCTTTAATCGGAGTACCAGTTTTGTTAGGAAGGAAATGTTTGGATAAGGTTTCTTCCAGGATTTTCATTTATTGTGATATAATTCATAGTTCTAGGTGCCCTAACTTGTTATTTTGAGCATTTTTTTCACACCCGTATCTATATTCCGTCAGTTAAACAACGTTAAAACTATGAGAAAAAGTAAATCCAATAATAGTAGAAAACATGAACATTTGACAATACATATATTGCCTTATATATACGCATATTAGATTTTGATTGTCCCAGCTCAGTCAGCAGAGACCAATCTACTGCTCCAGAGTTCTTTTCCCGATTGGATTGGAGAAAACGTTATTTGATAAAACAGTTTTGATATATCCAGTGTCTCTCGTGTCCCGGTTATATAAATAATAATAATAATAATAATAATAATAATAATAATAATAATAATAATAATAATAATAATAATAATAATAATAATAATAATAATAATAATAATAATAATAATTGTAATAATAAATGAAGACTGCCAGTGACTAGATGCTCCAATACAAATTTATAATTGTTCCATGCATACATCACGTTAATCATCAAAATGAGCATAACTTCGTGGTACCAGCATATGTGCTGCAAACTTAACTGAGTAATTTCTTATTGAAAACTGCTTTATTATTTTTCAAAATATTCTCCTTTATGATCAATGCACTTTTGCATCGGTCTGAACCATTTGTCGAAGCATTTATTCCAGTCTTCTCGAGACACCTTCAAAAAATGGTTTTTGAAGACATCAACGGCATTTTCTACTGATGAAAATCGTTGTCCACGCAATTTATTTTTCATGTTCGGCAACAAAAAGAAGTCTTTGGGTGCCAAATGAGGACTGTTGGCGGTGGAACCACTAATTCGAATTTTTGAACCTTCAAATACTCTGTTGTTAGACGAGATGTAAGTGCGCTTACAATGTCTTGATGAAAAACGATCCTACGGTTCTTGTTGCTTTTCTTTACTTCACGGAATACTTCCGGCAAACAACTGATTGTGTACCATTCGGCACTGACCGTTTAATGTTTCTCTAAAAGCACTGTTGCCGCATGGCCAGTTTTGCTGAAAAAGCAGCGACCATTCGCTTCGAGGTGCTTGGAGTGCGAACAACTATTGTTGGATTTGCTTCATCTTGAAACACCCATACAATCGACTGCTGTTTACATTCCAGCTCATACGCATATATCTATGATTCGTCACCTGTTACAATCTTATATACGTCATTTGAGGCACCACCATTGTATTTTTTGAGCAGTTTTATACACCAATCGACACCTGCAGCTTTTTGAGACTGCGTTAAATTTGTGTGATCCAACGAGAGCAAATCTATTTCACGGCTAAATAATCGTGTAATATTTTATATATGTTGATGGAACTAATGCCTACTGTTGCCTCAATTTCACAATAAGCTGCATGACGATCTTGCATTATTAGTTTTTGCACAGCATCAATGTTTTCTGGCACAACAACTGATTTTGGACGACCTTCACGAACTTCATGGCCGCGCCGTGGCTCAGTGGTTAGACCGCTTGGCTCTCACCAAGGCGGCCCGGGTTCGATCCCAGGCGACGCAAAGTG